>SJYW01000112.1:49704-83529 GCA_006410735.1 Raphicerus campestris | reverse complement strand
GCTGGGAAAGATTGAGGGCAGAAGGAGAAGAGGGCATAAGAGGATGAGATGGCTGGATGGCATCACTGATGCAATGAACATGAACTTGGGCAAATTCCAGGAGATGGTGAGGGACAGCAAGGCCTGGCATGCTGCAGTCCAGCATGAGTTGCAGAATCAGACATGACTGGGCGACTGAATAACAAGAAGGAAAATAATTCATGGGCTTCACTGAGCTGAGAGTTGTTTGGGTCTACTGCTGCTGCTGCTTTTTAGTCACTAAGTCATGTCCAGTTCTTTGACACCCCATGGATGTAGCCCACCAGGCTCCTCTGTCCATGGAATTTCTCAAGGCAAGAACACTGGAGTGGGTTGCCATTTCCTTCTCCAGGGATCTTCCTGACCCAGGGATCAAATTCACGTCTCCGACTTTGCAGGCAGATTCTTTACCACTGAGTCACCTGGGAAGTTTGTGACTGTAAGTGACAAAAGTAGAGTACCTAACTATCTTCTTTATTTCTACCAGAAAATACAGTAGAAATCATGCTGATACACTGAGTATTAGGAAAATCATCATAAATTACACTCTTAAATAAAACTTCATATCATCACAAAACATATAAACGTCATTCTGCAATCTTGTGATGTGGGTCAGGCCTTTTTCTGAGCATGTGTCAGTTAGCTAGTCTTGAAAAACCACAGATGTAGTTTTCTACAGTTTCCATAAAGAACAGTGGAAATTTAAGTTGGTTATAGAATCTGATTTTAATGATTCTCTCCCAAATCTTTTAGATTCATCTTGTTGTTCAGTGGCTAAGTCTTGTCTGACTCGTTGCGATCCCATAGACTGCAGCATGCCAGGCTCCTCTGTCCTCTACTATCTCCCAGAGTTTGCTCCAATTCATGTCCATTGCAATCCATAGATAGCATCTCTGGTGATACTATCTAACCATCTCCTCCTATGCCACCCTCTTCTCCTCTTGCCTTAAGTCTTTCCCAGCATCAGGTGCTTTTCCAACAAGTCGGTTCTTCATATTAAGTGGCCAAAGTATTGGAGTGTCAGCTTCAACATCAGTAGTTATAATGAATATTCAGAGTTGATTACCTTTAGGATTGACGAGTTTGATTTCCCGGTAGTCCAAGGAACTCTCAAGAGGCTTATCCAGCACCGCAGTTGGAAAGCATAAACTTAGATTTTCACTGAAATCTCTCTCCTTTTTAAATATTTTTCTTTCCTGAAACTTATGTAATAGTTGATTACACTGCATAATGATAGCAATCAGCACAATGGCGTAAATCCGTTTGGGAACAAACCCAAGGACTTGGTAAACTGACAGCCCAAAAGGTGGCAGCAGAAATAAAAGGCATCCTGAAGGTCATTCACGGCCAGTGTAGTGTGACTCAGAGGCCTAAAGTGGCCAGGAGCCTGCCCGTTACCTGGTTAAGTGTGAGAAGTAGAAATGGTTTAGGAGATAGTGTCTCTGTACTACACCTTGTGGAAATGTTAGATTACATTTAATAATCACCAGATTCACTCTCCAGTCTGTAATGGGAAGGAATACAATAACCTACTGTTGTGTGTCAGTCACTCAGTCATGTCCATCTCTTTGCGACCCCATGGACTATAGCCTGCCAGGTTCTTCTGTCCAAGGAATTCTCTGGGCAAGAATTCTGGAGTGGGTAACCATTCCCTTCTCCAAGGGATCTTCCCAAACCAGGGACTGAACCTGTGTCTCCTGTATTGCAGATGGATTCTTTACCATCTGAGCCACTAGGGAAGCCCTAAGACCCAGGTTATTCTCACTTGATCAAGAGTGCTGGAGGAGAATCTTGAGAGTCCCATGGACTACAAGGAGATCAAACCAGTCAATTCTAAAGGAAATCAACCCTGAATATTTTTTGGAAGGACTGATGCTGAAGCTCCATTTGGCCACCTGACGTGAAGAACAGACTCAGAGAAGAATATGATGCTGAGAAAGACTGAGAGCAGAAGGAGAAGGGCGCATCAGAGGATGAGATGGTTGGATGGCATCACTGACTCAAATGACATGAGTTTGAACAAACTCTGGGAGATGGTGAAATACAGCTAAGCCTGGTGTGTTGTAGTCCAAGGGGTTGCAGAGTCGAATCTAACTTAGTGACTGGACAACCACTGAGTAACCTCCCTGGGGCAGTACCACCTGTTAGATATACAAATAATGAATCACACAGGTTTTTTCAACCTCAATTTGGGGCCCCCCAATTTTTTGTTGTGGGACTGTCCTATGCATTTGGAAGACTAAACATCCTACTATGCGTAGATGCCAGTAGCATCTTCCCCAGTTGAGACGACGGACACTGTCTTCAGACATTGCTAAACTCCACTAGGGGGCAAACTTGCCCTGGCTGAGAATCACTGAGGTCAGGGTGAATGTGGAGCTCAGTTTCTAGTCAACTTTGTTGGGACTCTGAACTCCACACTGAGGATCTTTGTTGCCTTTTCTGAAATTCAGAGAAGTAACTTGTCAATGGCCAGGATCAGCTGTTTGTAAGGTCAAAGGCAAAATGAAAACCTGAGTCCCTCATTCAAAAAATATTAAGAATTTCAAGGCAGGAATGAATAAGTAGACCATTAATTGAAGCACAGCGCCCATCGGAGTGCAGGACCCCAGGCAACTGCAGACTCTGTTTACTAAACAGAGTCATGCTAAGATCTATTATATCTCAATGAGTTTTGATATTGTGGGTCTCTAATTTCCCTTTATCACATTTTTCATTAATATGTCCCATATTTCACAAATACGTTGAATATAATAGCAAATTCACTTCTTGTCTCAATTTTTTTAGGAATCAGATGTTTTAACACAAACATACTAAATGAGATTGACAGTTCAAATTATAGGACCATGAAACCATTTGTGTTTTATTGGAAACAACCATGAGGAGCTCACAATATTTTATCAGTAGCATCTGTCTCCTATCTTTGAAAGCTAGAGAAAATATTAATGATGTTCTTTTGCCATTTGGGAACAGACGCTCTTTCTTCAAAGTTTATCTTTGGCAATAGATTCATTCTTTAAATTAAGTGATTAGTGTTTTGACTCCAAGTGTGGAAATAAGGTTGTTTCCAGTATAATCAAGGGAGATATAACCACTTACTATAAAATGACTGAACACGTGTTAATGAAAGATGCGATGCTTATTTTTTCTATTGTATGTGCATAACCACAATGAACCTAAAAATCTAGCTTTAATATCATCCGTTTGGCCTTACTTTAGGACATACTTGACACTACCTTTTTCTTTCCTTTGTCTTTTTCTAAATATTCTTCCAAATGTAAACAAACAAGGCAAAGGTATTTCTGCCATGGATAAGGCGGCTTTTGAAACACAGGTTAGTACGTTGGTTCCCTAATGTTCAAAACAACAAATCGTAATCTCTTGAACATGTGAATGAAATCAAATTTTACCATTCCTGAATAGAAAGTGACAAAAAAGTCACGCTTCAGCTGCCAGAGAGTGCACTTCTGAAACCAAGACTGAATGACAATGCTGTTAAAATCAAGTGCTAGGGAACGTCTGACAGAACACATCACTTCTAAATCTGTGCTTTCCAGTTTCTAAGTTCAAGGATGTTAGGAAAATAATGTTCTAAAGATATTTCTATGATCCTTCAGCCATAAGGAGACACTAAAAATATATATTTAGTGGTATCTATAGAAAAAAAGTTTTAAAAATTTGTATAATCAAAAGATACATATACATATGACATTAAGAAACTATTCTCAAAAATGTATCAATAAAAAATTAATCAACAGTCAATCTAATCAAGAAATGGAAATGTTTATTTGAGCCAAACTGAGAATTATAACCTGAAAGACAGTCTCTCAGAGAGCTCTGAGAATCATTTTGAAGAGGCAAGGGGGAGGGCAGTGTACATGTGATTTCGTGAAGGAGGTACAACCAAGCACACATCTTTGTAGAAGGTCGTTGCTAGTCACTAGGAGTAGGCATCTAAGTTAATGGTTTAGGTGCTTTCATAGGTATGGGTGACACAAGAATCGGGTTCAATCAAGCGTTCTTCCTAATGTAAGCAAACTAGGCATAGGTACTTTTGCCATGGATACGGTGGCTTCTGAAACTCGTTAGTACATTGGTCCACTAATATTCAAAACAACAAACCACAGTCTTTTGAACAAGCGAGTGAAATCAAATTTTACCATTCTTGAACAGAAAGTGACATAGGAAGTCACACTTCAGCCAGAGACAGTGCACCTCTGAAACCAGACGTTGTCTCAATGACAACGCTCCTGAAAACATCCGAGGAGCAGTTCTGTCACATTTGCCTCATCCTGATCTTTGCCTGGAATTCCTTGCAGGTTATATTGTAGGTCAGTGACTATAGTGATTAATGACTTGATTCTTGTAGAACTGGATGGTAGTCAACAATCCAGTTGGTAGTCAACAATCCCTTCCCTTACTGTCCTAATTTTTTTTTTTTCAGTCTTAATTTTCACCAAGGTTTGGGAGGCATTTTATGACCAACTTGTCTCACAGCTAGGAAGTCTCATCCCTAGATCAAGGGTTACACTGAGAGGCCACTCAACATGCTATTAGTGGAATAGACTCTGTTAACCGTAACCAAAAGCCTCTGGAGCACCCGCTTTACTAATCTGTTACAGTCCAGGGAACGGTTTCCTTTCATTTCTTCTTCCCTTTCTAAGAGTTACACAATTACATTTATTGATCTTATAGAACTATTTATTTGATCAATCATTTCAAATCACTTAAGCATCATTAAGAGCTTCCCAGGTGGCGCTGGTAATAAAGAACATGTTCACCAACGAAGGAGATGAAGGAGACACAGATTCGATCCCTAGATCAGAAAGATCCCCTGTAGGAGGTCATGGCAACCCATTTTAGTATTCTTGCCTGGAGAATTCCATGGACAGAGGGGCCTGGAGGGCTACAGTCCATGGGGTCACAAAGAGTTGGACATAACTTTAGTGACAGCATACACAACAAACATAATTTTATCTGAGACTCAGTCATACATTTAGTAATACAAAAAACAACAATCTTATAAAATAAGCAGAATATAAAATATAATATAGCTAGGAACAATAGAAGGTCATACTGCTAAGTCACTTCAGTTGTGTCTGACTCTGGGCAAGCCCATAGACAGCAGCCCACCAGGCTCCCCTGTCCCTGGGATTCTCCAGGCAAGAACACTGGAGTGAGTTGCCATTTCCTTCTCCAATGCATGAAAGTGAAAAGTGAAAGTGAAGTCGCTCAGTCGTGTCCAACTCTTAGTGACCCCATGGACTGCAGCCACCAGGTTTCTCCATCCGTGGTCATAAGCAAGTATTAAAACTAAGAACTTTCATTAGATCCAGCACAGTATCTCTCCAAGCTATCTGACGAATCTGTTCTGCATTAACCACTATTTTTAAGGGAATTACACATTGGCATTGGACATAAAGTTCACCAAAGATTTCTGCATGTACATGGTGAGTGGTGGGTCATCATGACCTTTTATATGATTGAGAAAGCACTGCTATCTTCTGAGGAGTTACACAGCTGCCTCCAGAAGAAGACATACTGACCTTTATGCTTCAACAAGTACTTTTGCTGTTGGGGACGTCTGGTTAAGGCATACTGCAGATGCACAATGTACTCTAACAGGCAGGGAGGAGGCAAAAATGGACAGAGAAAAAAATGTATGTTTAATTGTTTCTTGTCTTTTCTCAAAATATTAAGTTTTATTTAATCAGAGGATATAACAAATCACCAAGTTCTAAATGATGAGAGAAGAAAATGAGAAGAACTATTTTCTACAAAGGCTGAATGAGCTCTAAAATTAATAACAGAGTAGCAAAGGGAAAGATTAATGTTAAGAGCAGAGAATCTTGTTTATCACGCTCTTCTCCATGCCTAGAATGCTGTAGGCACTCAAAAAAAAAAAAAAAAATCAATCAGTTGTCCCCTCCAATGATGACAGAAATAAGACAGGTAAAGACAATAGAGTAAATTGGCATTTACTGGATTAGATTCTGACTTTCATTCCCTATGTGAAACCTACTTTTAGAAATGCAAGAGGTGTACAAACATAATTACTTTTTAGCACACCCTTGCTTACTTTCTTGGTATGCTAACTTCAATAATAATAATTCTTTTACAGAATTTATAATATATCAAGCACCATCATTATAGCTTTATATATTAAATAATCAATATTCAAAATAATTATAACTGTCTACACAATACAAAAGAAGAAACTGAAGCACAAAGAGATCAACTAAATTGCCTAATGTTGCATAGTTGCAATTAAGACCCAGGTGTTCTACTTTTAAAGTCCATATTCTTAACCTTTTTACTACAGAAGTAAAGAGAATGCTACAGTACAAAACAGTCTGATGAAAAGCATTACTTTCCTATCTTACTCAGAGTAACTATATCTTTATTTTACAAAGTTAGGGAAAAATTAACCTTTATGTTGCTAATCAAATATAAAAAGTTGCCAGATTTTATGGTTTTTCGGTAGGTGTGGAGCTGAAGTTTTTGTTTTTGTTTTCTACTATGGTCTATGACTTTCTTTGCTTCTTTCTTTGCTTCAGACTTTCCCAAACTCTCCGAAATGAAGTATAGCAAAAATATGCATATTTTTTTCTCAGTTCTAATCCAGAGGCCCTTGTGAATTGCAGTTTACTCTCTGAAAGTAACCACTAAACAAATACTGAGGCAACTCCAGAAGCCTCTGGTACTGTCCAAGATGTACATCAAATGAGATCATCAGGGCCCCCAAGGTGGTGTCTGCTCCCTCTCAGCCCAACTAGGCTTAAAAGTTCAGGATGCAGAACAAAAGAGAATACTATATGGAAATACAATTAAAGGAAAGTCTTCATTTTTTATGCGTAACCCTTATAAAATTAAGAAAACCAGTGAGTAGCTATGTCTTCCACAAATTTATCTCTTTATAATTGCTACCTGTAGAGCCACTATTGATTTCTAAAGACCATAAAGAAAGCAGCTCTCCATACATAAAACACTGAATGTATGACAAATACCAATGTTAGAAAACTTGTAGATTCATGAAACTATGGTGAAGTTATGGGGCTAAAGAGACTGACCAGAAGATTATAATAGATAAAGCTGCTCATTCCACAATGAATAATTTCAAAAAGTTGTCTGAAATCCTTATATCTTGCTACTCCTTTGGTAGTATTATCTCCATTTTAAAGTTAAGAAAATCAAGTTTGGAGATGTAAAGTAACCTACCCAAGTTAGAAACATCACACCTAGACCTGGAAGGTAAAGTCTGCCCTTTAACAAAGTTGATCCCACTATATAATAATTCATTATAGTAGATAAGCCACTCATACATTTTACATATATATTTTGTATGATGACAATAAATACATTATAATTTGACTGTGGGCATGTTATCTTGGGGTTTACTTCACTAATGTACTGGGCTCCCTGTGGCTCAGTTGGTAAAGAATCCGCCTGCAATGCTAGAGACCTGGGTTCAATCCCTGGGTTGGGAAGATCCTCTAGAGAAGGGAAAGGCTGCCCATTCCAGTATTCTGGCCTGGAGAATTTCATGGACTATATAGTCCACAAGGTTGCAAAGAGTTGGACCCGACTGAGAGATTCACATTCACTCACTAATGTATAAAACACAGAATGAGGACTCCACTTCCAATGAGCTCTTCTGTCTGCAACCCCCTAGTTACGCCTCACAAAAATGGTGTAGTGCAGACATCACCTGATTTTAAAGCCAAAGAGATTCAATACTTAGAAAGGAAATTAAGTATCTTGCAGATGTTTACACAAACAGCAATTGGTCAGGCTTATAGTTAAACAAAATCATAAAATTTCAGAAGAAATTTAAAAAATACAGCCTATTGAGACATAAATGTTTTTATATATCTAGAAGATACCTATACTCAAATATTATATAACTCCTGCGTCCTTGTCTAGATGTTTAATTTTATCTAGTAGATTATAAAAGCTCCTGAAAACAGGAGCTTTTGTTTTTAAAAACTTTGCATAACACACTGCATTTACTACTACAACCTGCAAGTAGTAAACTGATAAACATGTGTCAAATAATGAATGAGTATGTATGTCTAGCTCAGAGGTAAAGTGTTTAGTACACTCATCCAGTTTACAAAGACATTCTTAAATTATCACCTTCCTATACAAAACATAAGCTATATTAACCTAGTCAAATTTTGTCTCTTAGACCTTAATATGCTTATCTTTTTATCTCTTAGACCACCCAAGTGAATTAGAATATTTTGTAAAATTACTAAGATATAGTTCACAAACCATAATTTTTGCCATTAAAAAGTATCCAATTCAGTGGATTTAGTCTATTCAGCAAAATCAGCACTAATTCTAGAATATTTTCATCATCCATAAAAGAAATACTATTATTACTCCCCATTAAAGCCCTGGTCAATAACAAATCTACTACTTATTCTGGACACTTTTCTAAATGGTATCATANCAATTCAGTGGATCTAGTCTATTCAGCAAAATCAGCACTAATTCTAGAATATTTTCATCATCCATAAAAGAAATACTATACCCAATAGTTATTACTCCCCATTAAAGCCCTGGTCAAACAAATCTACTACTTATTCTGGACACTTATCTAAATGGCATCATACAATACGCAAATGTTATATGCCTTGTTTCCACTAAATATAACCTTTTCACAGTTCATATGTGATCTGTTGAACCACATACCACATAACTTTATCAAGACTGAAAAATAGTCAACTGCATTGATATACCACAGTTTTGTACTATGCTGCTATGAACATTTTGTGTTGTGTACAAATTTTTGTATGAACACATGTTCTTAATTCTCTTGGATATATATCTGGAGTTTGGAAGGATGGTAAAGAATCCTCCTGCAATGCAGGAGACCTGAGTTTGATCCCTGAGTTGGGAAGATGCCCTGGAGTAGGGCATGGCAACCCACTCCAGTACTCTTGCCTGAAGAATCCCCACAGACTGATGAGTTTTGCAGGCTACAATTCATGGGATTGCAAATAGTTGAACATGACTGAGCAACTAAGCAAAGCATAGCAGTGTATGGGGTTCCATTTTCCCCACATCCTATCAACACTCCTATTTTTCATCTTTTAAATTATGGCTATCCTGGTGGTGTAGAGTGGTATGTCTCACTGGTTTTGATTGAATATTGACATCTTAAGAATCAGTAAACTAAAATGGACAGAAATGGGCATATTTAACTTGGATGACCATTGTTTCTACTACTGTGGGCAAAAATCCCTTAGAAGAAATTGAGTAGCTCCCATAGTCAACAAAAGAATTGGAAATGCAGTACTTAGATGCAGTCTCAAAAATAACAGAATTATCATGGTTCATTTCCAAGGCAAACCATTCAACTTCACAGTAATCCAACTCTATGCCCCAATGACTGAAGCTGAAACTGACTGGTTCTATGAAGACCTACAACACCTTCTACAATTAACACCAAAAAAAGATGTCCTTTTCATCTCAGGGGACTGGAGATACTGGGAAAAATAGGCAAGTTTGGCCTTGAGAGTTCAAAAAGAAGGAGAGCAAAGGGCTAAGTTTTGTCAAGACAACATGCTGACCATAGTAAATATCCTTTTCCAACAACACAAGAGGTGATTCTACACATGGACATCACCAGATAGTCAATACTGAAATCAGACTGATTATGTTCTTTGCAGTCAAAGATGGAGAAGTTCTACAGTCAGCAAAAACAAGACATGGAGCTGACTGTATGTCACATTATCAGCTCCTTATTACAAAATTCAGACTTAAATTGAAGAAAGTAGGGAAAACCACTAGGTCATTCAGGAATGACCTAAATCAAATCCCTTTTG
Organism: Raphicerus campestris; assembly: GCA_006410735.1. Lineage (NCBI taxonomy): Eukaryota > Metazoa > Chordata > Mammalia > Artiodactyla > Bovidae > Raphicerus > Raphicerus campestris. The sequence continues at coordinate 73,678 of SJYW01000112.1, read as the reverse complement.
TTTATATTGTAGAGTTGTAGATAGGTAGGTAGAGTGCTTGAAGAACTATGGACAGAGGTTGATAACATTGTACAGGAGGAGGTGAACAAAACCATCCTCAAGAAAAAGAAATACAAGAAGGCAAAGTGGTTGTCTGAGGAGGCTTTAAATAGCTGAGGAAAGAAGAGAAGTGAAAGCCAAGGAACAAAGGGAAAGATATACCCAACAGAATGCATAGTTCCAGAGAATAGCAAAAAGAGATAAGAAAGTCTTCTTAAATGAACAATGCAAAGAAGTAGAGGAAATCATAGAATGGGAAAAACTAGAGATCCCTTCAAGAAAACTGGAGCTATCAAGGGAACATTTTATGTAAGGATACGTACAATAAAGTACAGAAAAGGTAAGGACATAAGAGAAGCAGAAGAGATTAAGAAGAGGTGGTAAGAATACACAGAAGAACTATACAAAAAAGGTCTTAATGACCCAGATAACCGTGATGGTGTGGGGTTATTCGCCTAAAGCCTGACATCCTGGAGTGTGAAGTGAAGTGAGCCTTAGGAAGCATTATTACAAACAAAGCTAGTGGAGGTGATGGAATTCTAACTGAGCTACTTCAAATCCTGAAAGATGATGCTGTTAAAATACTGAACTCAACACGTCAGCAAATTTGGAAAACTCAGCAGCAGCCACAGGATTGTAAAACATAAGTTTTCATTCCAATCCCAAAGAAAAGCAATGCCAAAGAATGTTCAAACTATGCACAATTGTGTTCATTTTACATAATAGCAATAGCAAGGTTATGCTCAAAATCCTTCAAGCTAGGCTTCAGCAGTATGTGAACCAAGAACTTCCAGATGTATGATCTGGGTTTCAAAGAGGCAGAAAAACCAGAGATCAAATTACCAACATTCGCTGGATCATGGAAAAAGCAAGAGAGTTTCAGAAAAAATATCTGTTTCACTGACTACAGTAAAGCCTTTGTCAGTGTAGATGACAACAAACGGGGAAATTCTTAGAGATGGGAGTACCAGATCACCTTATCTGTCTCCTAAGAAATCTATATGAGGGTCAAGAAGCAGCAGTTAGAACTGGACATGGAACAACTGACTGGTTGAAAACTGGGAAAGGAGTACAACAAGCTGTATAGTGTCACTCTCCTTATTTAACTTCTATGTAGAGTACATCACGGGAAATACCAGGTTGGATCAATCACAAGCTGGAATCAAGACGGCTAAGAGAAATATCTACAGCCTCAGATATGCAGATGATACCATTCTAATGGAAGAAAGTGAAAAGCAACTCAAGAGTCTCTTGATTAGGGTGAAAGAGGAGAGTGAAATAGCTAGCTTGAAATTTAACATTAAAAAAACTAAGATCATGGCATCCAGTTCCATCACTTCATGTTAAATAGAAAGGGAAAATGTGGGAACAGTGACAGATTTTATTTTCCTGGGCCCCAAAATCACTGTTGACCATGACAGTAGCCATGAAATTAAAAGACACTTGCTCCTTAAAAAAAAAAAAAAAAAAAGCTATGACAAACCTAGACATCCTATTAAAAAGCTGAGGTATCNGATTTTATTTTCCTGGGCTCCAAAATCACTGTTGACCATGACAGTAGCCATGAAATTAAAAGACACTTGCTCCTTAAAAAAAAAAAAAAAAAAAGCTATGACAAACCTAGACATCCTATTAAAAAGCTGAGGTATCACTTTGTCTACAAAGGTGCATATAGAAAGTTTTTCCAGTAGTCACATACAGATGTGAAAGTTGGTCCATAAAGAAGGCTGAGCGCTGAAGAACAAATTGTGTTGCTGGAGAGGAGTCTTGAGAGTCCCTTGGACTGCAAGGAGATCAAACCAGTCAATTCTAAAGGAAATCAACCTTGAATATTCACTGGGAGTACAGATGCTGAATCTGAAGCTCCAGTACTTTGGCCCCTTGATGCAAAGAGTTGACTCACTGGAAAAAGCCTTGATGCTGGGAAAGACTGAAGGCAAAAGAAGAAAGGGGTGGCAGAGGATAAGACNCAACCTTGAATATTCACTGGGAGTACAGATGCTGAATCTGAAGCTCCAGTACTTTGGCCCCTTGATGCAAAGAGTTGACTCACTGGAAAAAGCCTTGATGCTGGGAAAGACTGAAGGCAAAAGAAGAAAGGGGTGGCAGAGGATAAGACAGATAGCATCAATAACTCAATGGACATGAATCTGAGCAAACTGTGGGAGAGAGTGGAGGACAGAGGAGCCTGGCATGCTACAGTGTATGTGATTGCAAAGAGTCAGACATGACTTAGCAACTGAATAACAATTCATTAGGCATTCTAGCTACCAGAGCCTTACCAGATACATGATTTGCNGTGTTCTTTGGAAGGACTGATGCTAAAGCTGAAACTCCAATACTTTTGCCACCTCATGCGAAAAACTGACTCATTGGAAAAGACTCTGATGCTGGGAGGGATTGGGGGCAGGAGGAGAAGGGGACGACCGAGGATGAGATGGCTGGATGGCATCACAGACTCAATGGATGTGAGTCTGATTGAACTCCGGGAGTTGGTGATGGACAGGGATGCCTGGCGTGCTGCAACTCATGGGGTAGCAGAGAGTCGGACATGACTGAGTGACTGAACTGAACTAGCAAGAAAGCAGAAGGATCAACCATCAACTATCAACTTTCTGAAACAACTAGAATTTTCAATATTAACCAGTAAAAATGGCTTGAAAGGCTATAGGTAATCTGAAAAGTACTTTCTTTTTCAGTGATTTACAGAGTAGAAAATCTTCTCANAACTGAACTAGCAAGAAAGCAGAAGGATCAACCATCAACTATCAACTTTCTGAAACAACTAGAATTTTCAATATTAACCAGTAAAAATGGCTTGAAAGGCTATAGGTAATCTGAAAAGTACTTTCTTTTTCAGTGATTTACAGAGTAGAAAATCTTCTCAATGTTGTTTATCTCTTTTTAAGAGGAGATTCAATGACATTTTAATGTAAAACCTAAGAAGTATTCCAATTTTGCTTATGATTTTAAAAGTTCTCTGGGGTCAAAGCAACTTTTATTCAAAGCCATGTTGAACTGAATAGCAGTTCTTTTAAATAAGTCATGATGCCTAAGAAAATAAGTTTAACTAAAAACTTAATAGAATTATATATTCTTTTAACAATCCTTCAGCTTATAGATTGTTAACACAAAGATAGAGAATTAAAGTAGCTTTTCACTTAACCTTTTATTTTAATCTACCGTTTACCATAGGAGATATATATAACAGCCTCACAGTTGACAATCTGGGTAATTTTGCAACAATTTCAAGAATATTAGATATAGAAACATTTTCTTTCCCTACATATGGAAAACTGGTTGTCCATCTTGCTGAGAAACAATTTGTTAATATCTATTTCAAAATTACCCGGTAAATAGCACATATGCATTATTTTCAGTCAGTAAACACTAGTATCACACAAAGAAAATATAAGCAAAACTACTAGAAATATTTGAAAAAATGATACTTTGAGCTAAGGGCAATAGATGTCAACTGCAACAAGCAATTCCACTGAAATGTCATTAGGCTGGAATTAGATATCTACAGAACTTTTGGAAGGATTTCTATTAAAACAGATGATATATATCTACCCTTTTTGACCTCTCTGCAGAATATGATTTGTTGAAATGGCCACAGACAATATCAATTCATAAAAAAAAGGAAACTGACTTACAAGGATATGAATCTTGATGACCTAACTATAAAATTACTGGAAGAAAAAAAAGAGAGAGAGATGCAGCTATTCTTTCCTATACGCCATAGGTATGACCTCCTAACAGTTAGAGGTAAATCATACCAGGCTTTAAAAAGTGAACTCACAGGAGGGTATTGAATAAATTTTCCATCCTACAACATTCTTTCTTTCCAGGCTGGAGATTAAACTACCCAATGAAGGCAAAACACAGAGTCAACTTTCTTGCAGATTACTGCACTGATTTGTTGATAACAATTAAACAGTGCAAATCTTCTTGACATAAATGTTTCTGCAAAGATTATACACTGCATAGATAACCTAAATGCACCACAGCAGTGACTAGCAACCAGTAGGCCTGGATCTAATTTCAGTTTAAAGCATTAACTAGTACCTCTGGGCTGCTATTCTCACATACACCTAAATATTAAGATTTTCATGCCCAAAAGGTAGGGCAATTTCTCGGTGATATTCTTACATGAAATAAATCTAGTTTGAAAGTATCTGTGTTTTAGGTAAACCTAGTCAATATCAATAAGCTCAGATATGCAGATGATACCACATTTATGGCAGAAAGTGAAGAACGAAAGAGCCTCTTGACGAAAGTAAAAGAGGAGAGTGAAAAAGTTGGCTTAAAACTCAATGTTCGGAAAATTAAGATCATGGCATCTGGTCCCATCACTTCATGGTAAATAGATGGGGAAAAAGTGGACACACTGGCAGACTTTATTTTTGGGGGCTCCAAAATCACTGCAGATGGTGACTGCAGCCATGAAATTAAAAGACACTTATTCCTTGGAGGAAGTTATGGCCAACCTAGACAGAATATTAAAAAAGCAGAGACATTACTTTGCCAACAAAGGTCCATTTAGTCAAGGCTATGGTTTTTCCAGCAGTCATGTATGGATGTGAGAGTTGGACTATGAAGAAAGCTGAGCACTGAAGAACTGATGCTTTCGAACTGTGGTGTTGGAGAAAACTCTTTAGAATCCCTTGGACTGCAAAGAGATCCAACCAGTCCATCCTAAAGGAAATCAATCCTGAATATTCGTTGGAAGGACTGATGTTGAAGCTGAAACTCCAATACTTTGGCCACCTAATGTGAAGAGCTGACTCTTTTGAAAAGACCCTGATGCTGGGAAAGATTGAAGGCAGGAGGAGAAGAGGATGACAGAGGATGAGATGGTTGGATGGCATCACCGACTCAATGGACATGAGTTTGAGTAAACTCTGGAAGCTGGTCATGGACAGGGAGGCCTGGTGTGCTGCGGTTAATGGGGTCGCAAAGAGTTGGACACGACTGAGCGACTGAAATGAACTGTACTGAGGCAATATTAACTGTAAAAATATTTACATATATTCCCTGGTGGCTTAGACGGCAAAGCATCTGCCTACAATGTGGGAGACCTAGGTTCAATCCCTGGGTTGGGAAGATCTTCTGGAGAAGGAAATGGCAACCCACTCCAGTACTCTTGCCTGGAAAATCCCGTGAATGGAGAAGCCTGGTAGGCTACAGTCCATGGGGTCGCAAAGAGTCAGACATGACTGAGTGACTTCACTTTCATATATGTGTGTGTGTATATATATATGTGTGTGCGTATATATATAGGACATACAAAGTTCTTTGTTATAAAAAGAAAGTCTGTTTACATTTTCAATTCTTCAGATTGCCCATGTGCTATAAACAGATGAAACTATTTGCAGGAGGCTGCCCCTGCCACCTCAGGTCGGTACTCAGTCTCCCCCTTGCCTGGCTCCCATTCTCAACCTGCTGGAGCACCAAAGTTGCCTTGACAACCCAAAAGACTTTCCCTGGTCTTTTTGTAAGGGTTCAAGCAATAAAATCTGTATATTTCTCCAGGGAGAGAAAAATTTCTTTGTTTTTTTTTTCTCTTTGTATTATTTTCCCTCTAATAATCCTGCTTTAATTCTGCAGTGCAGAGCCTAGAAGGGAGTGCCAGAAAGAGTGCCTAATGTCAGACTTTCCCTGAGTCCTGTCTAACAGGCTTCTTCTGAGAAGCATGTCAGTAACAACCTTCAACTCTCCCTATGACACCACCTGATGAATATGTTTATTTTTCTCTGGTGTAGGATAAAAAAATTGAAAAAGTTAAGAAAAAAATGGCTTTTACTGTGTGTGATAATCACTTCACAGTATGAACATATATCAAATCATTATGTTGTACACCTGAAACTAATAAAAAGTTATATGTTAATTATTATATCTTAATTTTAAAAATATGAAAATGAAGAAAGCTTGGCCATAATGGTGGAGTAGAAAGACCCTCAGCTCCCTTCCTCTCATGGGCACACAAAAATTACAACCATTTACAGAGCAATATTGATGAAAAAGACCAGAATCTACAAAAAAAAGTATTATATAACTGAAGATATAAAGAAGAAACCACAATGATATGGGTAAGAGAAGCAAAGATATAGCCAAGACTCATGCCTCTAGGTGGGTGACCCACAATGAGAGGGAAATTAGAAATGCAGGGAGCCCTTCACTGGGAAGACCAGCACCTAGAATACCTGGTTTTGAAGGTCAGTAGTGTTTACATTCAGGAGAGCTGTGGAAGATAGAGACTCCACTCTTAGAGTGCAATCAAAATGTCACGTGTTCAGCGACCTAGGGCAGAAGTAGTAGTTTTAAAGGATCCTGGGTCAGATGCAGGCCAATCTTAAAGAATCTCCAGAAGAATCCAGAAGCAATTGGAGCTTACCCTGGGAACACAGATACTGGCGTTATCCATTTTGGGGAACTTGTCCTACCACGTAGACAGTGGTACTAATTAGCCCCCCCTCTAGTTTAACGATCTAGGGACCTGGCCTTATCTAGTAGGCTATAAGCACTGGGATGTCTCAAGCCAAGTAACTAACCTGGAGAGGACACAGCCCCCCAAAAGTAGGAAGGCTGCTGTAAAACCCCTTGAGCATACAGCTGTCCTTGGAGATGGCTACATCCACCAAGGGCCTAGGACTCAGGACCACATATGAGAGCACAGGCACAAGACCTGGGACTGCCAGGTCCATCAGCTGACTTTTCATCACAAACCCTGAGGTCAGAAGAGTGTCACAATATACCCAAAGTGGTGAAAGCGAAAAACCTACATCAAAAGTTACCTGCCCGGCTAGGCATTCATTCAGATTTGATGATGAGATCAAAAAGTTTATAGATAAGCAAAAGAACTCTTTGCTTATAGACAAGAACTCTTTCAGTTCAGCACCACAATAACTCCTTTACAATACATGTGAAAGGTAAACAACAAAAAAAGACACAACTAAAAACAGAAAAATTACTAAAGGCAGAAAGCTCACTGGTTAAGGCAAAAATACAATAAAGGTAAAAACACAGTAAAGGTAGCAATCAAGCATGGACAAAGTTAATACAAAAGGTTAAAAGACAAAAGCAGTATAAAGTCATCTGTATCAGAGATAAGTAGTTGAGGAATACATAAAACAAAGACATGTAAAATACGATGTCAAGAAAAGTAATCCTGGGGAAGGATGAAGAAAATATAGGATTATTAAATTACATTTGAAATGAAGAGATTAGCAACTTAAAATAATCATATATATATATATATATATATATATATACACACACACACACACACACACTCAGTTCAGCTCAGTCATGTCCGACTCTTTGTGACCCCATTAACCACAGCACACCAGGCCTCCCTGTCCATGACCAGCTTCCAGAGTTTACTCAAACTCATGTCCATTGAGTCCGTGATGCCATCCAACATTTCATCCTCTGTCATCCCCTTCTCCTCCTGCCCTCAATCTTTCCCAGCATCAGGGTCTTTTCAAAAGAGTCAGCTCTTCGCATCAGGTGGCCAAAGTACTGGAGTTTCAGCTTCAACATCAGTCCTTCCAATGAACATCCAGGACTGATCTCCTTTAGGATGGACTGGCTGGATCTCCTTGCAGTCCAAGGGACTCTAAAGAGTTTTCTCCAACACCACAGTTCAAAAGCATCAATTCTTCAGTGCTCAGCTTTCTTTATAGTCCAACTCTCACATCCATACATGACTACTAGAAAAACCATAGCCTTGACTAGATGGACGTTTGTTGACAAAGTAATATCACCGCTTTTTAATATGCTGTCTAGGTTGGTCATAACTTTCCTTCCAAGGAGTTAAGAGTTATATAAAATATAAAAATCAATTTTAAAAAAAACCTCATGGTAACCACAAACCAGAAACCTGTAATAGATGTGTATAAAAAAGAAAAAGGAATCAAAGCATAACACTAAAGATCAAACCACAAGAGCATAAATCAAAAGAAGAGCAAAAACTAACTACAAAACTATCCCAAAACATTTTTTTTAAAGGCAGTAGGTACCTAATTATCAATAATTACTTTGAATTTAAACAGACTACATGCTCCTATGAAAGGATACAGAGTGGCTGAATGGATACAAAACAAACCCATATATATGCTATCTGTGCTGTGCTGTGCTTAGCTACTCAGTCATGCCTGACTCTTTGCAACCCGTGGACTGTAGCCCACCAGCCTCTTCTGTCCATGGAGATTCTCCAGGCAAGAATACTGGAGAGGGTTGCCATGCCTTCCAGGTGATCCTCCCAACCCAGGGATCGAACCCAGGTCTTCTGAATTGCAGGCATATTCTTTACTGCCTGAGCCACCAGGGAAGCCTAAGAATACTGGAGTGGGTAGCCTATTCCCTCTCCTGGGGGATCTTCCCAACCCAGGAATCGAAATGGGGTCTCCTGAATTGCAGGCAGATTCTTTACTAGCTGAGCTACCAAGGAAGCCCATATATGCTATCTGCTGCTGCTGCTAAGTCACTTCAATCGTGTCCGACTCTGTGTGACCCCACAGATGGCAGCCCACCAGGCTCCCCCATCCCTGGGATTCTCCAGGCAAGAACACTGGAGTGGGCTGCCATTTCCCTCTCCAATGCATAAAAGTGAAAAGTGAAAGTGAAGTCGCTCAGTCATGTCAGAATGGCCTAATTTCAGATCTAAACACACACACGCACGTGCACAGACACACACACACACATACATGGAAATGAGGGCATGGAAAAGAAATCAAAGAAGACATTACACACACACACACACACACACACACACACACACACACCCTTCGGACAAGTAAAAACAAAACACAATGATTCAAAATCTATGGGATGTAGCAAAAGCAGTTCTATGAGGGAAATTTATAGTGATACAAACAAACCTCAGGAAATGAGAAAAATCTCAAATGAACAACTTAACCTATACCTAAGGAATTGAAAGACAAAGAAAGAGAAAGAATACCCAAAGTTAGCCAAAGGAAAGAAATCAAAGACCACAGAATTACAGACATAAATAAAATAGAGACTAAAAAAATAATAGAAGAGATCAATGAGATGAACAGCCAGTTCGTTAAAAAGACAAACAAAATTGATAAGTCAGACTGATCAACGAAAAAGGAGAGAGGACCCAATTAAATTATATCAGATATGAAAAAGGAATACTTACAACCAACAACACAGAAATACAAAGGACAGTATGAATGATTATATGCAAATAAAATGAATAATCTAGAAGAAATGGATGAGTTCCTAGAAATGTACAATCCAAGACTGACCAGAATGAATTAGAAAATAGAAACAGACTGATTACCAGAAATGAAATTGAATCAATAATCGAAAACTCTCAACTAACAAATATATAGACCAGACGGCTTCACAGGTGAATTCTACCAAACATTTATAAAAGAGTTAGCACCTGTAATTCTCAAACTACTGCCAAAAATTACAGAGGAATGAATGCTTCCAAACTCATTCTACAAGACAAGAATAACTCTGATACCAAAAACAAATAGAAATATATATATTAAAAAAAATTACAGGCCATTATCACTGATGAACACACATGCAAAAATCCTCAACAAAATAATAGCAAACCAAATACAATACGTTAGGAGAATCACACACCATGATCAAGTGGAATTTATTCCAGACATGGCTACATATCCACAAATCAATTAATGTGATATACCGCATTAACAAAGTGAAGAATAAAAATCATATGATAATCTCAACAGATGCAGAAAAACCTTTTGACATAATTCAGCATCCATTTGTGACTTAAAACTCTCCACAAAGTGGGTATACAGGGGACACACTTCAACATAATAAAACCATTTATGACAAACCCACAGCTAATGTCATATTCAACAGTGAAAATTAAAAGGACTTTCTATAAGATCAGGAAGAAGGTAAAAATGCCTTCTCTTGTCACTATTTTCAGATGTCCCAGCCACAGCCAAGAAGAAGGAAAAATAAAAGGAATCCAAATCTGAAAGAAAGAAGTAAAATGGTCACTGTTTGCAGATGATATGGTACTATACATTGAAAATCCTAAAGATACCACTGAAAAAGCACTGTAACTAATAAAGTTACAGGATACAAATTTAATATATAGAAATCTGCTGCATTTCTACAGATTAACAATGAAATGCCAAAATGAGAATTTTTTTTTAAATCCCACTTGCCATCACATTAAAAAATACCTAGGGAATAAATTTAACTATGGAGATAAAATACCTGTACTCAGAAAAATATAAAACACTGTGAAAGAAATGGAAGATGATACAAACTGATGCAAAGATACACCATGTATAGGATAGGAAGAATTAATATTGTTAAAATGACCACACTACCCAAGACAATCTACAGATTCAATGTAATCCCTATCAAACTACCAGAGGTACACTTCACAAAAATAAACAAGTAATTTTAAGATTTTTATGGAAACACAAAAGACACTGAAAAGCCGAAACAATATTGAAAAAAATAACAGTTGGAGGTATCATGCTTCCTGACTTCCTACAAAGTCATCAAAACAGTATGGTACTGACCACAAAACAGACATGCAGAACAATGAATAGAGAATAGAGAGAATAGAGAGCCCAGAAATAAACTCATACATTTATGGTTGGTCAATCTATGACAAGGAGGCAAGAATACACAATGGGGAAAAAACAGTCTCTTTAGTAAGTGGTGCTGGAAAAACCGGATAACTACACATAAAAGAATAAAATGAGAACATTTTCTTACATCATATTTTAAAATAAACTCAGAATGGATTAAAGACCTATATGTACAACTGGAAACCATAAAACTTCCAAAAGAAAACAGAGAATACTCTTTGACATAAATCAAAGCAATATTTTGGATCTGTTGCCTAAGGCAAATAGGACCTAATTTGAGGTTGACCTTCATGCCATGGGCAGAAGAGATGAAATCTCATTTTAACCCCATCCTAGTCCAAGCAAGGCCTATGAGCCTCATCTCTGCTGCTGACCTGGTCAGAGAAGCCACAATATTTACTGCATAAAGTCATAAATTGTGTTTTGAACCCAGAAGTAATTAAGTTCCATATACACTGACATTTCACACATCAAATAAAAATTAATACATAATTCAGTCACTATCCCTATTTTCCTCAAAGAGGTCAAGTTTAAATTCAAGTGACCAAGGGAAAAAAATTTCACAAAAAGATAAGGTACACCTGCAATGTGGGAGACCCGAGTTCAATCCCTGGGTTGGGAAGATCCTCTAGAATTCCACGGGGTGACAAAGTGTCAGACACAACTGAGCGACTTTCACTTCACTAAGCAGCACAACAGTCACGAGTTCCAAATCCACTGGGAACTCAGAGAAGGACGTGCTTTACTGATCTGGAATCAGATTTAGCACGCTCACAGGTAGCAAGAAACTCAGCCACCATGTCTGATGATAAAATATTTCTGCCTAAAAGAAAAAGTGGAATTATTAAACAACTACTTTCTACACTCCTGGAATATCAGGGTATATACGGTGCCTAGGTCAAGGTTCTTCCCTCCAAACAACTGTCCTCCACCACTCGGAGTTTCTGGGCTCCAACTCATGGCTTGAAATTCATCTCAACAGAATCCATGGACTGCTTGACATATGTCACTCTCTAATCCTCCAACACAATGGCTGAATCTTCTCTGAGCCAGAACATTTTTATTTCAAAGTTAGCTGTTTCTTCACGTGTAATAGTCCGTGTAGCCTATCTTCAAATGAATGTAAAGTGACTGAGGGCAAGACATCCTGGTTGTTAAGGCAAATTCTAGCACTGCTCTCTACTTTCCAACTGAACTGACACAGTTTTGCTCATGATGGACATGAAAATGATGCAATAAAATTGATACCGTGCAAAACATGTTTTATTTATGGCCAGATTCCTCAATAACAAAAATGAAGCCCCAAGTTACTGGTGTCATGTAACATGGGCAAAACTGTGTGCATTCATGTCATAATGCTATTAATTCTTTATTTTTATAAAAGAACAATGGATTAGTTTTAAAATTAAGCAAGATGATAGTACTCAAATGATATAAATCATAAATGGATAAATTATTAGTTATAAAGTTATAACTAATTAGTTATAACTAATTTATAACTATAAATTTTAACTNGATACCGTGCAAAACATGTTTTATTTATGGCCAGATTCCTCAATAACAAAAATGAAGCCCCAAGTTACTGGTGTCATGTAACATGGGCAAAACTGTGTGCATTCATGTCATAATGCTATTAATTCTTTATCTTTATAAAAGAACAATGGATTAGTTTTAAAATTAAGCAAGATGATAGTACTCAAATGATATAAATCATAAATGGATAAATTATTAATCCTATTAGTTATAAAGTTTATAATATTTAATCAAGCATAAGATATATTGAAATTCAGTGAATAACACGGTATTAAGATTTCTGCCACTTTGTCTTTGAAATGATGGCTGCCTTTTCTTAAAATTTTTAATGAATATGTAATGTATAACAAATACATTTATGTATATAATTTAAAAAGAAAATTTGCGCCAAATGTGCATATAAAGCAATGTTTAATGAGGAAATGATTAGATAGAGGTTAAAAGGATCTGCCTGCAATGTGGGAAACTAGGGTTTGATCCCTGGGTTGGGAGGATACCCTGGAGAAGGAAGTGGCAACCCACTCCAGTATTCTTGCCTGGAGAATCCCACGGACAGAGGAGTCTGGTGGGCTACAGTCCGTGGAGTCACAAAGAGTCAGACACGACTGAAAGAGTGATTTAACTTTAATAACTAAATGGAAATGATTAAATAGCTAATATTTAAATAGCTTAAACACAGTAAGTAGTTCCCAAAGACTTCTGATAAAAATTAAAGTGGGGCTTTCCTTGTAGCTCAGTTAGTAAAGAATCTGCCTGCAATGCAGGAGACCTGGGTTCAGTCTCTGGAGAAGGAAATGCAACCCACTCCGGTATTCTTGCCTGGAGAATCCCATGGAGAGAGGAGCCTGGCAGGCTACAGTCCGTGGGGTCACAAGAGTTGGATATGACTTAGCAACTAAACTACCACAAGCACCACCAAAGCAGATGCAGATAATTGCAATCCTGTGTACCTCAAGTATCTATAAAAACCCATTTGATTATACATTGCAAATAGTCACGAGAGGCAATGTACAGTGTCAGCAACTACATGGCTAGACCAGTCAGACAAATTCTTAAGTAGTCAAAATGAAGCTGCATATTCAAAGCTGTGTAGTAGACTCTGATATACCCACTCCAAAACAAGAACATTTTTTTTTAAATTAAGTTGTTGTCCTACCCCTCACATAGATTAATAAAAACTTATATTCTAAGTAGTATTTAATATAACCTAATACTCAACAAATAATTCCACTCACACATTATTAGCACATGGGTTTCAAGTGTACTGATTACTACAAAAACAACCTCATATTTAATTCCAGTAACTGATGAAAGGAATTTAGTCAGAAGCATAAAATAAGTTATTTGTAATTTAAATTAACACTTGAAATTATATTTTAAAACCTAATACAATCCTGAACCCATAAAAATGAATTATTTTGTTGAAGCAAAATTCTCTTTAATGTATGCACTAATGCGCAGAGTAATGGGGCTTCCCAGGTTGGCACTAGAGTAAAGAACCTGCCTGCCTGCCTCTGGGTTGGGAAGATTCCCTTGAGGAAAGCGTGACAACCCACTCCAGTATTCTAGACTGGAAAATACCATGGACAGAGGAGCCTGGCAGGCTGCAATCCATGTTGTTGCAAAGAGCCGGACATGACTAAAGTGACTAAGGACACATGCACAGGTGCACGCAGAGTATTAGAAATGCTGACGATGCCAGGCGCGTGGTATATATACTTTTGTTAAAAATGACCTTCACCTAGATTGGGCTCACAATTAGCTAAAGGCTTTGGTCTGAGCAAGGAAGTAATAAGGTCAGTGTTGTGCTGTGTATATCTAAGTCAAGCCACATTGGGTTTCCCCAGTGGCTCAGTTGGTAAAGAATTCACCTGCAATGTGGGAGAACTGGGTTCAATACCTGGGTTGGGATGATCCCCTGGAGGAGGGCATGGTGACCCACTCCAGTATTCTTGCCTGGAAAATCCCACGAACAGAGGAGCCTGACAGGTTACAGTCCACGGGGTCGCAAAGAGTCGGACATAACTGAGCAACTAGGCACACCTGTATGGCTACCAGAGCGACCAGTGTCTGCAGCGCGTTCATTCTACTGTTTCTTCAGCATCCAAGGAATAGTCTCTAAGAGAGGTGAGTGGACAGACCTTCCCAGAGCTGTGTGAGACATGTATCAGTAAAGGGGTGTGTTTGTGTTTGGTATTTTTTCATGTATGAATAACCATTTTACTAATGTAAGTTAAGCACCTCCATTGAACAATCCATTACTGTAGAGGCAGAAGGAAAGTTGAGAGAAAATGAAACAGTTTGGGGGAATGTGAATCCAACAGGCATTATAAAATATTTTTTTCCCATCATAAAACTCTGGCAAATTGCTGACCCAAATCAAGCTGTCAAGACTATAGATCCTGCCTGACAATTTTTAAATCCCTATATGATTTCTTCTCTGAAATTATATTCATCAACATAAATTAACCAGAAACTTGCTTTTATTTTTTTTTGGTTTCTGACATAGTGAAATTGTGATTAGACAAACATTTTAATGAAAACAGGAAAATGCAAAACTATTCCATAACTAGTATATGAAGATATATGCTTAGCCTTAGTGTGGAAAAAATTAGTATGGAAATTAATGTAACATATGTAAACAAGGTGTTAAATTTTACTTAAGTGTTTTATTTTGACAATAGTTCATGCTCACTTTTTATTTAAGACACATCAATAATGCAGGTTTATCTTTATAAGTTATATATCTACATGTAAAATATACTCAAAAAATGTCCCCCATACAAAATGACACCTATATCAAGTATATCTGACTTAAAAGAAATCACAAAAATAAAAATTATATAAGGACAGTGGCATTCTGGGAATTTTTTTCATTCTTTTATAACACAATTATTTGTTTTTGAAATTAAAATACATTTATTTTGGCTTAGTTATACATATAGAACCACTTCATAATTTAGATGTGTTAAATAAAAAGAATATGATTTATAAGTAAAATTATTATATAGCCTTAAAATTAATATATATGTAAAATCTACATACCTGAGCCAACCTCTTTTTCCTCTTCTTCAATGTTGTTTTTGATACTATCGTACTCCTCATCAATGGTCTGGTTACCACGCATCTGAGATAAAATTCTACGGGCCTTTTGAGTCTGTCCTTTCTGAATAAGCCATCGTGGACTTTCAGGTAAAAAGAGAAAGCCAAAAAACTGTATAACTGCTGGAATTGCTGCAAGTCCCAGCATGTACCTGCAATAAGAAATCAACACACTGCTGTAAAATGTGGTCTTATAAATGCTGAGTATGAATAAAAGGTTTGTATTTACCATATTGGAATAACATATAATGGTAAAAATTAGAAAGATTTTCTTTTCATCATATATATATGTGTGTCATCAGAAATAATGACATTTTTATGCTGTAGCAGGAAAGTGAAAAATGAGAAAATCTGATTATTATTCTTATCTCTCCCACAAATTACAATGAAAAGGAATGGACAAAAGTCACATTCGTTAAGGATATGTATTCTGAACCAAAAACAACATGAAAAACAACACAATCACCATTCCTATCTAATACTACTATAATTTTGTAATTTACAATATAAACATGGGGTTAAGGCAAAATTATCTAACCTCTGGTTAAAAGATATACTGTTCATTAAAATACATGTTCAGATTTCTTTACAGTTATTTCTTTTCTGTAAATAACCAGTTATGACTTCATTTTGCCATCAAGCAACATATGTTTTCAGGCCAAAAGCACTTTACTTTGTTTTTTAAAAAAGACAAGGAGATGAGGAAGGACAGAGAGTTAGGAAAGCATATAGCAGCTGATAGCAGAAAAAATATAGTCAGACGCAAATAATGATTATTAAAATGTTTAGCAATATGAAAAAGCTACTTATGTTGTTTCATTTGCCCTCTTCTTCAGATATCTGTTCTTATTTTAATTGTATGATAATTACAATATTGTGATGGTTTTTGCCATACATCAACATAAGTGTCTATTCTTAATGACTGGCAAAATTCTAAATAGCAAATAAGCACACCACTTTAAATCTGCCAGAGAAATAACAAAAATAGCAATATGAATATATCAATATCAAAGATCTCTTCAAATTATTCTGACCACTGAACTAATCCCCTAACATCTCCAGGCCTCAATCCTTTTAAACTGAGTTATACTACATAAACTTCAAGGCCTCTTTAAACTGATGGCTTCTATGAATCTAGGAAGAGTTGGACACTACTGAGCAACTTAAAAAAAAAAAAAAATCAATCTAGGATACTTGGATGTTTCCTACTGATCCAGGTTGCAGAATATTTTCCATGGTAGATATATGGTGGCAGAACTCAGANTTTATCTCTCCCACAAATTACAATGAAAAGGAATGGACAAAAGTCACATTCGTTAAGGATATGTATTCTGAACCAAAAACAACGTGAAAAACACCACAATCACCATTCCTATCTAATACTACTATAATTTTGTAATTTACAATATAAACATGGGGTTAAGGCAAAATTATCTAACCTCTGGTTAAAAGATATACTGTTCATTAAAATACATGTTCAGATTTCTTTATAGTTATTTCTTTTCTGTAAATAACCAGTTATGACTTCATTTTGCCATCAAGCAACATATGTTTTCAGGCCAAAAGCACTTTACTTTGTTTTTTAAAAAAGACAAGGAGATGAGGAAGGACAGAGAGTTAGGAAAGCATATAGCAGCTGATAGCAGAAAAAATATAGTCAGACGCAAATAATGATTATTAAAATGTTTAGCAATATGAAAAAGCTACTTATGTTGTTTCATTTGCCCTCTTCTTCAGATATCTGTTCTTATTTTAATTGTATGATAATTACAATATTGTGATGGTTTTTGCCATACATCAACATAAGTGTCTATTCTTAATGACTGGCAAAATTCTAAATAGCAAATAAGCACACCACTTTAAATCTGCCAGAGAAATAACAAAAATAGCAATATGAATATATCAATATCAAAGATCTCTTCAAATTATTCTGACCACTGAACTAATCCCCTAACATCTCCAGGCCTCAATCCTTTTAAACTGAGTTATACTACATAAACTTCAAGGCCTCTTTAAACTGATGGCTTCTATGAATCTAGGAAGAGTTGGACACTACTGAGCAACTTAAAAAAAAAAAAAAATCAATCTAGGATACTTGGATGTTTCCTACTGATCCAGGTTGCAGAATATTTTCCATGGTAGATATATGGTGGCAGAACTCAGAAGGCCAGTCCTGATTACATAATAATCCATAAATTAATGAGAATCCACCTGACTCAATACACTTTTCAAAGCTATTCTAACTTTTCAGTTCAGCTCAATTGCTCAGTCATGTTTGAATCTTTGTGACCGCATGGACGGCAGCACTCCAGGCTTCCCTGTCCATCACCAACTCCTGGAGCTTGCTCAAACTCATGTCCATCAAGTTGGTGATGTCATCCAACCATCTCAGCTTCGGTCATCCCCTTCTCCTCCTGCCTTCAGTCTTTCCCAGCATCAGGGTCTGGGAGTCAGTTCTTCACATTGGGTGTTAAGCTATACTAAACCAAAAGTAAAGCAATCCTGAAGACTCCATACACATATCTTGTGAACAAGTCTATTATTTTCCAGACAATATCACTTTAATTTCAAAAAGAGTAGAAAAGCAAAGTACAACTGCTACATGAATCTTCAGAGTATCTCTTATGACAAACTGTAGCAACAAGTGCACTCAGAAAAATTAACTAAGATATGGAAAGTAAACAAAGTGTTTATGAATGACTAAATCACTTAATATTAAAAGATCTTATTAGACATGTTTCATACTTTAATCCGTTAACTTTTAAAATTATACCAATACTGAATCATTCCTTTCTCAGTTCACCTACAAAACATTTTTAACATCAATTTACATCATTATACCTTATATTATAATAAATTATTTACCTATTTCACTTGATTGCATATTGAACCACATATTCAGCAAAGGACCTTATGAAGTATCTTGCACAGTGGGCATTTAGTAAATGTTTTGTGAAATGATACAAAACAGCTATATAATATAAATTGTCTATAAAAACTAAACAGAAAATAACTGTTTCACATTTCTATAAGAACATTTTATGCAAAACCCTACTGGGTCATTTAGGTCTGCAAAGTTACTTAGGAGTAATTCTTTCCAAGAAACTAAATTTTTGTAATTCAAGATAGAATCAAACCTTTTCTTCTGAAGAAGACTCATTATTGATGAGAACTAAAAAGATTAGCTCACACAAATGCATATTTCTGGCCTCTTTCCTTTATGATGTTAATTTGTAACCAAATCTGTTACTTAAATGTAATGCTGTAAATGAATGAAATTTATGTTTTAATGCTGTAAATAAATGAAATTTCTATTCAGTTGTGTTCTCTCTTTAAAAATTTAAGAGAGAAGACTATCCTACACTCCCAGTTATTTAAAAGAAAAGCAATAAAAAGATGACTTCAAGAGCTTACTGACTGGAAGACCCTGATGCTGGAAAAGATTGAAGGCAAGACGAGAAGAGGGCAACAAAGGGTGAGATGGTTAGATGGCATCACTGACTCAATGGATGTGAGTTTAAGCAAACTCAAGGAGAGAGTGAAGGACAGGGAAGCCTGGCGTGCTGCAGCTAATGGGGTCACAAAGAATCAGACACAAGTTAGCAACTGAACAACAACAAATAAAAAGGTAGAAACCAAATATGTTGAATTAGGAAATAAATAAGAAGATTACTGAAGGTGAAACCCTTTATGTTCATTTCTTTATACCTTTCTTGATCTTTTATTCTGTTCTCCAAACCCCCTTTAGTGATGAATTAAGATTAAAGGGATACGCTAAATACNACATCACCAACTTGATGGACATGAGTTTGAGCAAGCTCCAGGAGTTGGTGATAGACAGGGAAGCCTGGAGTGCTGCCGTCCATGGGGTCGCAAAGATTCAGACATGACTGAGCAATTGAGCTGAACTGAAAAGTTAGAATAGCTTTGAAAAGTGTATTGAGTCAGGTGGCTGTCTCTTATACACATCTCCCCCTTTAGTGATGAATTAAGATTAAAGGGATACGCTAAATACTTTAAAGAAGCACTGAAATGAATAAAGAAGCTGAATCATTTTTAGACCCAAAGATGCTCACGTAATACTTTGCACTATTGCAGGCTTCCCTGGTACACTTCATTATGCACTATTTAATCTCAGAATGTAATTTTTTTAATTAAAAGAAAAAAGAAGAGGAGAAAAGGGAAAAGAAAAACACAAATATACGTATTAGCTTGTTTTCAAAGCCAGCTGTAGGAGACAGAATACTTCAGCCCTCCAGTCTTCTGAAGTTTCTAAATGCATAAAGTCTAGATATGACATTTACAATTCAATGACTTAATACCAGGATAAGAAAAAGAAACTCACATTCTACTGCCAAATTTTAAGCAAATTAAAGCCTATTTTCAGAGACTGGTCAAGATAAACATGTTTTATACATTTACATCCTAAGATTCCTCTTTTAAAAGTAAAACATAGAGGCTTATTTTCAGTTCAGTTCAGTCGCTCAGTCGTGTCTGACTCTTTGTGACCCCATGGAATGCAGCACAGTGGGCTCCCCTGTCCATCACCAACACCCAGAGCTTGCTCAAACTCATGTCCATCAAGTTGGTGATGACATAAAACCCATCTCATCCTCTGTCATCCCCTTCTCCTCCTGCCTTGAATCTTTCCCAGCATTAGGATCTTTCCCAAGGAGTGAGTTCTTCACATCAGGTAGCCAAAGTATTGGAGCTTCAGCTTCAGCCATCAGTCTTACCAATAAATATTCAGGACTGATTTCCTTTAGCATTGACTGGTTTTATCTCCTTGCAGTCCAAGGGACTCTCAATAGTCTTCTCTAACACCACATTTCAAAAGTATTAATTCTTCAGCACTCAGCTTTCTTTCTGGTCCAACTCTCACATCCACAGATGACTACTAGAAAAACCATTACTTTGGACTTTTGTCAGCAAAGTAATGTCTCTGCTTTTTAATATGCTGTACAGGTTGGTCATAGCTTTTCTTCCAAGGAGCAAGCGTCTTTTAATTTCATGGCTGCAGTCACCATCTGCAGTGATTTTGGAGCCCAAGAAAATAAAACCGGTCACTGTTTTCATTGTTTCCCCATCTATTTGCATCTATTTCCTCATCTTTGCATCCGTGATGGGACCAGATGCCATGATCTTGATTTTTTTAATGTTGAGTTTTAAGCCAACTTTTTCACCCTCCTCTTTCACTTTCATCAAGAGGCTCTTTAGTTCTTCTTCGCGTTCTGCCATAAGAGTGGCATCATCTGCATATCTGAGGTTACTGATATCTCTCCCAGCAATCTGGTTCCAGTTTGTGATTCATCCAGCCCAGCACTTCGCACGATGTACTCTGCATATAAGTTAAATAAGCAAGTTGACAATATATAGCCTTGACATACTCTTTTACCAATTTGGAACCAGTCTATTGTTCCATGCCCAGTTCTAACTGTTGCTTCTTGACCTGCATACAATCTAAGCTAGTTAAAGCACTGCTATAGACTCCCCAAGAGTCCTCTCAATCCAAAGAAACCAGATGAATGACAAGAGTACACTGATAAAGCAGGCAGGCAATTCCCAAACAAACAAGTAGCCCCCTGACATGGGATATCTCCTTATTATAAGTCAAATCAAGAGTTCTAAACCCTGGCTACACATTAGAATCACCCAAGAGGCTTTTAAAACATACCAGCAGCCAGGTCCCAACCACCCCAGAGATTCTGACTAATTGGTCTGGGCTTTAAGACCAGGGAATTCTATTTTCTTAAAAGTTCCCAAGGTGGTACTAATGTGCCTTCATGGCTGAAAACCACTGATCTAAGTGTTTAAAAAACCCAGAGGGTGAAAGTGAACAATAAGCACTCAAGGTCCACATTTTAAGCAAATGCCATTTACCTTTAAGAGGCCAGAGAGCACATCAAGCTGAAAGAATGGGAAAGGAGGTTGATGCAAGAAAAAGCGCCAAGTCTTCATGAATTCTAAAATCTTTAGCATTCTCTTTAGTATCAAGATCACTCATAGAAAAGATACCTTTTAAAACTTTTTAAACTGAAGTTAACAAATGAGTTATTCCCTGGTACAACCAGGACCTACATACCAGACAATTAAGACAGAAACCTCAAATACTAAGCAATACTTCCAAACTGTGTGGTTGAGCCAGCTACCAACGAACTGCCAGTGTAGGTTCAATGCAGGACACAGGATGCTCGGGGCTGGTGCACTGGGATGACCCAGAGAGATGGTACGGGGAGAAAGGTGGGAGGGGGGTTCAGGATCGGGAACACGTGTACACCCGTGGTGGATTCATGTTGATGTATGGCAAACCCAATACAGTACTATAAAGTAAAATAAAGTAAAAAAAGAAAAAGAAAAAGAAATAAATAGATAAAAGAGGTAAGCCTGGTTTCATCTCACATTAAGCCTTCCCAGTGTCAGGAACTGAAACTGTAAACCAAACATCCTTCATTCCTAGGTGTCAACCTTCTACACTATGGCTGAGCAGACCTGCTAAGCTGCTGCTATTTGATGGCCTGCTCCTCACACAGAACCAAACAAGTCCTTCATTGAACTGAACATTTAGAATCAATCTTTTCTTAAAGGAATCACATTGCTCTCACCTATGAAACAAAAGACAAGCGTCCTCGAATAGATGGACATTTAAGACACAGTATTTTGTAGTTCATAACTGCCCTTCTCTGAACTGATGACAAAATGGTTATCTGATAGCACAGTCAACAGATGAACATATTACTTATCTCTAGTAGTTCCACAGTGATATTAATTATGTTCCAAATTCATGAAAATCTACTTGAAGGTATAAACTCAGCTTGGACATATGATCATTTCACAGCAACAGCAAAAGTAATAGCTAACACATAGCACTAGCACCAGTTATTGTGTGCCAGGCACAGCTCAAAGGAATTAAAATATCGTATTTATCTCAAAACAACACTAGGACATAGGTACCATTATTACTACCATTTTAAAGACACAGAAACAAGGGACAAAGAAGATATAGAACTAGCATGCAATAAAATCAAGACTAAAACCCAGGCTCCCTACAATAAATGTTTCTTTTAAGTTAAGCTACAATAAATGTTTAATGATTACTTGATAAAATTCATAAAAGGGGGCATACAGTTATATTAGTCTCATATTTAAATACTTTGAAGGATCACTGCAGAAGTTTGTGGTTTACACATCTCTCAGCATTGTTAACACATCTCAGTAAAGCCCTGCAGCAACAAAAGGAGAAAGAGCCTCTGAGTGCTATCCTCCCAGTCTTGCCAAACATAGCATTGGGCTAGGCACCCACTGGGCTAGGGATCTGCAAACTGGACTTAACGACACTGACCCACTAGTGGCAAACCAAATATCTTTTTATCTTCTCAACACCAGAGTGTTTCTATGAGAACAGCTGACTATTAAAGAAAATATAATTTATACTGTTTACTATACCAAACTGAATTTTGATTTCATTTTTCTTTAATCTATACAGGTACACTTCTCATACAGGAAAAATCTAGATGATAAGACAACAGATAATTTAAAAGACGATTGGAGCAACAAATTTTGACTTGAAAGTTGATCCTTTTAAAATGTGTCATATGACAAACTGGGCTGTGCTGTGCTAAGTCGTTTCAGTTGTGTCTGACTCTTTGTGACCCCATGGACTATAGCCTGCAAAGCTCCTATATTCATGGAATTTTCCAGGCAAGAATACTGGAGTGGATTGCCATTTCCTCCTCCAGGGGATCCTCCCGACCCAGGAATCGATCCTGTGTCTCTTACATTGCCTGCATGGGCAGGCAAGTTCTTTACCACTAGCACTACCTGGTAAGTCCCTTTATATGACATATGTGATATTAATAGACCTAAAGTTGCTTTTCTCTACATTTTGTTTTCCAATGTCTGCCTCCCAGAGGCTTACACAAAAGGAACTTTGCTAGAGAGAGTAACTGTTATCCTGCATCATAATCTTTTTTACTTCTTTTCTCCCCTCTATTCTTTTTCTTCCTCAAATTCTCAAATGTCAGGAAAAAAGGTCACCAGGGCCTTGTAATGTAAAAGCCATACATACGATTCATGGCTTTAATTGTAAGTCAAGCTATAACAGAAAGACTACCACAGCTGGGGAATTGTATTACAAAGTGTTATATTAAAAAACTGTATAAAATTATTTTTATGGCTCTTGAGGTGCTGGATTCTACTAACAGAAGACATTTTCATGTGGAAAAGTACAGTAAAGATTTTTTTGGACACTGCAGTCATTTAGCCAATTATCCTCCTAATGAGCCATGAGAGCATTAAGGTGCAGCTCAATAATTACGTCCTTACCTGTCTCTAGACTTCAGGTTGTTAAAAATTTACATTTTTAAGCCAAATCATCACATTACATTTTTCTAGTCATAGAGAATCTTGATATTTTTCAAAACACAATCTCTGAGACTGTCTTGGGTAGGGGAAGAGTTTTTAGCAATATCCTCTAATAAAATAGAATACTGTCTTATAATAAACTGGAAAAAAACACAAATGTATTTGTTATTGTAACAGTTTTACCTCCATTCTTTATCTTCTAGTTTGCATTTGTATCTATTTTCTATTCATTTAGAAATAAGAATGTCATGTTAACCCATTTCCAAGAACACAAATATATTAGAGGAATGCTGCTGCTGCTGCTGCTGCTAAGT
>SJYW01000112.1:0-38044 GCA_006410735.1 Raphicerus campestris | reverse complement strand
GCAAGAACACTGGAGTGGGTTGCCATTTCCTTCTCCAATGCATGAAAGTGAAAAGTGAAAGTGAAGTTGCTCAGTCGTGTCAGACTCTTAGCGACCCCATGGACGGCAGCCTACCAGGTTCCTCCATCCATGGGATTTTCCAGGCCAAGAGTACTGGAGTGGGGTGCCACTGCCTGTATCATAAACACTAAGATGCTGTGCTTTATTCCTTAAAACTCTACAATTTCAAACTGGCATCCTTTCACATGTAATTATGATTTAAACTTTAAATCTTTTTTTCCTGAAATGTTTCACTGAATATCATAGAACGAGTCAGCAGTTAGAATCAGTAAATTCGTTGAAAACGTTACTTTATGAAGATTTATGTTACTTTATGCTTACTTAGAATGCTAAGGCTGAACTTCAAACATCTGAATGTAAGTTAAGTGCCAAACTCTAAGAAGCTGAGCATCAGGAACAAACTTTAATTAGAGTGCTGCTGCTGCTGCTGCTGCTGCTAAGTCGCTTCAGTCGTGTCCGACTCTTTGCAACCCCATAGACGGCAGCCCACCAGGCTCCCCCGTCCCTGGGATTCTCCAGGCAAGAACACTGGAGTGGGTTACCATTTCCTTCTACAATGCATGAAAGTGAAAAGTGAAAGTGAAGTCCCTCAGTCGTGTCCAACTCTTAGCGACCCCATGGACGGCAGCCCACAAGGCTCCTCTGTCCATGGGATTTTCCAGGCCAAGAGTACTGGAGTGGGGTGCCATTGCCTTCTCCATAATTAAAGTGCAGTATTGTGTAAATCCAAAAACATCTCCCCAAGCTGCAACTTTCCAACATATTGATTGTTATACTTTATACATACTGGTAAGAGTTTCCCCTTAAAAAGGCATAAGCCAATCCCTTCAAACCACATCCGAAAACACAGTCCTTCAGCCTTATATCTAGAGCTACTCAATTTTGATGTTCAAGAGTCCTATGGATTTTGAGTTTTTCATATATTTCTCATATTGCTTAAGTAATAATGCATGAGTAATACATTTACTCCAAAATCTCTATTTTTGGATTTACAAAAGAAACAGCCACTTTTAAATATTAATAATAAAATATTTACTCAATAGTCATCAAATGTAAGTTATGATTTATATATGTTCCTAGTTAATGAAAAAGTTTTAAATGCAAGAACACAGTACTGAATTTTACTAGCTGCTATAGTTCTAATAACTTACTTCATAATACATTTTTAAAGTTTTGTTCATCACTCAGAAGAACTTAAGAATTATACTGCCTTTAAAAGGCTGCAAATGAACTTATCTACAAAACTAAAATAGAGTTGAAGACATAGATAATAAATTTACGGCTTCCAGCAGGTAAGGGGGGAGGAATAAATTGGGAGACTGAAATTGACATATATACACTACCATATATAAAATAGATAACTAATAAGGACCTAGGACAGGGATCTCTATTCAGTATTCTATAATGGTCTATATGGGCTGCTGCTGCTCACCAGGAGCTCACCAGGCTCTGCCGTCCCTGGGATTCTCCAGGCAAGAACACTGGAGTGGGTTGCCATTTCCTTCTCCAATGCATGAAAGTGAAAAGTGAAAGTGAAGTCACTCAGTCGTGTCTGACCCTCAGCGACCCCATGGACTGCAGCCTACCAGGCTCCTCTGTCCATGGGATTTTCCAGGCAAAAGTACTGAAGTGGGTTGCCATTGCCTTATCCATCTATATGGGAAAAGAATCTAAAAAAGAAGAGATACATGCACTTGTATAAAAGATTCACTTTCAAGTTTACCTGAAACTAACACAACATTGTAAATCAATTATATCTCTAAAAAAAAATACTGCCTAATTAAGACCTCAGGCTAAGAAGTTAATTTTCTTCTGCCATTAAGGGCTATATTCTGTATTCATCAATGATCATTCATATTATCAATGACTAATACACTTGAAAACCTAATGGGAGACAGAACAAACAAGAGACACACAGCTGGGGGTAAATAATTTTAAAAAATTAATGTGTCAAAATGTATTCTCTCTAGTAAAAAAACGATACATCAGCAGCAAATGAACAATTTTTGTGTTACCTTGTAAATGAGTCTATGTAAAAAAAATCATCCATAGGTATAAACATAGACATAAACCAAAGAAAATATTAACTTTATCTAGAATTTAGGGAAAAAACCTCTGAAAGAAATCTGAGGTCAATACACAAGGCAAGTGGCTTCAATTCAGTTCAATTGCTCAGTCGTGTACAACTCTTTGAGAGCCCATGGACTGCACCACGCCAGGCCTCACTGTCCATCACCAACTCCTGGAGCTTTCTCAAACTTATGTCTATTGAGTCAGTGATACCACCCAACCATCTCATCATCTATTGTTCCCTTCTCCTCCTGCCTTCAATCTTTCCCAGCATCTGGGTCTTTTCCAATGAGTCAGTTCTTCTCATCAGGTGGCCAAAGTACTGGAGCTTCAGCATCACTCTTTCCAATGAATATTCAGGACTGATTTCTTTTAGGATTGACTGGTTTGATCTCTTTGCTGTCCAAGGGACTCTTAAGAGTCTTCTCCAACACCACAGTTCAAAAGCATCAGTTCTTCAGTGCTCAGCTTTCCTTATGGTCCAACTCTCACATCCATACATGACTACTGGAAAAACCATAGCTTTACCTAGATGGACCTTTGTCAGCAAAGTAATATTTCTGCTTTTTAATATGCTGTCTAGGTTGGTCATAGCTTTTCTTCCAAGGAAGAAAATTTCATGGCTGCAGTCACCATCTGCAGTGATTTTGGAACCCAAGAAAATAAAGTCTTTGATTTTCTGTCACTGTTTCCATTGTTTCCCTATCTATTTGCATGAAGTGATGGGACCAGATGCCATGATCTTAGTTCTTTGAATGTTGAGTTTTAAGCCAACTTTTTCACTCTCCTCTTTCACTTTCATCAAGGGGCTCTTCAGTTCCTCTTCACTTTCTGCCATATGGGTGGTGTCATCTGCATATCTGAGATTATTGACATTTCTCCTGGCAATCTTGATTCCAGCTTGTCCTGCATGCAGCCTGGCATTTTTCAAGGCACGTGGCTTGGCTGAGGTTACTGTGTTGTAGTCACAGTAGGATCAGCAAGATACACTAGCTTTGATAGAATAAGATTAGATGCCATTTAAATAAATGAATGTGGTATTCAGCAGAGATATTAGATAATTTTAAACAACAAGGCAAAATGCATCAAGATTTGTACAAAATTCACAGTAAGAGTGCAGAAAACAATGCGCACACAGCCATATCTATCTGTCTATCTATCTATCTATATACATATATACCCTCTTTTTTCAAACTGTGAATATCTTCCATATGCAAAGCTCTACACTTGAGATTATGGAGATAAATGATCAAGAGACATTTCCTTGCTTCAAGGAACTTATACCTAGTAATGAATGGAATGAAATAGCATTATATAATTGCTCTGATAGAAAGTTAGTCACAGTATAAAAGTAAGGAGAAAAGTTATTTCAACAGAGGATATTAGAAAAAGTGTCATGGTAAAAACAACATTTAAATTACCACTGACCATTGCAGAAAAGGAATATAAAGCAAGGAGCCAATATAAGATTCAAATTAGAGACTTCCCTGGTGGCTCAGTAGATCAGAATCTGCCTGCAAAGCAAGGAACATGGGTTCGATCCCTGGTCCAGGAAGATTCCAAACGTCACAGAGCAACTAAGCCCACAATCTACAACCACTGAGCCTGTGCTCTACGAGCCTACAAGCTACAACTACCAAGCCCACTTGCAGCAACTACTGAAGCCGGCGTACCTCGAGCCTATGCTCTGTAACAAGAGAGGCCACTATAAGGAGAAGGCCACTCAGCACAACCAGAAGTATCCATAGCTCGCCACAACTAAGGAAAGCTTGCAAAACAACAAAGACCCAGCGTAGCCAAAATAAATAAATAAATATAAATAGGTAAAATTAAAATATTCAAATTAATTGTTTGGTAAAAATTTGCATACAATATGAGATGATCCAAGGTATACCATTCTATGAGTTAATGTATCTATATCTATACATGTCTCCTTGATCATCTTAGTCAAGAAACACAACATTTCCATCATCCAAGTAGGTTCCCTCAAACGCTACCCCCTTCCAGTCAATCCCCATTGCCCTAGATCATCACTGGTTGAATTTCTGTCCCCATAGTTAATTTGGGGGCTTCTCTGGCGGTTCAGTCAGTAAAGAATCTTCCTGCAGTGTGGGAGACCTGGGTTCAATCCCTAGGTTGGGAAGATCCCCTGGAGGAGAATATGGCAACAGTTAATTCTGAATGTTAATGAAATTTATATGGAATCATAGAGACCATACTCTTTTGTGTCCAGCTTCTTTCAATCATTTAATTGAGATACATTCATCCTTTCTAATCTACTGATTTATCAATCCTTACCAGTCTCTCATTGATTATTTTCACTTTATACTAAGTTTTGAAATCAGTGAATTCTCCACCTTGTTCTTCAAGATGGTTTTGGCAATTTTAGGTCCTTTACTTTTCTGTAAAAATTTTAAAATCAATTATCCATTTCAATGAATTCAAATGAATGTAAGTGGTGATGGTAGACATCTTAATCTTGAATTATATCATAAGGGAAAGCATTTAAGCTTTCCCTATTGAATATAAAGTTGGCTGCACATTTCTTCATAGATGTCCTTTATTGAATTCAAGAAGTCTCTTCCTTTCTAGTTTGCAGAAAAGGTTTTATCATAAATAAATGTTATTCTGTCAAATGTTTTACTGCATATACTGAGATTGATCACTTAGGTTTTCTTCCTTTAAACAATTCAACATGGAGACTTCTACAAATTACTTTTCATATGGTAAAGAACCTGACTTTCCTGGGAAAACTGTCTTTGTCAGTTTATATAAAGGATTTATTATTCTTTTATATATCATTGNCTTTTCTACTTTGCAAAAAAGGTTTTATCATAAATAAATGTTATTCTGTCAAATGTTTTACTGCATAAACTGAGATTGATCACTTAGGTTTTCTACCTTTAAACAATTCAACATGGAGACTTCTACAAATTACTTTTGATATGGTAAACAACCTGACTTTCCTGGGAAAACTGTCTTGGTCAGTTTATATAAAGGATTTATTATTCTTTTATAGAATCATTGGGTTTGATTTTACTAATATTTTAAGTATACTTTCAATCAGTGTCTAGAATTTACTCTCCTTGTAGTAACTTAAGCCACTTCCAGAACTAACAAGTTATGAATTTGAACCACTGTTTTTCCAAATGAACTGGAATCTTCATTACTACCAAAGGTGCAGCCCACCCAGAAGTTCAATGTTACAGCAATAGGCAGCCCTTTATGTATAATCTCTTAACATAAAATTTATTGGCACCTATTATGATATACTTTAATATTTAACATGTATGTATAACTATTGAGTATCCAATATGTGTCACTGTTGAATGTACTAAAAATAAAAAACTGGACAGCTGAGACATGAGTAATTTCATTTAAAAAGTCTACAATATTATTCATGCTGGCCTCAAACCCCAGCTGACGAGTATTCCTTCTACTTCTATTTTCTTAAAACTTTTGTTTAAGCTTGGAATATTTCTTTCTTAAATGTTTTATAGAATTCACCAGTGAAACCATATGGGCCTGGAGTTATCTTTTCAGGTAGGTTACTAGTAATGATTCAACTTANTCCTTCTACTTCTATTTTCTTAAAACTTTTGTTTAAGCTTGGAATATTTCTTTCTTAAATGTTTTATAGAATTCACCAGTGAAACCATATGGGCCTGGAGTTATCTTTTCAGGTAGGTTACTAGTAATGATTCAACTTAATAAACATAGTAATACTCAGATTTTCCATTTTACCTCGTGTTGGTTTTTAGTAGAGTTGTGATTTTCAAGCAATATGCCCATCCCATCCTTACTGGCACAAAATTATTCAAAGTGTTCCCTCAACTATCTTTGTATCAGTAGAAATGTGCTTTTACTCCTGAAAATGGTAACTTGTACTTCATCTTTTTAAATCAGTCATAATCAGTTTACCAAATTTATTAATAATTCCAAAGAACCAATATTGTTTATGCTTTCTATTGTTCACCTGCTTTTTACCTTGGCTTCTACTATTTATTATTTAATCCTTTCTGTTTTATTCAGTTTTAATGTGCTCATATTTTTCTAGCTTAACGTGAAACTTACATCATTTGACTTCTCCACTTCTCTAATAAAATCACTCTAGCTATATATATTATGCTGTAAGCACAGTTGAAGCTGTATTCAACAAATTTTGATATATTTTATTTCTTTTGAACTCAAAATTATTTTCTCATTTTCCTTCTGATATCTCCTGAATTATTTAGAACATGTTGCTTTAATTTCCAAATATTTGAAGCTTTTCCGGTTATTTTATTGATATCTAATTTAATTCTGCTATAGTTAGAGAACACACTTTGTAAGAGTCACTTTTAAAATTTATTAATCTTTACTTTCTGAATGTTGAGCTTTAAGCAAACTAAGATCATGCTATCTGGTCCTATCACTTTATGGGAAATAGATGGGGAAACAGTGGAAACAGTGTCAGACTTTATTTTTTGGGCTCCAAAATCACTGCAGGTGGTGACTGCAGCCATGAAATTAAAAGAAGCTTACTGCTTGGGAGGAAAGTTATGACCAATCTAGATAGCATATTAAAAAGTAGAGACATTACTTTACCAACAAAGGTCCATCTAGTCAAGGCTATGGTTTTTCCAGTGGTCATGTATGGATGTGAGAGTTGGACTGTGAAGAGAGCTGGGCACTGAAGAATTGATGCTTTTGAACTGTGGTGCTGGAGAAGACTCTTGAGAGTCCCTTGGACTGCAGGGAGATCCAACCAGTCCATTCTAAAGGAGATCAGTCCTGGGTATTCATTGAAAGATTGATGCTAAAGCTGAAACTCCAATACGTTGGTCACCTCATATGAAGGGTTAACTCACTAGAAAAGACTAATGCTGGGAAGGATTGAGGTCAGGAGGAGAAGGGGACAACAAAGGATGAGATGGCTAGATGGCATCACCGACTCAATGGACATGAGTTTAAGTGAACTCTGGGAGTTGGTGATGGATAGGGAGGCCTGGCGTGCTGCAATTCACAGGGTCGCAAAGATTCGGACATGACNAGGAGGAGAAGGGGACAACAAAGGATGAGATGGCTAGATGGCATCACCGACTCAATGGACATGAGTTTAAGTGAACTCTGGGAGTTGGTGATGGATAGGGAGGCCTGGCGTGCTGCAATTCACAGGGTCGCAAAGATTCGGACATGACTGAGTGACTGAACTGAACTTTTATTTTGTGATTCAACATATGGTCAGTTTCAGAGAATGTCTGATATAAATTTGAAAAAGAATGTGTACATTGCAGCTGTCGCGTATGGCCATCTACAAATACCAACTATGGTTTAGGCAGTTAAGAGTGTTTTCTAGTTTTTTTACAAACTTAATTTTTGTCTAGTTGTCCTATCAGTTGCTAAAAGAGTTAAAAATTCTCCAGATATGAGCCTGAATTTGTCTACTTCTTCCCTTAGTTCTACAATTTTAAAATTGTGTTTGTTGTTGTCGTCATTGCTCAGTCGTGTCCGACTCTTTTGGGACCCCAGAGGCCATAGCCTGCTAGAAGCCTCNAGAGTTAAAAATTCTCCAGATATGAGCCTGAATTTGTCTACTTCTTCCTTTAGTTCTACGATTTTAAAATTGTGTTTGTTGTTGTCGTCATTGCTCAGTCGTGTCCGACTCTTTTGGGACCCCAGGGGCCATAGCCTGCTAGAAGCCTTTGTCCATGCAATTTCCCAGGCAAGAACACTGGAGTGGGTTGCCATTTCCTTCTCCAGGGGATCTTCCAGATCCAGGGATCAAACCCATGTCTCCTGCATTGGCAGGCAGATTCTTTACCACTGAGTCACTAGGGAAGCCCTTAAACTGTGATAAAATATACAAAATAAAATCTTCCATTTTAATCATATTTAAGTGTACAGATCTGTAGCATTGAGTACATTCACAATGTTGTATGATCATCTGCTAACTTTTGTTTATGGATTTTGAAGTAAATTATACATTCTTTATCAATTTTAATTCTGATGAATTGCTTCTTTTAGCATTATGCAATCTAAATCATCTCTGGTAATACCACATCTCAAAGTTTGCTTTGTGTGTTTATTAGTATAGCCACACGAGCTTTCTTATACTTACTGTTTGCACAGCCTGTCTTTTGTCCTCCTTTCACTTTTAACCTCTCTATGCCATTTTATTTAAAGTGTATCTCTTTTGGACAACATAAACCTGTGTCACGCTTTTTATACAAAATGATAATTTTTTTACATTTATTGTAACTGTTACTGTAATTGGATTTTAAGTCCACCATTTTGCTATCTGCTTTCTATTTGTCCCATCAGCTATGTATTCTTTTCTTGCCTTTGTTCAGATTATACAAATATTTTAAATAATTTTATTTTAATGCTTATAATGACTCCTTAGCTGTAACTTTTTGTAATCTATTCCAGTGGTTCTTTTCAGGATGAAACATGCATCTTAACTTATCATTCTACCTAGAGATAATATTGTAACCTTTCTCAAATGTGCATAATTCCGTTTACTGGGCCTAATTATTTTGTTATGGTCACCATATACTTTATAATTTACATACATTACAAGTTGTACAATACATATAAACAATCATATCTTTCAAAGAATTTGAGAGATGAAAACAACAAAGTTTTGGGTCTCTTATGATAGCCACTATTCTATCTCCCTCCTTTAGGGGAGTTTCACTTAATGTCATTTCCCTTCTCTGAAAAATTTCCTTAGCATTTCTTATAATGCAGGAGGTCTAGTGTGAACAGACCTTCCTAATTCTAGATTATCTGAAAATGTTTTGCAAGCATAATCTTAGGGTTTGTCTACCTTGACCAACGTTTTTTTTCAACTATGGGTCACACTTTCTGTTTATCTGCATGTCTAACAATTTTTAATGTGTTTTGAAAATTGTGGATAAACTCTGAAGACTCTAGACTTTGTTCTCTTCTGAAGAATACTGACTTTTTTAATAGGCACCTTGTATCTGTGGAACCTTGGCTCTACACTTGGTTACTGTAAATCTGCTTTCAGTTTTGGCTTGTTCTTAGGAGAAATTCCTTAAGCAAACAACAAGGCTTTTACGCCTAAGGTATGATGCTTCTAGGATTTCAATGGAAAACTAAAGGTGCTGGCCACTCTAACCTGGTAGGTTTCAAATTCCAAATATGTCCTTCTTCCTATGGGCAGGAAATAAAAGCTCTCTCATCTTTCACCATCTTTTAACTATTGTTTTCTGCAGGCACCATGGAATCTCCCTTGTAATAATCATAGTTCAGGGATCTATAAAATATTTGTAGCAAATTTATATTCATATATGGAGGCTTGCTCCTATATGGGTCATTTTTTTTCTTGGATTTTTCCTTTAAATTTCACATGCTCTGGCCACCTCCATCTCTAGCCACTGATAAGACAGGACAATAAAACTGTTGCTTTCTAGTTAAGTTCTCACTACCCAGTATCAAGAATTGAGGGTTGGTAGCACAAACAGTAAAGAATCTACCTACAATGAGGAAGACCCAGGTTGCATGCCTGGGCTGAGAAGAGCCCATGGAGAAAGAAATGGCAACCCACTTCAGTATTCTTGCCTGGAGAATCCCATGGACAGAGGAGCCTGGTAGGCTACAGTCCATGGGCTCACAACCAGTTGGACAGGACGGAGCAACTAACACTTTCACTCAGAGAAAAAGTCGTAGGTGTATGCCTCACCATGAATTGTTCCCTACAAGGATCAAATGTCCCTTCAGAGCTCTCCAGTGTTTTAAATAGTTTTCTCTTTTTTTAATATTCTGTCTCTGACTTATAATGGTTATCTTCAGTGGAAGTTCAGTTCGGTTCAGTCGCTCAGTCATGTCCAACTCTTTGCGACCCCATGAACCACAGCACACTAGTGCTCCCTGTCCATCACCAACTCCCAGAGTTTAACCAAACCCATGTCCATTGAGTTGGTGATACCATCCAACCATCTCCTCCTCTGTCGTCCCCTTCTTCTTCTGCCCTCAATCTTTCCTGGCATCAGGGTCTTTTCCCATGAGTCTGCTCTTTGCATCAGATGGCCAAAGTACTGGAGTTTCAGCTTCAAAATCAGTCCTTCCAATGAACACCCAGGGCTGATCTCCTTTAGGATGGACTGGTTGGATCTCCTTGAAGTCCACGGGACTTTCAAGAGTCTTCTCCAACACCACAGTTCAAAAGAATCAGTTCTTCAGTGCTCACCTTTCTTTATAGTCCCATTCTCACATCCATACATGACCACTGGAAAAACTAGACTTGACTAGAAAAACTAGAAAACTGTCACTTGACTAGACAGATCTTTGTTGGCAAACTAATGTCTCTGCTTTTTAATATGCTATCTAGGTTGGTCATAACTTTCCTTGTTATGCAAATTAGTCTCATTAGCAAACTATATTAACTTTTTACCTGGAAATTTCAGATAGTTGAATGTGAGGCGATTTTTACTGCTAGCTTTATGCAAGATAGGGACTCAGTCTAAGATTTTGGGGGGAGACAACAGCAAACAAAACTTAAGAACATTTAAGAGTTAGTGTGTTCTTAGCTATTAACTCATTTGAGTCTCACAATATCACTGAACAATTGCTGAAGCATTTGCTAAATGAGGATGTTAGTGCTTAGATAAAGCAATCCACGTACTGTTAAAGCAAGTCTTAAGTCTATACTATGCTACTTTTATGATAAACAGTCATACATCTTCAGTCTGAATTCTGTCAGTAATATAATTACAAATATCTTTAATATTAAGATATTCACTCATAAACAGGCTGTTACCCAAATTCATCTATCTTAAAATGGCCAATGTCATAAATTATAAGAGTTCTCTCTCCAATATATATGCTTAAAAATATCATCCTCTTTTAAATATGATTCTGAAAATCATCTTACGGACATGTTTTTAAATTATAAAATATTATGGGGGAGGGAACCTCATAAATTTTTTTAAATCTAAAGTAATGCTGGTTTTTAAAAAATTATTTTCTAAGACTGTCAATAATCAAAGTGAACTCAAACAATATTACTGTTAAAGAGAGAATAATGGATTCAAAGTTCTATTCATACTTAGAAGTGGGAAAGTGGGAAAACTAGCTCTCCACTTCACTTTCAAATACCCAAATAGTAATCATGGCCCTCCCACTAGCCAATCTGAAATGCCCAAACATGATTGGTTCTTTCATACAACAGGGCCTTTAGAAATTAGATTTTACCCAGTTTCCTTCTCCCTCATTCTCTCTGGAACTCTTCTATTCATAAAAGACTCAGCTCACATATCATTCTACTGTTAAGGTAAGTTATTCTTTCCCCTTGAGAGTTCCCATAACACTATGATTTGCTTAACATGACAATGAAAAGTCTCTCCTTCACTAGCATGTGAGGTGCTTGATTGATTAAGGGCAGGTACATTTCTGTTTTGATCTGTTTTTTAACTTTTTATTTTGTATTGGGTAACAATGTTGTGATAGTTTCAGGGTAACAGTAAAGTGACTCAGACATACATACACACACACACATCCATTCTCTCCCAAAACCCCCTCCCATCCAGGCTGCCACATAACACTGAGCAGAATTCCATGTGCTATAAAATAGGTCCTTGTTGGTTGTTCATTTTAAATATAGTATTGTGTTCATGACCATCCCAAACTCCCTAACTAGGACAGGTGCATTTCTTATTTATCTTTCTATCTCTAGTGCCAAGTACAATAAAAGTATATAGTAGGTACCAAAATCTTTTTTGAATGAATGAGTGATTTCCATACTAACCAATGTCTCCAAGAGTATCATGTCAATACCTCACATCAATATTCTGACAGTATTCAACAGGTTCCCTAAACCCATCCAAGAGCCAAGAGTTCCATAAATTCTGGACATCACTGTTATCTTAGTCATTGACTCACATTATGCCATGATTTGCTTAAAAAATATTAACTTCCCTTTGCTTGTAAGGGGAGGCAACTTCCTCCAGGATTCTTGCCTGGAAAACTCCATGGACAGAAGAGCCTGGTGGGCAACACAGTCCATGGGGTCACAAAGAGTTGGACACAACAGCACACGCACAAACACAAAACCTCCAGCCCAGAAATCACAGACCTCTACAATCTGGCACCAATCTCCTGTGTACATTATCACTTCAATTTAAAGCCTCCTGATCCTGCCTTCATCCATCCTACATTCTGCCACCATTTTCACCTCAGTCCCCATAAAGTGAAGTCACTCAGTTGTGTCCAACTTTTTATGAACCCATGGACTGTAGCCTACCAGGCTCCTGCATCCACAGGATTTTCCAGGCAAGAGTACTGGAGTGGGTTGCCATTTCCTTCTCCATTTACTTTTCTTCAGCCTCCATGAATCCTACCAATTCTTCAAAGCTCAGCATAAGTCTCACGTTGTCCATGAATGAGTCTTGTCACTCTCCAGAAAAAAATCTAATCTGGATGTAACTAGGCCCATGGACAGAGGAGCCTCATAGGCTGCAGTCCATGGGGTAGTTAAGAGTCGGACATAACTGAGAGACTTCACTTTCACTTTTCACTTTCACGCATTGGAGAAGGAAATGGCAACCCACTCCAGTGTTCTTGCCTGGAGAATCTCAGGGACGGGGGAGCCTATGGGGTCTGTGTGTCGAGCACAACTGAAGCAACTTAGCAGCAGCAGCAGCAGCACTAATACTTTGTGCTTTCATTCATCACCTTTATTACCTCAAATTTNACAAGGAGAAGAACAAGAAGAAGGTGAGAAGAAGTAGAATAATAAGAAGAAGAAGGTGAGAAGAAGAATAAGAAGGTGATAAGAAGAAGAAGAAGAAGAAGAAGAAGGTAAGATGAAGAAGAAGAAGAGGGTGAGAAGAAGAAGAAGAAAAAGATGACAAAAAGAAAGTGAAGAAGAAGAAGGTAAGAAGAAGAAGAAAGTGAGAAGAAGACGAAGAAGGAGAGAAGAAGAAGAAAAAGAAGAAGTAGAAAAAAGTGAGCAGAAGAAAAAGAAGGTGAGAATAAGAAGAAGAAGAAGGAGAAGAAGAAGAAGAAAAAGAAAAAGAAGTAGAAGGTAAGATGAAGAAGAAGAAGAGGGTGAGAAGAAGAAGAAGAAGAAGATAAAGAAGAAGGTTAGAANAAAGAATCAGTTCTTCAGTGCTCACCTTTCTTTATAGTCCCATTCTCACATCCATACATGACCACTGGAAAAACTAGACTTGACTAGAAAAACTAGAAAACTGTCACTTGACTAGACAGATCTTTGTTGGCAAACTAATGTCTCTGCTTTTTAATATGCTATCTAGGTTGGTCATAACTTTCCTTGTTATGCAAATTAGTCTCATTAGCAAACTATATTAACTTTTTACCTGGAAATTTCAGATAGTTGAATGTGAGGCGATTTTTACTGCTAGCTTTATGCAAGATAGGGACTCAGTCTAAGATTTTGGGGGGAGACAACAGCAAACAAAACTTAAGAACATTTAAGAGTTAGTGTGTTCTTAGCTATTAACTCATTTGAGTCTCACAATATCACTGAACAATTGCTGAAGCATTTGCTAAATGAGGATGTTAGTGCTTAGATAAAGCAATCCACGTACTGTTAAAGCAAGTCTTAAGTCTATACTATGCTACTTTTATGATAAACAGTCATACATCTTCAGTCTGAATTCTGTCAGTAATATAATTACAAATATCTTTAATATTAAGATATTCACTCATAAACAGGCTGTTACCCAAATTCATCTATCTTAAAATGGCCAATGTCATAAATTATAAGAGTTCTCTCTCCAATATATATGCTTAAAAATATCATCCTCTTTTAAATATGATTCTGAAAATCATCTTATGGACATGTTTTTAAATTATAAAATATTATGGGGGAGGGAACCTCATAAATTTTTTTAAATCTAAAGTAATGCTGGTTTTTA
Source organism: Raphicerus campestris (assembly GCA_006410735.1). NCBI lineage: Eukaryota > Metazoa > Chordata > Mammalia > Artiodactyla > Bovidae > Raphicerus > Raphicerus campestris. The sequence continues at coordinate 24,026 of SJYW01000112.1, read as the reverse complement.
AAAAATTATTTTCTAAGACTGTCAATAATCAAAGTGAACTCAAACAATATTACTGTTAAAGAGAGAATAATGGATTCAAAGTTCTATTCATACTTAGAAGTGGGAAAGTGGGAAAACTAGCTTTCCACTTCACTTTCAAATACCCAAATAGTAATCATGGCCCTCCCACTAGCCAATCTGAAATGCCCAAACATGATTGGTTCTTTCATACAACAGGGCCTTTAGAAATTAGATTTTACCCAGAGTTTCCTTCTCCCTCATTCTCTCTGGAACTCTTCTATTCATAAAAGACTCAGCTCACATATCATTCTACTGTTAAGGTAAGTTATTCTTTCCCCTTGAGAGTTCCCATAACACTATGATTTGCTTAACATGACAATGAAAAGTCTCTCCTTCACTAGCATGTGAGGTGCTTGATTGATTAAGGGCAGGTACATTTCTGTTTTGATCTGTTTTTTAACTTTTTATTTTGTATTGGGTAACAATGTTGTGATAGTTTCAGGGTAACAGTAAAGTGACTCAGACATACATACACACACACACATCCATTCTCTCCCAAAACCCCCTCCCATCCAGGCTGCCACATAACACTGAGCAGAATTCCATGTGCTATAAAATAGGTCCTTGTTGGTTGTTCATTTTAAATATAGTATTGTGTTCATGACCATCCCAAACTCCCTAACTAGGACAGGTGCATTTCTTATTTATCTTTCTATCTCTAGTGCCAAGTACAATAAAAGTATATAGTAGGTACCAAAATCTTTTTTGAATGAATGAGTGATTTCCATACTAACCAATGTCTCCAAGAGTATCATGTCAATACCTCACATCAATATTCTGACAGTATTCAACAGGTTCCCTAAACCCATCCAAGAGCCAAGAGTTCCATAAATTCTGGACATCACTGTTATCTTAGTCATTGACTCACATTATGCCATGATTTGCTTAAAAAATATTAACTTCCCTTTGCTTGTAAGGGGAGGCAACTTCCTCCAGGATTCTTGCCTGGAAAATTCCATGGACAGAAGAGCCTGGTGGGAAACACAGTCCATGGGGTCACAAAGAGTTGGACACAACAGCACACGCACAAACACAAAACCTCCAGCCCAGAATTCACAGACCTCTACAATCTGGCACCAATCTACTGTGTACATTATCACTTCAATTTAAAGCCTCCTGATCCTGCCTTCATCCATCCTACATTCTGCCACCATTTTCACCTCAGTCCCCATAAAGTGAAGTCACTCAGTTGTGTCCAACTTTTTATGAACCCACGGACTGTAGCCTACCAGGCTCCTGCATCCACAGGATTTTCCAGGCAAGAGTACTGGAGTGGGTTGCCATTTCCTTCTCCATTTACTTTTCTTCAGCCTCCATGAATCCTACCAATTCTTCAAAGCTCAGCATAAGTCTCACGTTGTCCATGAATGAGTCTTGTCACTCTCCAGAAAAAAATCTAATCTGGATGTAACTAGGCCCATGGACAGAGGAGCCTCATAGGCTGCAGTCCATGGGGTAGTTAAGAGTCGGACATAACTGAGCGACTTCACTTTCACTTTTCACTTTCACGCATTGGAGAAGGAAATGGCAACCCACTCCAGTGTTCTTGCCTGGAGAATCTCAGGGACGGGGGAGCCTATGGGGTCTGTGTGTCGAACACAACTGAAGCAACTTAGCAGCAGCAGCAGCAGCACTAATACTTTGTGCTTTCATTCATCACCTTTATTACCTCAAATTTTCCTTCTACAGCTGAAAAAAGAAAAGGAAAATAAAAGAACATCATATGAATGATGAAACATACAAAAATACCCAGCACACCTGGATACTTTGCAAACAGTTGTATATAGTCTACTGAGGTGAAATAAGATAACAGTAATATAAAAATAAATAAATTGGAGAATTAGTAAAAGCCAATATAAAGGAGAAGAACTTAGCCTTTCTTTAGATATACCATTATTTTTAATATAAATCACATGATGATTTATTTATCTGTAAATAGAGGAACACTAATTTGAAAATCAGCTCTGTCCAAGAGAGAAGAACAAAGCATGTTCTGGAATGCAGACAGGTATATCATTTTGAGGGAGGTAAAGTCTCAGAGGCTCAGAAACCAACTTTTCTTTCTCTTATTTTTATGCTCAATTAAGAAATGCTTATGATTAATAATCTTGCTTTCCAGCTATCTGCAAAGGATATCTGTTCCCCAGCAGAAATGAGTGAATTGGCACTTTGCTTTATAATCAATATCTCTTTAGTTTGGTTAAGAGTCTCTTTCCTGGAGCCCAGTCAATTTTCCCTTAGTTCAATAAACACTTACTGAGCAATTACTATGTTCCAGGCCCTTTTCTAGACCTAAAAATGAGTACAAGGTCAGTGATATTAAAAAGCTTCAAAGTGAAATAAACAAACAGAATAAGCAAATGGTTCAAAATAGTACAATCAGTATAAAAGCGAAGCCACATACAAAGCATTATGAAAGGACAAAGGGACAAAAACAGATTCACGTGGTATTAAAAAAAAAGATTTAAAGGAGGAACAAGAATTGAACCAGTAAAGCAGGACAGGGTAGAAAGACTAATCAAGGCAAAGTGAGCAGAAGGGAAAAACAAACATGAAAAACAAGATGTGACTGGTGTATAGAGTTTATAGGCATAAACCTATATTGTATAAAGAAGGAGGGAAGGAGATAACAATAACCTAAAAAATCTAGGAAAACAGATATTGATTGGATAACAAAAAACACTACAAGCTGTGATGAATAGACTGATTTCTTTCTGTAGGAAATGGGGAATCTTTGAAGCAGTGGCACATCCAAATAAGTATTTTAGATGAATTCTAGTGGTGGCAAAGTTGACTTTATGTTTATAGAGTGTCAAACTTTAACTCAACAATTAAAATAGAAAACCTTTCTTTGCTTGAGGGTAGTGACTAAATCTCACCATGCTCAATAAGCACAATTTAAAAGTATTAGCACAGAAAAGAACAAAGAGTGATAAAACTTCCTATCATGGGTGTTAACTACCAAAATAACTCTGTCATCATAAATTTATAAGTACTATATCACATAAAAATAAAATCTTTCACAAAATTATTAGTCTTCAGGGAAATGCAAATCAAACTCACAAGATGCCACTTCATACACACTGAGACGACTACCATGGAAAAAGAGAGATAATAAACATTTATCAGGATATGGAAAAACTGGAACTCTCACACGCTGCTATATGGGAATGTGAAATAGAGTAGACACTGTGGAGAATAGTCTTCCAGCTCCTCCAAAGGTAAACACAGTTACTATATGACCTAGCAAGTCTACTCCTAGGTATACACTTGAGAAATTGAAAATATATGTCCATCTTGAAACCTGTACACAGATATTCGTAGCAGCGTTATTTTTAATAGCTGAAAGGTAGAAATCACTCAAATGTCCATCAACAAATGAACAGCTACCTAATATGTGATCTATCCCATTGTTACTGTTGTTTAGTCACAAAGTCCTGTCTAAACTTTTGAGACCCATGGACTGCACCCCGCCAGATTTCTCTGTCCGTGGGATTTTCCAGGTGAATGGAATGGTTTACCAATTATATTTCAATAAATCTATTTTAAAAGACTGAATTTTTTTTGATACTTTCAAAAACCTATTTCCCTTTTCCTCATGGGACCCAAGGGTATTCTTCCCAGTATAGAATGTAAGATGACACTACAGTGTTAGAAAAATATCGGTCTTCTACTGCCAAATATTCTACTGGCTAGAAAAGTGTTAGTCTTCTACTGGTCAATCTTCTGCTGGCAATTCTAGACAAGCTCATCTTCCAGCAGTTCAGCAGAAAACAATTTACATCTAAACAATAAGAGAATAGAAGCATTGACCCATCAGGCATGATAAGATGATCTAGCTTTNCAGTCTTCTACTGGTCAATCTTCTGCTGGCAATTCTAGACAAGCTCATGTTCCAGGAGTTCAGCAGAAAACAATTTACATCTAAACAATAAGAGAATAGAAGCATTGACCCATCAGGCATGATAAGATGATCTAGCTTTTCAACAAAAACATCTGATAAGTTTCTAGTCAGTTTCAACTTCTGTATATCTTAATTTGATTGTTATCATAAAAATGATCAGTAATCACATTTTAGCTAATAAAGAAGCTGAATGAGGGAAAAGGTGGGTAAATATCAAGTGAAAAGAACAGGCTCTAATTTATGTCATCTAATAACCATGTTGAATGGTTTGCTTGGAAACAAGCCAAGATCATTCTGTCATTTTCAAGACTGCACCCAAGTACAGCATTTCAGACACTTTTGTTGACTATGAGAGCTACTCCATTTCTTCTAAGGGATACCTGCCTACAGTAGTAGATATAATGGTCATCTGAATTAAACTGGCTCATTCCCATCCATTTTAGTTCACTGACTCCTAAGATGTTGATATCCATCCACTTCTACCATCTCCTGCTTGACATACATGTTCAATTTACCTTGATCCACAGACTTAATAGTCCAGGTTCCTATGGAATATTGTTCTTTACAGCATCAGACTTTACTTTTACCACCAGAAACATCGACAGCTGAGCATCATTTCCATGTTGACCCAAACACTTCATTTTTTATGGAGCTGTTACTATTAATAATGGTCCTTCTCCAATTACATATCGGACACATTCCAAACTGGAGGGCTCATCTTCTACTATCTTATCTTTTTGGCTTTCCATACTGTCAATGGAGTTCTTCAGGCAAAAATACTGAAGTCAGTTGACATTTCCTTCTTCAGCGGACCATGTTTGTCAGNAAAGAAGGGCGATGCCAAAGAATGTTCAAACTACTGAAAAACTGCACTCATTTCATGTGCTAGTAAGGTTATGCTCAAAATCCTTTAAGCTAGACTTCAACAGTATGTGAATGGAGAACTTCCAGATGTACAAGCTGGGTTCCAAAGAGGCAGAGAAACCAGAAATCAAATTGGCAACATTAGTTGGATGACGGAGAATGCAATAGAGTTCCAGAAAAACATCTACTTCTGCTTCACTGAGTAAGCTAAAACCTTTCATCACAAAAAGGAAAATTCTTAGAGACAGAAGTACCAGACCACCTGACCTGTCTCCTCAGAAACCNTTGGATGACGGAGAATGCAATAGAGTTCCAGAAAAACATCTACTTCTGCTTCACTGAGTAAGCTAAAACCTTTCATCACAAAAAGGAAAATTCTTAGAGACAGAAGTACCAGACCACCTGACCTGTCTCCTCAGAAACCTGGATGTGGATCAAGAAGTAACAGAACCAGACATGGAACAAGAGACTGGCCTGACTGGAAAAGGAGTATGACAAGGTTATATAGTCACCCTGCTTATTTAAGTTTTATGCAGAGCACATCATGTGCAATGCACTGGATTTCACTGGATTTGGCTAGATGAAATATGAGCTAGAATCAAGACTGCTGGGAGGAATATCAACAGCCTCAGATAAGTGAAGAGGAACTCAAGAGCCTCTTGATGAAGGTGAAAAAGGAGAGTGAAAATGCTGGCTTGAAACTCAACATTAAAAATATTTCACATCATGGCATCCAGTACCATCTCTTCATGACAAATAGAAAGAGAAAAAAGTGTAAGATTTTCTTTTCTTGGACTCCAAAACCACAGTGGACATTGACTGCAAGCTAGAAATTAAAAGACACTTGCTCCTTGGAAGGAAAGTTAACACAAACCTAGACAGGTATTAAAAAGCAGATACATCACTTTACCGACGGAAGTCCAGGTAGTCATAGCTATGGTTTTTCCAGTAGTCCTGTTTGGATGAGAGTTGGACCATAAAGAACGCTGAGCGTTGAACAATTGACGCTTTCAGAATGTGGTGCTGGAGAAGAGCTTGAGAGTCCCTTGGACTGCAAGGGGACCAAACGAGTCAATCCTAAAGGAAGTCAGTCCTGAATATTCACTAGAAGGACTAATGCTGAAGCTGAAACTCCAATACTTTGGCCACCTGATGCGAAGAGTCAACCGATTAGAAAAGACCCAGATACTGGGAAAGACTGAAGGCAGGAGGAGAATGGGATGACAGACGATGAGATGATTGGATGGCATCACCAATTCGATGGACATAAGTTTGAGCAAGCTCCGGGAATTGGTGGACAGGGAAGCCTGGATTGCTGTAGTTCATGGGGTCACAAAGAGTTGGACATGACTGAGCAACTGAAATGAACTGAACTGATGCTGGCAACAACTTCTCATCTTCCTCTTTCTGTTCTTCTACAGGGAAGAACAGAAAGAGGAATTTCTTGCTTCTTTAGTTTTCAGTAATCTTTCACTTTGTCAGAGATTCATTCCTTCAGAGGTAGAAAGTGGTTTCTCAGTATTGGCAGACAGAGTTAATGCTTTAAAGAAATGTGTCCTCTCTTTAATTGTTTCTGAAAAACATAGGCCCTTACTGACTTCTGTGAGTTTCTTCACATAACTTTTAATAAAACTTCATCAGTCTAAGTCTTTAATGACTCCGATTTATTGTGCCACTTACATATGTAAGTTTAATTCCCTATATCCACATAGCAGTAAACCCTTTTTCTTCAGGTGTTAAGAATTAATTTCAATACTTTAAGCATGATGAACATACCCACCAGATTCTGTCTTGTGTAATATTTTATCTCCAGCACCTATACAGAGTATAGGGAAATTTTATTAAAAATTAAACCGCTGGAAGAGTTACATGAATCCTTTTTTTTGAATACCATGAAGTATATCAAAATCTCAAGCCCATAATATCTTAAGTTTTAACATGAGATTGTTTGTTTTACAAAAAAAGACTGAATTCTCTTTCAGATCAGAATGTAGCTTCCTAAATTCAAAACGGACATTAGTTATATCTGCAGTTCATAAATAGGTTGTCAATCACTGGTAAAATTCAAAAACTCCATGCATATTTATTGTTACATTCATTTTAAACAAATATTGCAAAATACCATACACAGTGTGAGAAATGTCACCTAAATGCTAAAAAATCCTATAAATATCAATTCTTAATGATAGCTTCCTTGCCTATTATTAAAATAAATATCACCTTCTGGTCCACTTAATTTTGCTGAATACCATCACATATGAGTTAGCTGTAATGATTCAAAATACTTAGTTATATTTTTTCTTTTCCATCATTTCTCAATTTTTCTTCTATCCCCTAAAGTCATAATTTATTTGAAAATTAAATGTAAGAATGATTACAGACCTCCATCCATCTTTCTGAAGATAACTGAAGGCTCCATCAACAACACTTGCAAAGAACTGCCCTCCTGTGATGAAGAGGGTATTAATGGTGACTAATCGACCTCTTAAATTGGGGGGTGAGACCTCAGCAATGTACACTGGCACCGTCATAGAAGCAATGCCTGTAACGAAAGAATGAAAAGTAAACATCAGACATCATTCAAGATTCCTGCTGCCATAGATGTTAAGACAGACTAAGACATATACACACACATGTATGGGGGCTTAGTTTTCTATTTTAAACAAAGGTTTACCACGTATTTAAAGATTGTGTTTATAACTAGTAACTACTGAATATAAGTCGAGACATGTTAAATACCAATCTATAAATGTCATTTTTCATATTATCCCTTGAAAGTCCACGAATGAAAGCAATCCTAGAGACCTCAGATAACTTTAGAAAGCATGTTTAAGTATCCTTTAAAACTTTATGAAGATTAAAAATAGGAAAATATTCTCTAGATAGAATATAATCATTGAAATATTATTAGTCCATATGGAAATGTAATTAGGCAATAGTGAAAATAAAAACTTATCCCCAAATACACATTAACTATTCAAAGTTATAGACACAACAAAACTCTTAATTTCTTTCCTAATTAGATGTCCATACATTAGATCACCTTATTCAATTGGCTAGATGTACATTTCAGAAAGAGCTTGCAATGGACAATAATTTGGGAATTTACAGTCTTCAAAAACAGATGATCTTAACCATAAAATAGATGATTTGGGGAGAACATGTATTANGTTAAATAAGCAGGGTGACAATATACAGCCCTGACATACTCCTTTTCCTATTTGGAACCAGTCTATTGTTCCATGTCCAGTTCTAACTGTTGCTTCCTGACCTGCATATAGGTTTCTCAAGAGGCAGGTCAGGTGGTCTGGTATTCCCATCTCTTTCAGAATTTTCAACAGTTTATTGTGATCCAGACAGTCAACACCTTCCAGAACTAAGAAAAAGATGTCCTTTCCATCATAGGGGATTGGAATGCCAAAGTACGAAGTCAAGAGATACCCAAAGTAACAAGCAATTTTTGCCATGGACTACAAATGAAGCAGGGAAAAGGTCAAGAGAGCTTTGTCAAGAGAACACATTGCTCTCAACGAACAGCCTTTTCCAACAAACAAAGAAATGACTCTATACATGGATATCAGCATGTATGTCCATGTGTAGAGTCAATACCAAATGGGACTCTACACATGGACTTTGATTTTGGATGGTCAATACCAAAATCAGATTGATTATGTTCTTTGCAAGCCCAAGATGGAAAAGCTCTATGCAATTTGTAAAAACAAGACCTGGAGCTGACTATGTTTCAAATCATCAGCTCCTTACTGCAAAATTCAGGCTCAAGTTAAAGAAAGTAGGGAAAACCATTAGGCCATTCAGGTATGACCTAAATCAAATTTCTTATGATTATACAGTAGAGGTGACAGATTCAAGGGATTATATCTGGGAGATAAATTTTGCAGAACTTGGAACAGAGGTTCGAAACACTGCACAGGAAGCAGTGAATAAAACCATCCCAAATAAAGAAAAAGAAATGCAAGAAGGCAAAGAGGATGTCTAAGGAGGCTATACATATAAGTTGAGGAAAGAATATAAGCAAAAGGCAAGGGAGAAAGGGAAAGATACATCCAACTGAAGGTAGAGGTCAAGAGAATAGCAAAGAGAGATTAGAGGGCCTTTTTAATTGAACAATGCAAAAAAAAAAAATAGAGGAAAACAACAACAAAAAAAAATTGGTAAGATTAGAGGTCTTTTCAAGAAAACTGAAGCTATCAAGGGAATGTTTCATGCAGGATGGGCATGACAAAGGACAGAAATGATAATGACCTAACAGAAGCAGAAGAGATTAAGAAGAGGAAACAAGAATTCACAGAAGAACTATACAAAAATAGGTCTTAATGATCTGTATAACTACAATGGTGTCACTCATCTAGAGCCATACATCTTGGGAGCATAAATTCAGGAGGTCTTAGGAAGCATTATTAAAAACAAAGCTAATGGAGGTGACGGAATTTCAGTTGAGCTATTTCAAATCCTAAAAGATGATGCTCTTAAAGTGCTGCACTCAACAGGCCAACAAATTTGGGAAAATTCAGTAATGGCCACAGGACTGAAAAAGGTCAATTTTCATTCCAACCCCAAAGAAGGGCGATGCCAAAGAATGTTCAAACTACTGAAAAACTGCACTCATTTCATGTGCTAGTAAGGTTATGCTCAAAATCCTTTAAGCTAGACTTCAACAGTATGTGAATGGAGAACTTCCAGATGTACAAGCTGGGTTCCAAAGAGGCAGAGAAACCAGAAATCAAATTGGCAACATTAGTTGGATGACGGAGAATGCAATAGAGTTCCAGAAAAACATCTACTTCTGCTTCACTGAGTAAGCTAAAACCTTTCATCACAAAAAGGAAAATTCTTAGAGACAGAAGTACCAGACCACCTGACCTGTCTCCTCAGAAACCTGGATGTGGATCAAGAAGTAACAGAACCAGACATGGAACAAGAGACTGGCCTGACTGGAAAAGGAGTATGACAAGGTTATATAGTCACCCTGCTTATTTAAGTTTTATGCAGAGCACATCATGTGCAATGCACTGGATTTCACTGGATTTGGCTAGATGAAATATGAGCTAGAATCAAGACTGCTGGGAGGAATATCAACAGCCTCAGATAAGTGAAGAGGAACTCAAGAGCCTCTTGATGAAGGTGAAAAAGGAGAGTGAAAATGCTGGCTTGAAACTCAACATTAAAAATATTTCACATCATGGCATCCAGTACCATCTCTTCATGACAAATAGAAAGAGAAAAAAGTGTAAGATTTTCTTTTCTTGGACTCCAAAACCACAGTGGACATTGACTGCAAGCTAGAAATTAAAAGACACTTGCTCCTTGGAAGGAAAGTTAACACAAACCTAGACAGGTATTAAAAAGCAGATACATCACTTTACCGACGGAAGTCCAGGTAGTCATAGCTATGGTTTTTCCAGTAGTCCTGTTTGGATGAGAGTTGGACCATAAAGAACGCTGAGCGTTGAACAATTGACGCTTTCAGAATGTGGTGCTGGAGAAGAGCTTGAGAGTCCCTTGGACTGCAAGGGGACCAAACGAGTCAATCCTAAAGGAAGTCAGTCCTGAATATTCACTAGAAGGACTAATGCTGAAGCTGAAACTCCAATACTTTGGCCACCTGATGCGAAGAGTCAACCGATTAGAAAAGACCCAGATACTGGGAAAGACTGAAGGCAGGAGGAGAATGGGATGACAGACGATGAGATGATTGGATGGCATCACCAATTCGATGGACATAAGTTTGAGCAAGCTCCGGGAATTGGTGGACAGGGAAGCCTGGATTGCTGTAGTTCATGGGGTCACAAAGAGTTGGACATGACTGAGCAACTGAAATGAACTGAACTGATGCTGGCAACAACTTCTCATCTTCCTCTTTCTGTTCTTCTACAGGGAAGAACAGAAAGAGGAATTTCTTGCTTCTTTAGTTTTCAGTAATCTTTCACTTTGTCAGAGATTCATTCCTTCAGAGGTAGAAAGTGGTTTCTCAGTATTGGCAGACAGAGTTAATGCTTTAAAGAAATGTGTCCTCTCTTTAATTGTTTCTGAAAAACATAGGCCCTTACTGACTTCTGTGAGTTTCTTCACATAACTTTTAATAAAACTTCATCAGTCTAAGTCTTTAATGACTCCGATTTATTGTGCCACTTACATATGTAAGTTTAATTCCCTATATCCACATAGCAGTAAACCCTTTTTCTTCAGGTGTTAAGAATTAATTTCAATACTTTAAGCATGATGAACATACCCACCAGATTCTGTCTTGTGTAATATTTTATCTCCAGCACCTATACAGAGTATAGGGAAATTTTATTAAAAATTAAACCGCTGGAAGAGTTACANCTTCTACAGGGAAGAACAGAAAGAGGAATTTCTTGCTTCTTTAGTTTTCAGTAATCTTTCACTTTGTCAGAGATTCATTCCTTCAGAGGTAGAAAGTGGTTTCTCAGTATTGGCAGACAGAGTTAATGCTTTAAAGAAATGTGTCCTCTCTTTAATTGTTTCTGACAAACATAGGCCCTTACTGACTTCTGTGAGTTTCTTCACATAACTTTTAATAAAACTTCATCAGTCTAAGTCTTTAATGACTCCGATTTATTGTGCCACTTACATATGTAAGTTTAATTCCCTATATCCACATAGCAGTACACCCTTTTTCTTAAGCTGTTAAGAATTAATTTCAATACTTTAAGCATGATGAACATATGCACCAGATTCTGTCTTGTGGAATATTTTATCTCCAGCACCTATACAGAGTATAGGGAAATTTTATTAAAAATTAAACCGCTGGAAGAGTTACATAATCTGTTTTTTTGAATACCATGAAGTATATCAAAATCTCAAGCCCATAATATCTTAAGTTTTAATATGAGATTGTTTGTTTTACAAAAAAAGACTGAATTCTCTTTCAGATCAGAATGTAGCTTCCTAAATTCAAAAAGGACATTAGTTATATCTGCAGTTCATAAATAGGTTGTCAATCACTGGTAAAATTCAAAAACTCCATGCATATTTATTGTTACATTCATTTTAAACAAATATTGCAAAATACCATACACAGTGTGAGAAATGTCACCTAAATGCTAAAAAATCCTATAAATATCAATTCTTAATGATAGCTTCCTTGCCTATTATTAAAATAAATATCACCTTCTGGTCCACTTAATTTTGCTGAATACCATCACATATGAGTTAGCTGTAATGATTCAAAATACTTAGTTATATTTTTTCTTTTCCATCATTTCTCAATTTTTCTTCTATCCCCTAAAGTCATAATTTATTTGAAAATTAAATGTAAGAATGATTACAGACCTCCATCCATCTTTCTGAAGATAACTGAAGGCTCCATCAACAACACTTGCAAAGAACTGCCCTCCTGTGATGAAGAGGGTATTAATGGTGACTAATCGACCTCTTAAATTGGGGGGTGAGACCTCAGCAATGTACACTGGCACCGTCATAGAAGCAATGCCTGTAACGAAAGAATGAAAAGTAAACATCAGACATCATTCAAGATTCCTGCTGCCATAGATGTTAAGACAGACTAAGACATATACACACACATGTATGGGGGCTTAGTTTTCTATTTTAAACAAAGGTTTACCACGTATTTAAAGATTGTGTTTATAACTAGTAACTACTGAATATAAGTCGAGACATGTTAAATACCAATCTATAAATGTCATTTTTCATATTATCCCTTGAAAGTCCACGAATGAAAGCAATCCTAGAGACCTCAGATAACTTTAGACAGCATGTTTAAGTATCCTTTAAAACTTTATGAAGACTAAAAATAGGAAAATATTCTCTAGATAGAATATAATCATTGAAATATTATTAGTCCATATGGAAATGTAATCAGGCAATAGTGAAAATAAAAACTTATCCCCGAATACACATTAACTATTCAAAGTTATAGACACAACAAAACTCTTAATTTCTTTCCTAATTAGATGTCCATACATTAGATCACCTTATTCAATTGGCTAGATGTACATTTCAGAAAGACCTTGCAATGGACAATAATTTGGGAATTTACAGTCTTCAAAAACAGATGATCTTAACCATAAAATAGATGATTTGGGGAGAACATGTATTAGGTTATATTTGCTTTAAAGTTTTTTCTATATAAAATTAATACAGTATAATCTATGGCAGCAATTCTCAAACTGCACTAGAATCACTAGTGTGGCTTTCTTTAAAAAAATAAGGATACATTCACCTCAACCACCCTAAGCCTATTAAGTAGAAAACTACAGAGGTGGGAGGGCTTCCCTGGTGGCTCAGAGGATAAAATGTCTGCCTGCTGCAGGAGACCTGGGTTTGATCCCTGGGTTGGGAAGATCCCCTGGAGAAGGAAATGGCAACCCACTCCAGTATTCTTGCCTGGAGAACCCCATGGACAGAGGAGCCTGGTGGGCTACAATCCACAGGGTCGCAAAGAGTAGGACACGACTGAGCGACTTCACCTCACTTACAGAGGTGGGAGATGAGCCTGTCTTTTAAAAATCCTCCAGGTGACCCTGATGCTCACCATGTGTTTTAAAAACTACAGTACTATGGCACACAACTTTAAACCAATCTCAAATTATTTCTTAAAACCTTTGTCCTGCTGCCATATCTAGTTCGCTTCACAGGGGCACTTCCAGATATGTCTGGTTATTTAACCAAAATCTAACATCTAATCAATACTCACCAAAAGCGTAGTGAAAACAGTTGAGCAGGATTATCTCACATAATTTAATCTCTTATACTGTAGACAATATAAATCAATGACCAGATGACACCATAATATCTATAGGTTGCACAATAGACCCATGTAGAATTGTTTTTAATGAACTGATCTTTGTAATGCCAGAAAATAGCCTGCTGCAACTGAAAGTAGCAGCACTAAGAAACCTGTTGCTGTGCTTTTTGGGGNATGACCAGATGACACCATAATATCTATGGGTTGCACAATAGACCCATGTAGAATTATTTTTAATGAACTGATCTTTGTAATGCCAGAAAATAGCCTGCTGCAATTGAAAGTAGCAGCAATAAGAAACCTGTTGCTGTGCTTTTTTGGGACAAAGACGACTATCGGGCTACAGCCCATGGAATGGTAAAGAGCTGGACATGCCTAAGTGACTGAGCGCACACACACATGCTTTCTGTACAAGGGCTGAAAAGGTGCTATCTACCACATTCTGACAACAGGAGAAATTTCTCTCTAGTTCCAGTAGTTGCAACAGTTATGCTTCTCAATAAGTAATTTGTGTTTCCTTATGGGCATTATAAATCACACAGCCATCTTTTATCTCCCATATTATGTAGGAAGTCAGTGAGGCTCACTTCACCAAGTGTTTTGGACTTCATGGTTATTTAGTTTGCGAGTTAAATTTCTTCCCGACACCAAAATCATCTCCAATCTTATCTATTTTAAATGTTTTGCTATATATTTATTTGCTTTGTTCAAAGGTAGAATAAATAAACATATCAAGACTTAAATATATTCTACTTCTAGAAGAATTGATGTTTTGAACTGTGGTGTTGGAGAAGATTCTTGAGTCCCTTGGACTGCAAGGAGATCCAACCTGTCCATTCTGAAGGAGATCAACCCTGGGATTTCTTTGGAAGGAATGATGCTAAAGCTGAAACTCCAATACTTTGGCCACCTCATTCGAAGAGTTGACTCATTAGAAAAGACTCTGATGCTGGGAGGGATTGGGAGCAGGAGGAGAAGGGGACGACAGAGGATGAGATGGCTGGATGGCATTATGGACTCGAAGGACGTGAGTCTGAGTGAACTCTGAGAGATGGTGATGGACAGGGTGGCCTGGCATGCTGCGATTCATGGGGTCGCAAAGAGTCGGACACGATTGAGCGACTGAACTGAACTGAACTTCTAGAATATATTCACTGTATTGTTGAAAATTACTAGTAAATATTTATTGAATTTGCATACAAGTCAGAACATTAAGTCTCAGGACTATATACTCTGTAGTTTCAACCAATGTTATTTTCTTCTGGAGTATTTGTTAATATACGGCTACAGTGAAAAGAATCATACTATTTTATGAGTTCCACAAAATAATAAGTATATATTAGCAGACAAAGTAAGAATAGCTATTATAATTAAATCATCACCTAAACTGCTGAAAGTTTCCATCTGACTGCTAATCAATTTAATAGCACAGACTTCTCTAAACTGGCTTTCATCTAACTTAGAAAGAGGAAACATTCGAGAGAGAAGAGCATGAGCCTAAAAAATGTGAAACACATGAGGTTTTCTCAGGGATAAACAGAGTGTGAAGCACAATATGTACAGAGATGAGAGGCAGACAAAGCTCAAATCATGGAAGAAGTATCCTTTAATCAACAAGTGTACAATGAATACTCAATCTGAGCTGCGTACTGTGGTAAGCACAGTAGAAGAAGTGCTACAGGAGAGAGACATGCCTTCTGGCTTCATGCTAAGGCTTACTGGGCAAATGTGTTACAACAAGTGCAATGGGTCTCATCACAGGAAAAACATGGGGAACAAGTGTGGGTGTCTGTGCTCAGTCATGTCCAACCCTTTGCAACCATGGACTATAGCAAGCTGGGCTCCTCTGTCCATGGAATTTTCTAGGCAAAAATACTGGAATAGGTTGCCATTTTCTATTCCAGAAGCTATTCCAGACCCAGAGATCAAACCTGAATGGAACAAGAATCTATACCAAAGGGACTGGGTCCTGTCTGAGGAGTCAGAGAAATCTTGGATGAGGAGGCTGGTGAGTGGGGTAGAGGGGGAAGAGGGTAAAAGATACTTTAGACATCCAGACCCAGCTTAGACAAAGGCCTTGAGGCAGGAAGAGATGCATCCTGTTAATAAGCAGACTACTTTTAGAGACATAACCAGAAACCAGCCAGTGTATACGGGATCTCAGAGGCCGTATTGTTATTTAGTCGCTAAGTAGTACTTAAAGTAATACTAAGTAATACTAAAGTAATAAGCTAAGTAATAAGCTAAGTAATACTAAAAAGTAGTATTACTATTTAATTACTTTTAGTTGCTGGACAGTATTTCTTTAAATGCAATGTCAAACTGAGACTGGGCCCACTAGAGTTTGAGAGCTGCACAAATACTTGGAACTCAAAAGATGGTTCTGTATGAAAGGTACATATAACTGAAACCATAAGAATGTAGGAAATTTCCTAAAAATGGAACACGAGAAGAATGCCTAGAACTGAGTCTTGAAAAATTCCAATATTTAAGAAAGAAGAAAAAAAGAAAATGACCAGCAAGCAATTACCTTACCCTTGAATACTATGTTACTTTCTACCATCTTTTTATGTTACCATTTTCCATTCCACGTAAGGTCATCCTTTAAAAAATAGGTGGGACAGGTATCATTCACTACTCCCTTAGGAAAGATAAAGAACCCCAACCTCAGAGACAATAAGCAGTTTTCAGAAAATTGCATAGCCTAGTTAATGTCAAAGTGGGTCTCACAGACTCAGGCCCCTTAGTCTTTGTAATGCGTCACTGGAAGACTGACTGCTGTGTTTCTGTTTCAAATATGACCCTTTGGAAATTTGTCAGGAACATTTTTTTTTTATTTTTGGCCCTACTACTTTAGCATTGCTTTGCCAACAAAGGTCTGTCTCGTCAAGGCTATCGTTTCTCCAGTAGTCCTGTATGGATGTGAGAGTTGGACTATAAAGAAAGCTGAGCACCAAAGAATTGATGCTTTTGAACTGTGGTGTTGGAGAAGACTCTTGAGAGTCCCTTGGACTGCAAGGAGATCCAACCAGTCCATCCTAAAGATCAGTCCTGGGTGTTCATTGGAAGGACTGATGTTGAAGCTGAAACTCCAATACTTTGGCCACCTTATGTGAAGAGCTGACATTTGAAAAGACCCTGATGCCAGGAAAGATTGAGGGCAGGAGGAGAAGGGGCCGACAGAGGATGAGATGGTTGGATGGCATCACCAACTCAATGGACATGAGTTTGGGTAAACTCCAGGAGTTGGTGATGGACAGAGAGGCCTGGCATGCTGAGGTCCATGGGGTCGCAAAGAGTCGGACACGAATGAGCGACTGAACTGAACTGAACTGACCTTAGCAGGCACACATGAACTTCAAGGGGCAAGAGGGCCTGATCTCCTCTGCTCCTATTACCTGCTGTGTGAATTACTGCCAGCAGGTGTCGTGTTAAGTAACAAAAATGAAAACTGAACGTGATTAACTATATAATTTCAAGCTAGACAAGTTTAAAGTCTCCTTTTATAAAACTGCTTAATGAAAGTAGAGAACTCTAAAAGAACGCCAATAATCAGGAAGAGTAGTAGACTTCAGGTTCGCTATACTCACAACTCTCCAATATGCATATGTTAAGCATGGGCCCTGTTAATTCACTTTGCTGTTAATAACACAACACACATGGNCCACACATTAACATGAATCCACCATTGGTGTACACATGTTCCCAATCCCAACCCCCCCTCCCACCTTCCCCCACTCCACACCATCCCTCCAGGCCATCCCAGTGCACCAGCCCCAACCATCCTGCATCGAACCTAGACTGGTGTTTCGTTTCTTATATGATATTATACATGTTTCAACGCCATTCTCCCAAATCATCCCACCCTCTCCCTGTCCCACAGAGTCCAAAAGACTGATCTATACATCTTTGTCTCTTTTGCTGTCTCGCATACAGGGTTATCGTTACCATCTTTCTAAATTCCATATATATGCGTTAGTATACTGTATTGCTGTTTTTCTTTCTGGCTTACTTCACTCTGTATAATAGGCTCCAGTTTCATCNCTATACATCTTTGTCTCTTTTGCTGTCTCGCATACAGGGTTATCGTTACCATCTTTCTAAATTCCATATATATGCGTTAGTATACTGTATTGCTGTTTTTCTTTCTGGCTTACTTCACTCTGTATAATAGGCTCCAGTTTCATCCACCTCATTAGAACTGATTCAAATGTATTCTTTTTAATGGCTGAGTAATACTCCATTGTGTATATGTACCACAGCTTTCTTATCCATTCATCTGCTGACGGACATCTAGGTTGCTTCTATGTCTTGACTATTGTAAACAGTGCTGTGATAAACATTTTTGAATATTTTTGAAAATTTTGTCCCTTACAAAATAAAGAAGTCTACATTAAAGAAAACTTATTATCATGTTTAGCTTGAGGAGTCTCACCAGAAAACTGTCCCTCAGCCTCTGCAGTACAACCCAGTTCACACATTCTAATACCGCCAAGCTGATTCCCCATAAATGGCACAAAACACTCGTGAGTGCAGAAGTTGGCTTTCAAACACTGCTGGAAGTCCTTTTGAAGCCTTGAGTCAGAGGTTTAAGTAATTTCATAACCAAATAGAATCAGAAAATCCTGTTGCAATGGGTAAATACCCATGAATCACAACAGCATCTCAGCACAATAAGCCAAGCAGCAACTAGTAAGCTTCCTAGAAGCACATGAGGCTAACTTTTATATAATGCTTGAGCAAGAAGCATTATGATGTCCTAATTTTGTTTTGTAAATTATTGCTCTATGACCTCTAAAGAAATTTTAATAGCAAAAATTTGCCCAAACAAATGGTATCTTTCACTGTAACTCTCTCAGTTTTGCTGTCCTGCCCAGGACTGGTATGTCTGCATTCTTCTAAATATCGAGTATCTACATGTACCAAGTTATTAACACCTTAGAATTCAGTTTTAGTTTTTGTTTCTTTCCTGAATAATAAGATATGTGATACCTTGATTTTGGACTTCTGACCTCCAGAGCAGTGAGATAATAAATGCCTATTAAGTTAAAAAAAAAAAATCTTGCTGGGCAGCTTCAAAATGCAATAAGCCCCAAAGTGATGCAAATATATATAACACATTGTGCTTAAAATGGAAGAGCCAGGTAATGATAAAGAGTCTATCTATAAGGAAAACTAGCAGAGTTTTGGAGAAGGCAATGGCACCCCACTCCAGTGCTCTTGCCTGGAAAATCCCATGGACAGAGGAGCCTGGTAGGCTGCAGTCCATGGGGTCGCTGAGTCAGACACGACTGAGCGACTTCACTTTCACTTTTCACTTTCATGCATTGGAGAAGGAAATGGCAACCCACTCCAGTGTTCTTGCCTGGAGAATCCCAGGGATGGCGGAGCACAATGGGCTGCCATCTGTGGGGTCGCACAGATTCGGACATGACTGAAGCGACTTAGCTGCAGCAGCAGCAGCAGAGTTTATGTTCTACAGCATTAAAAAGCTACTAAGAAAGCATTACAAACATATCACCATCATTTCAACTCAGTTAAGTCTCTCACAGACTAAAAGGCCTCTTCCTTTACACTACTTGAGAATATTCTATTGATCTGCGCATGTCCTTTTAAACTGGTAACAGTTCAGTAGAGCCTGTATCACATTACTTCTCAAAGCAGGACTACGAGCTCTTTAATGAAATTTAAATGTTCATATCTCATGTTGTTGTCTATGTGTTAAGCACATACCTGGGCTTACAGTAGTTCCTTAGTACTATGGGATGAATACACAAAACCATATCCTTTTAACCTTGTGTTAATAGACGCTATTCATTAGGGAAAATTTGAAAACTACATATAAGAAGTAAGGTAATTAAAAATCCTCTCTAATCATATCATCCATAGATAACCATTATTAAAATTTGGCTATAACTTGCAGTAGTTTTTCCGTAAGTCTTTAAAAGTAGCTTTAACTCATTATATTGCAAATATTATTATTGTCCATGAAGGGGTCTCAAACTTCTTAAATAAGTTAGGCAGGTACCATAAATATAGAAGCTGACTGAGCATAAGACCTAATGTATAAAGCTGCTTACACAACTAAGGTACAAAAAATTCTTTATGCCAAAGAAAACAGTCAGACTAACAAAATACATTGTTATGTAGCCATATATAGTAATCTTGATACTAGTTTAGTACCCTTATAGCAAAAAATCATTTTAAGTAACAGTGTAACATTTCAGCATTCAGATAAGGAGAAAAAAGAAGTGTTGCTGGAACACAAAAATGTAGCAAGGTAGGAAAAGAACAGAGAAGGAAAAAAATTCTTTATGGGGAAAGACAGCAAATATAGAAATTATTAAATGTGTAAGATACTTTTACAATAGAGTTTCAAGGTTATAAGAGAAAGACAGCTGTGTCAAATGCTACAAAAGCAGAAGCAGTATGCTTTTACATCTGACGAGTGGAATGCACAAAGGTTAATAAGCAATCAATACATTTTCCTCAAGGCAGTGAGTTTAGCAGACAGAAGCAGGGGTAGTGCTTTGCCTTAGCTCTATGTGACATCTAGAGGTAAGTGGTCCAAGGACAACAAAATGGGCCTAAACATGAGCCAAAAGCCTGGGAATTACCTTAAAATAGATTTTAACTCAATAGGTATAGATAAAATACTTAAGAAATATATACAGAATAAGATAAGCTCAGGGCTAAAAGTTGCTATAGAAATAGTCATGCAGTCAATAAAAAGGTTGGAGGGATAAAATAGAAGGAACTATTAAAGAAAATATTAAAATAGCGTAACAACAAATGAACACCCTCCAAAAACTGTTTAGGTTGTTCTTCAATATACGGTTGAACCTTACCTAAAAATGAGGAACAGAAAGCCAGGAGGAGGGAGTTGGTTTAAATTAAAATACAACAGAACAGAATTAAACAGGGAAGTGGGTACGGTATAGAAGGATCACAATACCAAAACTTTAATAGCAAGATATATAAATAATTACAGAAGCAAATACCATATTGGAGGCAGTATATAACAAAGATGAAGATGTATGAAATTTGAACTAGTGTGAAACACCAATGAGACCATTCTTGAGATGGTCTACAAGAATGGAAAGCAGAAGTTCCAGTTCAAGATGGTGACCTAAGAAGATTCTGAACTCACTTTTTCCCAAAGACACACCAAATCTGCAGCTATATATGGAATAATTTCCTCTGGAAAAAGACTAAAAACTGGCAGAGCAATCCCTTCGTATCAGGCAAATGAGAGGCAAACACCGGGCACCTCGACATTTAAGATGGGTACCTGAGAGATGAGCCCCCAAAACATCTAGCTTTGAAGACCTATAGGACTCATATCCATGTAGACCAATGGGGCTGGAATGCACTGAGGAATGGCTCTTAAAGGGCACAGACTCATCTGCCCCAGGGCCCAGAGGAGAAACCTCACTTTGAAAAGTGACCAGACTTTATATGAAACAGACTCGCTTTCTACTTTTAAATAAAATATTGGTCTGAGGGGCAGGAGCCTTCTGGGATATTCTGTGGGTAGGCAGGCTGGTGGGTGCCATTGTCCTGCTCTCTCTCTGCCTTGCTAAACCTGGCACCATCTCCCAACCACAATTCTTTTTTATTTTCCCTTCCCCACTAGGGTCATCTTTATGCTCCAACCAATGGGTGCCATTTTGCACACTCCCATCTGCCTTGCAAAAGCCAGTGAGTACCATCTCTTTTTCTGCATCTATTTTTCTTTTTTTTTTTTTTTTTAACCTTTCCTCACCCTCTTTGTACTCCCCCTCTGCCATGCTTCAGAGCTCCAATGTCTTCCAGTGATACTTCTACACATACCTTCCAGGTATCTTCTACACATACCTGGAGTCTGGCTTTTACCCATGATTTGATTTTTGCAGCTACCACCCAAGGGATGCATTTGATTTCCTGAAGTCCCTGACTCTTGAGGCCAGTAGGCTTGGTCCTTGAGTGCCCTTGCTATGAGAACAATTGGAAAGACAGCTCTTGGCAGACTTCCACTCCCAGAACCCTGCAGAGAAAGCAGGCTAAAATAAATCCTAGTCTTTCTTAGAAATTAGCCTATCTGCCTGTCCAGGAGCTTTGGCCTGAGGGGCTGGCTTCTGGTTTGGTGCACTTGGAAGGCTTATAGAGGGGCTATCAGTGAATAAAGGCAGGTGGATCCAATCTTTTCAGTCTCCCTCTCTCTCACTCTAGCTACCTGGTATCTTACAAAGGAGCTCATGCCCTTGTCCAATACCTTAATATTTGTGGCTTCAGCCATGGAACAAACACATTTACTGACACTTGGCTCCTTGGCACACAACTGGAGGCTATGGAGGTGTGCTCAGGATTACTAGAAGGGGGAACAAAAGTTTTGCATCCCACCTCTGCCTCACTAAGCTCATCAGTATCTCCCAGAAAGGAGCTAGTACACTTGTCAGAAGCCCTGATTTTTGTGACTGCTACCCAGGTGACACTGTCAGACTCCTATCTCAGAGAGTCCTCAGGGCTTAAACTGGCAGACCCATGTGACTATAGATTTGCATTCTTTAAAATTCATTGCCTGAGCATTTGCCTCCCAACCAACCTGAATCTAGATGCTGATTAATATCTTCCCCTTTGGGACATTAGCTGGTCTTCACATCCCTCAATTTTCAGGCAGGACTTAAAATAAAACATGCTGCCTGGACAATCACAATGGTTTGAAAACCAATCAAGAACTAGGGCAGAGTTGATTAGTAAGGTTCATCTCCTACACAAGGACAGTGTTCAAGACTGAGAGAGGTGGTTGTTTCATTTAATACACAAAAAAACAACACAGAGATTGAATCCAAAAAAAAAAAAAAAAAGAAAGAAAGAAACCCTCTTGCCCTGTTGGTGGGAATGTAAAGTGATATAGCCACTAAGGAGAACAGTATGGAGACTCCTTAAAAAACCAGGACTAAAACAACCATATGCCCCAACAGTTCCACTACCGGGCATGCACCCTGAGGAAATCATAATTGCAAAAGACACATGTACCCCAATATTCACTGCAGCACTATTTACAATAGCTACTTCATGGAAGCAACCTAGATGTCCATCAACAGATAAATAGATAAAGAAGTTGTGGTACATATATACAATGAAATATTATTCAGCAATAAAAAGGAATGCGGTTGAGTCAGTTCTAATGAGGTGAATGAACTCAGAACCTGCTATACAGAGTGAGGGTTTCCCAGGTGGTACTCTTGGTAAAAAACCTGCCTGCCAATGCAGAAGACATAAGAGATGCCACTTTGATCCCTGGTGCAGGAAGATCTCCTGGAGGAGGGCATGGCAACCCACAGCAGTATTCTTGTCTGGAGAATCTCATGGAGAGAGGAACCTGGTGGGCTATGGTTCATGAGGTTGCAAAGAGTTAGACATGACTGAAGTGACTTAGTATGCATGCATATACAGAGTGAAATCAGAAAGAGAAAAATAAATATCATATATTAATGCATATATATGGAATCTAGAAACATGATACTGGTAAACCTATTAGCAGGGCAGCAGTGAGAAACAGACATAGAGAACAGGAGGTGCGGGGGTGGTAGGAGAAGGTAGGATGAATTGAGGAAGTACTGTGAAAGCATACATCACCATATGAAGAATAGATAGCCAGTGGGAATTTGCTGTATGATACAGGGAGCTCAAACCAGATGCTTTGAGTGGCATGGGAAGTGGAAGGGAGATTCAAGAGGGAAGGAACAAACATATAGTGCATTCATGTTGATGAATGGCAAGAACCAACAATATTTTAAATCAATTATCCTCCAATTAAATTAATAAAAATACAAATATGCACATAATAAACAAAACCAGACAAATATGTTTTAAATGAAAGAACAACACAAAACCTCATGGAGAAAAAAATAACAACATAATGCAATTGTTTTTGTTCAGTTGGCCAGCCGTGTCCAACTCTTTGCAACCCCATGGACTGCAGCACACCAGGCCTCTCTGTCCCTTACCATCTTCCAAAGTTTGCTGAAGTTCACATCCATTGCATTGGTGATGCCATACAGCCATCTCATCCTCTGACACCCTCTTCTCCTTCTGCGTTCAATCTTTCCCAGCATTAGGGACTTTTCCAGTGAGTCAGCTGTTCGATTCAGATGACCGAAATACTAGAGTTTCACCTTCAGCATCAGTCCTTCCAATGAGTATTCAGGATTGATTTCCCTGAAGATTGACTGGTTTGATCTCCATCCTGTCCAATGGACTCAGGAGTCTTCTCCAGCACCACAGTTCAAAGGCATCAATTCTTGGGTACTCCACCTTCTTTATGGTTCACCTTTCACAACCATATGTGACCACTGGGAACACCACAGCCTTGACTACACAGATCTTTGTCGGCAGAGTAATGTCTCTGCTCTTCAACACACTGTCTAGGTTTGTCATAGCTTTCCCGCCAAGGAGCAAACATCT
>SJYW01000110.1:5746-18931 GCA_006410735.1 Raphicerus campestris | reverse complement strand
CCATGGACTGTAGCCTTCCAGGCTCCTCCATCTATGGGATTTTCCAGGCAAGAGTACTGGAGTGGGGTGCCATTGCCTTGTATCATAATAAACTGTGGAAAGCTATTCGAGTGATGGGAATACTAGACCATCTCACCTGTTTTCTAAGAAACCTGTATGCGGGTCAAGAAGCAACAGTTAGAATCCTGTATGGAACAACCGATTGGTTCAAGATTGAGAAAAGGGTATGACAGGGCTGTCTGCTGTCACCCTGTCTGTTTAATCTGTACACTGAGCGCATCATGAGAAATGCTGGGATGGATGAGTAACAAGCTGGAGTCAAGACAGGCAGGAGAAACATCAACAACCTCAGATATGTGCATAATACCACTCTAATGGCAGATATCGAAGAGGAACTAAAGAGCCTCTTGACGAGGGTGAAGGAGAGTGAAAGAGCTGGCTTAAAAGTAAATATTTAAAAAAACTAAGACCCACATCTGGCCCCATTACTTCATGGCAAATAGAACAGGAAAAGGTGGAAGTAGTGACAGATTTCCTCTTCTTGGGCTCTAAGATCACTGTGGATGGTGACTACAGCCATGAAATCAGAAGACGATTGCTTGTTGGCAGGAAATCTATGACAAACTTAGACTGTGCTGAGAAGCAGAGACATTACTCTGCCAACAAAGGTCTGTATAGTCAAGCATATGGTCTTCCCAGTGGTCATGTGTAGTTGTGAGAGCTGAACGGTAAAGAAGGCAGAGCGCCAAAGAATTGATGCCTTTGAACTGTGGTGTTGGAGAAGGCTCCTGAAAATCCCCTGGATAGCAAGGAGATCAAATCAGTCAATTTTATGGGAAATCAACCCTGAATATTTGTTGGAAGAACTGAAGCTGAAGCTCCAGTATTTTGATCATCTGATGTGAACATTGGAAAAGTCCCTGATTCTGAGAAGGATTGAGCGCAGAAGCAGAAGAGGGCATCAGAGGATGATAAGGCTGGATGGCATCACATGAACTTGGGCAAACTTCGGGAGATGGTGAGGGACAAGGAGGCCTCATGTGCTGCAGTCCATGGGGTCGCAAAGAGTTGGACATGACTGGGCAACTGAACAACAAGAACAGATCATTTAAAAGAACAATAATTTCATGATAGAATTAAACACAGGAGTTTAAAAATATAGATTCCCAGACCCCCTTCCCAGACCTACAGAATCAGATTCTTTGTGGAATGTTGATGGGCTCCCCTGGTGGCTTAGGCGGTAAAGCATCTGCCTGCAATGCAGGAGACCCAGGTTCCATCCTTGGGTTGGTAAGATCCCGTGGAAGAGGAAATGGTGACCCACTCCAGTATGCTTTCCTGGAGAATTCTGAGGACAGAGGNGATGGGCTCCCCTGGTGGCTTAGGCGGTAAAGCATCTGCCTGCAATGCAGGAGACCCAGGTTCCATCCTTGGGTTGGTAAGATCCCGTGGAAGAGGAAATGGTGACCCACTCCAGTATGCTTTCCTGGAGAATTCTGAGGACAGAGGAGCCTGGTAGAATATAGTCCTTGGGGGTCACAAAGAGTCAGACACGACTGAGTGACTAACATACATACACATAGGTGTTAACAGAAAAAGAATGCATGACAGAAATGGTGTGAATCGTTTTATTTGGTGACTTTACAAAGTGCTCTAAAGAGGTGAGGGAGGGGCCAGAACATATATGAGCTATATATATCTATATATATATTTTTTGCTGTGAAAAACAAGACCCAAGAATCTGAGGTCATTAGCAAATTTTCATTACATGTGTATTTTAACCACCTGTGCTGTGCTAAGTCGCTTCAGTTGTGTTTGACTCTGCAATCCCATGGACTATAGCCCACCAGACTTCTCTCTCCATGAGATTCTCCAGGCAAGAATACTGGAGTGGGTTGCCATGACCCCCTCCAGGAACTCTTCCCCACCCAGGGATCAAACCTAAATCTCTTCTCTCTCCTGCATTGGCAGGTGGGTGGTTTACCTCTAGCGCCACCTGGGAAGCCTTCTTTATTGGGATATCAACATTTTTAGAACAAAATTGCTGAGGTGTCTGAACTGCCAGGTCATTTGCATAGGACTTCTGGGGATCTCTGAAGGATACAGGTACAGAATACAAATGAAGCAGCTTTTCAATATATCACAGTCTTAACTAATTAGTTAAACTCTTGCAAATCAATTAAAATGAGTACTAGGAAAGTATTAATTTAAGGGAAATCTAGCATAAGTTTTTTTTTTAATAAAATGAATAAATGTGTCTGGATCCAATTTGTAAATCTTCATATATTGAGAATTTACAATGTACTTTGCATTTGGCTGAGGCGGTAAAGCGTCTGTCTACAATGCAGGAGACCGGGGTTCGATCCCTGGGTTAGGAAGATCCCCCTGGAGAAGGAAATGGCAATCCACTCCAGGACTATTGCCTGGAAAATCCCACGGACAGAGGAGCCTGGTAGGCTACAGTCCACGGGGTCGTAAAGAGTTGGACACGACTGAGCAACTTCACTTCACTTCACTTCACTTTGCCCTCAAGTAAATTATAAGATTAACCTGAGCTGAGCCTGGGGCAGTTTGTAACTTCAATGGACCGATAAGCTGAGACCTACACAAAACACATCCAACACCAGTGGATTCTGGCAGGAAGAGTTAGCTGGCGTTTCTCAGCCGAAGACCACGCGTGGCTCCTGGGAACTGCCGCGGGGCAGTGGAGAATAGCTGGTGTGCTGGTGGCGGTGTCAGCTCAGTTCAGATGGCGACTGGGGCTGAAGTGCGACCCTGCTCCATGTGGCGGTGGAGATACAGCCGGTCACCCCAGATTTTAATCGGAGCCCAGAAGGGGAGGAACTGGTGCTGCTAGAGCGACGAGGATGGGTCAGTCAGGAAGGCTACTGTCCCAGGCCGAGTGCAGGCACACCCCGCCCCCGGGAGCCTCCTAGCCTGCGCAGAAGAACTTGGGGGGCCTCGGACGTCTGCAGCCAGAGGGTGGAAACCAATCACGGGTTTCCCGAGGAGGAAGACAACAACCCCAGCCTCAGGAGCCCTTTATTCTGCGTCTACGAGTCACATTCCTCCTGCTCTCAGGCGACTCAAAGCCGATTTCAACAAGCCGGTGTCCCGAGAACTTCCCGGCCGGAGGCAGCCAGCCTTGCGCGGGGGGCAAGTGGGCGCAGTGGAGGCAGAAACAGCAAGCAGCAGCAGGGCTGGGCGGAGGCGGTTAGGCTCTCCGACGCAGGCCAGGTGGGCTCCTCGGGTCCGGGACCCGGGTGCTGGGGTCAGCGCCCGGGCCCTTTGCAGCCAGCTACACCCTCCCCCTTCCCTGCGGGCTTTTGCGCACGACGCGCCGCTTCACACGGGGAAGCGGGGACTTGATAAAGCCAGCGGGAGCGGGGCGCGGCTGCCGGCGACGTGGGGGCAGCAGCGGTAGCGACAGCGGGACGACTCCTCGGCGGCCCCGGCGCGGTCTAGGCGGGAACGGACTCGCGGCAGGGCGGGCGGCCGGAGCTGCGCGCACGGCGTTGGTGGCAGGTGAGCGCTCGCCGCTGGAGAGCCCAGCGCGCGACTCCAGCGAGCACGTGGCAGGGCGCGCGGGGCCGCATGAAAGCGGGCGAGAGGATGCATCTGTTGGACGGCAAGCTTGCAGTCGGGTAAGGAAAACCTGGGGAGGGGCGGGAATTTCGGTGGCCTCAGCCCCACCTCCCCGTCTGCCACACTGGCAGTGGTTGGTTTTGGCGACGGCTCGATCTGGGAACCCCCCCCGCCCCCCGCCATAGGAGGAGTTGAGGGGAGGTGGAGGAAAGGGGAAATTGAGGCTGAGCACAGGGACCAGTCCTTCCTCGCCGCAGAGCCCAGATCTTGACCCCTGCGGATTCGTGGGGGAGTGCGTGCCTGGAGCTCCGCCCCGGGGCTGGCACTTAGCCCGGGGACCGCCCCGCCCTGGGAAGCCCGGTGTCTCCAAGTCCTTGCGAAGGGGCAAGCTGCTGTCTTCCCTGAGCCTGAGCTCTGATCCTTCTCCGCGCTCCGCTGGACCGGCCCAGCCCAGCCCTCCCCCCCGGCTAGTTCCCAAGGTCTTTACCTCCTCCAAGCCCTGGGAGGGATGGAGGAGGAGGAAACACACGGAGCCAAGACTCCAGGACTGGTCATTCTCCAGCACCCTCCTGCAAGGAGGGGCTTCTGGTCACTCCTTACAGCCTGTCGAGCTTGGAGTATACCCTTAGCTCTTTTTCCAAACGGGCACAGGGGAATGCTCAGGCCCCTGAGAGGTAAGACTAGAGTCAGCCCTCTTTGCTCCCGTCTCAGCTGAATCTCCCCTCACCCTTCCTTTCTGGACAGGACTTACACAACTCTGTGGCAGGATGGGACCAGCGGCATCTCTCCGTCTTCACCTGGCCTGGCCTTGCAGCCCACTGAGCTGGCTCCCCAGAGCAGCCATTACTGCCATTCCCAGAAGGGTCCTGGCAGTCACGGTGACCCCAAGAAGAGGGCCTGGCGCCAGCTCTGTGTGGCTTCTGCCTTCTGCCTGTTGTTCATGATTGGGGAAGTCATCGGTAAGAACTCTGGGCTAATTCAATGAAATTGGCACATGGGTAGTCTGGATGATCCAAAAGGCTTTTCTCCTGAATGTTCCTGTAGTATTGATACTAACAGCCCCATTTACTGTATGCTTGCCATGCTAATAGTAAGTTTCCCTGGTGGCTCAAAGGGTAAAGAGGCTGCCTGCAGTGCGGGAGGCCAGGGTTCCATCTCTGGGTGGGGAAGATCCCCTGGAGAAGGAAATGGCAACCCACTCCAGTATTCTTGCCTGAGAATCCCATGGACAGAGGAGCCTAGTAGACTACAGTCCATGGGATTGCAAAGAGTCAGACATGACTGAGCGTCTGTCACTCATTCACACCATGCTAAACCTCTTACACGCACACTATCTCATACAGTCCTCACAACAACCTTGTGCTGTCGTGGGTCCTGATAGTCTCATTTTTATGATGAAACTGAGGCATCATAAGGTTAAGTAACTTGTCCAAGGTCGCACAAAACTAGTAGGTCAGGAAAGACCTGAATGCTAGAAGAAAACAGCATTTATTGAGTACCTACAATGCTTTCCAAGCCCATTTTGTTTTGTGTGTGTGTGTGTGTGTTTGGTTGACTTGGCCACGCTGCATGGCTTGTGGAATCTTAGTTCCCTGACCAGAGATTGAACCCGAGCCAAGGGTGCCATGATAGTGGAGAGTCTGAACCACTGGACCGCAGCAGTATTCCCCTCCAGGCCCAATTTGAACTCAATTTTCACATTCATCCTCTAAGTAGATTTTGCTAATCCCATTTCACAGATGCTAGAAGGAAGTCACTTGTTCATGGTTACACAGCTAATGGTGGAGAGGTCTGGAATCCCTTGTCTTTCTCCAGAGCTCATGGTTCCCCTGCTGCACACACACTCTGGGAAACTGGCTCTTTGGGGAGCCGATAAGGATCCTCCCTCCTTTTGACCCTGCAGGTGGGTACCTGGCACATAGCTTGGCAATCATGACAGATGCAGCCCACCTGCTCACTGACTTTGCCAGCATGCTAATCAGCCTCTTCTCCCTGTGGATGTCTTCCCGGCCAGCCACCAAGACCATGAACTTCGGTTGGCATCGAGCTGGTGAGGGCCCTGGTTGGGATGGGGGAGGAGTTGGGGGAGGGGATGAGTTAAGATGTAAGTTCTTAGGTGAGTGCACTTGGTCCCTGCGTAAAGCCAGGAGGGTGACTTGGGTGGGGGAAGAGGATGACTTTCATCCTTTGGGAGCTCCCAGTCTGATGGTCCTTGGTCCCCTGTCCTCTGGGAGTTCCCACCCTGCAGGAAAGGAGAGTCCACCTTCTTGAGAGGGCAAGCTGTATTTATTTAAGAATAAATGACGTTGGCATTCACTTTGCACATAACGCCATGGACTGGCTCTAGGGGGGAGGGAGAGGTCAGCAAAGCCTTCTGAAATTCATCTCTGGGCTGCATTGTCATTCTCTTCTTGGTGGGAGATGGCCCAGCCTCTGTTCCTCAGAGCCTCAGTTTGCCAGCTGAACAATGGGTGTATATTTAATGAGTCAGCTTCAATTGAAAAGGTTGTCCCAGATGATGTCTTGAGCTTCTTCTAGCTCCAACCTTTTCAGACGTACTAGTGGTGAGGTGAGGTGCCAGCCATAGCACCTCCAGCAAAGCCATACCTCCAATCAGACCCAGGCTCAGATTTTGTGGGGAGGGAGAAGGGGCTCCTTAGCCTCAGGGCCCCACGCTAAGATTGGTACTGGGGGCTGGGCTCTTCCTCAGAGATCCTGGGTGCCCTGCTCTCTGTGCTGTCCATCTGGGTCGTGACGGGGGTGCTGGTGTACTTGGCGGCGGAAAGGCTGATCTCTGGAGACTATGAGATCAAGGAGGAGACCATGCTGATCACGTCAGGCTGTGCTGTGGTCGTGAACATCATGT
Source organism: Raphicerus campestris (assembly GCA_006410735.1). Lineage (NCBI taxonomy): Eukaryota > Metazoa > Chordata > Mammalia > Artiodactyla > Bovidae > Raphicerus > Raphicerus campestris. Next base: position 12,480 of record SJYW01000110.1, on the reverse strand, counting down.
GAGTGTGGCCTGGGGTCCCTGCAAACCCTCCCCCTCCTCACAGGCCAGGCATACCTGCCAGCCTGCTCTTGTTGGGGGGAGGGGGTATGCCCCACACCAGGATGGCTGCAGGATCAGAATCTCCCTCGTGGGCTGAGCTCTGGTGCCTGGAACACCTGGGCCCTGCCTGAGGCCTTGGGCCAGGCCATCAGGAACTGTAAACCTGGGGCGGCATCAGGTCCCTACCCTCAAGGAGCCCATGAATAACCAGAGACAGACTTCCTTCCTATTGCGGGGCGGGGTGAATCTAGTGCTTACAGGAGCAGGGGTCCCTAGGGACAGAATCTCAAAGCCATTTCCAGTCTGATGTGTCTGAAGCTGGTTTCATCGAGACGTAAGTTGTGTAGAGCGGGGATGTCTATTTTGGGTTCTCTCCCCCTTGCCCAGTGGCCTTGGGCAAGCCAGTTCCCTCTCTGGGCCTCAGCTTCCCCCTCTGTGACCTGCTGGGGGCATCTCGATCTCCTCTGTAGTGCTCTTCTGCTCTGAGGTTTGGCACTGGGGCAGCTTTGTGCCCAGGTTCAGCCTGGCATTGGATGGAGCTGAGCCCCTCCTCCCGTTGGCAAAACTCTGAACCAAGGCCACGTTCGCTGGGCTCCTTCCGTGGCCAAAGGGATCATGCAGTCTTGGATGGGGGTTGGGATTTTGACCCCCACGGGGAGGTCAGTCCTGATGGGGGCCTCTGTCTGGCCGAATTTGAAGCTTCCATCTGCTCCCTCAGCAAGCCCCTGGACTTTGTCTCCACTCCCATAGAATGGGGTTGATTCTTCACCAGTCTGGCCATGGACACAGCCACAACCCCGAGCACGGCCACAATGCCAGCCAGGAGCAGGGAAGCCCCAGTGTCCGAGCTGCCTTTATCCACGTCATTGGAGACTTTCTGCAGAGCTTGGGCGTTTTGGTGGCAGCCTTTATTTTATACTTCAAGGTTAGAGCTGGGGACAGGGGGAAGTAGGGGAGGGAGTGTAGGTCACCTGGGGGCTTCTCTCTGCCCAAGACCCTTTCCAGTTTCTAGCTCCCTCCCAGCTCCGGGCAGAAGGGCAGGAGAGGGAAGAAACATTTACCCAACACCCACTAAGCATTAGCACTTCTGATCTTGATGAGAATCCTGAAGGGGGGGTGGTGGTGTTTTCTGCAGCCCAGAAAGGTTCAGTGACTTGCACAGCATCACTTAGCTGGTAAGCTGTAGAGTCAGATTCAAATCCAAGACTGTAGGCTGCTGAAGCCTGGGCATTGCCCATTACATAGAGGCAGTGGGGTGTAATGGAAAGAGCCCAGTGTTGGGTTTGAAGCCTAGATCACCCCTTGCTAGCTGCATGATGTAAAGGAGCCCCTTGCTCTAATTGAGCCTCTGTTATCCCACCCATGAAGCTGGGATATTGGGCCAGATGGTGCCTAAGATTGCATTTAGCTGTTGTGGCTTAGCCTCTTGGGCAGGGAGGGGTGGGAAGGCATGGTGTCTTATCCTGAACTGTGGTACGTCCTGCCTGTCCTTCTGGACACAGAATAAAAGGCAGAGAACTGGGGAGGCAGGGTCAGGGTGAAGCTCGTGCCCACCCCATAGAAAAAGCCCTTCTCCCTGACTCACTGCTAGGCGGGAGGGGAGAAGGGAGGCCGAGGCGTTGGCTGGTGACCCCCAGCTCTGCCTCTCCTTCTTCCTTGTAGCCAGAGTACAAGTTTATAGACCCCATCTGCACCTTCCTGTTCTCCATCCTCGTCCTGGGGACAACCTTGACCATCCTGAGAGATGTGATCCTGGTGCTGATGGAAGGTAACCTGAGCTTGGAGCTCCCTTTTTGCTCTTTATTTTCCAACACAAAGATAAGTTCGAGTCTGTGTATATGTGGGCTTCCCAGGTGGCTCAGGGGCAAAGCATCTGCCTGCAAATCAAGCAGACACCAGTTTGATCCCTGGGTTGGGAAGAGTCCCCTGGAGGAGAAACTGGCAACCTATTCCAGTATTCTTGCCTGGGAAATCCCATGGACAGAGGAGGCTGGTGGGCTACAGTCAATGGGGTCACAGAGTCAGACACCACTGAGCATGCACTGTGTGTGTGTGTGTGTGTGTGTTGGGTGTGGGGTTACATCACAGCACATGGTGGGGGGACAAGGTCTGGAGAACCTCCTGGGGTCCAGGCTAATCTTGACATTGAGCAGGGTCTCAGGTGTGGTGGTTCTGGAAATGTCCCCTGGATCGTCCTTTCCGTCCCTGTACCCTCAAGGGTGCCTCCTCCCTGCTGGGATGTGTCCTCCCTGCCAAGTCTGGAGGCTTCCAGGTGTGTCTTTAGCACCTGGCCCTCCTGCCCTTCCTCATATGTTTCCTGAGTCTCCATTTGCCTTCCTTTTTGGGGTGAGGATTATGCTTCTCATTGCACAGTGTTGGGGGGTGCAGATTGAGGATGAGAAAAAGACAGTCGGAGTTGGACAAGAAACACGACTGAATCCACTCCAGCTCAGGCCTTCTTTCCTGGGGCGCTCCTGCCTCGGGAAGACGTGGCAGGGCTTTGAGGGGTGCTTAGTGGTAGTGAATGGTCTGCCCGAGTTACCACACCTACTTACCTGGCTTTCTGGTGCCCAGGGTCTGGGGCCATACGTCTCTGTGGTCGGAATCAGTCTGGATCCTGGTTTGGGGTCAGCCTGAGTGTTCAGCTGCAAGTCACAGCATTTTCTCCAAGAATGTGACGGACCCAGATAAAAATGATGACAAGGATGCCACATGGGGGTGCAGGGAGCCCCGGGTTGCCTTCTTTATCTTAAAAAAATTTTTATATCAAACATATACTCGGGGAAAAGGCACTGTTCTAGGCACTAATAGGGTGATAAACCAAACAGTTGTCCTTCTCGCATACAGAGGTTCCATCTGAGACAGGGAGATAGCAAGAAACTAACAAATAAGGTCATTTCTGACAGTGTCAAGTGTGAAGAGGAAAATACAGCAGGGTGACATGATGGGGCTCATTTCGGGGGGCAGGGGCAACCTCAGCTCTACTGGCCACGGAGGTCTGCGTGAGGTGCTGTGTGAGGAGCAGGAAGCAGTGTGGGTGAGAGGCAGCCCTGTCCTTCAGCCCATCCCTGTCATCCTCAGGAACCCCCAAGGGCGTGGACTTCACAGCCGTGCGGAATCTGCTGCTGTCCGTGGAGGGCGTGGAAGCCTTGCACAGCCTGCACATCTGGGCGCTGACTGTGGCCCAGCCTATCCTGTCTGTCCACATCGCCATCGGTGAGTGGTGGGAGCACTCGTGCGAAAGAGGCAGCCAGGGACCCCGGGGCCATCCCTGCCCGACCTGCCCAAATGACGCCGGGTGCTCACGGTGCCAGCGCTTTGGATCTGACCCCATGCTGAGTCCTGGGCATCTGTTATTTATTTGATCATCAAGGTCCCATTTATAGATGAAGAAACTATAGGGGTAGGAGGTGGTAAAGGCACTCGCCCAGGCTTTTACAGCTAGTAAGTGGCAGAGGAAAGACTCCGAGCCTTTAAGCCAGAGCTTTTCCGGCCCTTTCAGGGTTGTATGCCAGGTGTGGGAACCACAGTTGCCTGGTACGGGAGTGAGTCTGGGGGTTTCTTGATGTGCACGGCCCCCTATCTTGTTCTGCTGGGGCTAGGACTTGAGACTTGCCTCCTACTCGCTGCTAAGGGCCCAAGAGTGAGTAATTGGTTCTCTGGTGCCTCCCCTCTCCCACCACGTGTCTTCTCGGCCCTCAGCTGAGAATGCAGATGCCCAGGCTGTGCTGAAGGCAGCCAGTGACCGCCTGCAGGGGATGCTCCACTTCCACACCATGACCATCCAGATCGAGGACTACTCTGAGGACATGAAGGACTGTCAGTCGTGCCGGGGCCCCTCGGACTGACCACCTGACCAGGCATCAACAGGGCGGGGACAGGCCTGCCGACGGCTGGATTGAGCGTCCCCCGCCGACCCCCAGGCTCAGCCAGGTCTCTGCCTGCCCTGGCTGGGTTATGAACTGGCTCCTTCTCCTGACCGCTGCTCCATGTTCAGTGACAAGGAGCCTTGTCCAGGAACAGGGTCCTCCCTTGCCTCCCTCATCTGACTACCGCCAGCCCCACGAGGGGAACCCAGCAGGTATGGAGCTGGTGTGACCGCACTCCTCCAGCTCCTGGCGGGGCAGAGTTCGGGCCTAGTCCTCAGCTAATGCCACCTAACTACTGGCCTCTGGAAAGGCAGTGAGGCACAGAGAAAGGTGACAGAGGGTAGACTGGCCTCGTTGTCTCCTCACCTGCCTGCCTAACTCCCCATTTTTGGTTTGTCTGGCCTCTGCCTTATACATCTGCAAAGCAGCTCTGTGAACCGAGCCCCCTTCCTCTGCCTCAGACAACACGCTTTAAGGAGGCCCCAGGCCCCAGAAATCAGGATCCAGGGGGCACCTGAGGCTGCTCTGTGCCTAAATCATTTCACTATGATTTCATGTCACGTTTCCTTTTCCCGGAGGGAGGGGCCTTCTGACTAGGTAAGGACCTGCTGGGTTCATCTTTCCTTATCCCGCCCTTACCCAGGAAGCTGTGCCAATGTAAAGGTGCCTTGGCAGGAGAGGTGGAGGTGGGCGGAGCCCCAGAGCTCCCCGGCCACCCCTCTTGCTCTGATTGTGTCCTGGGGTCAAGGAGCCTGACGTCAGCTATGGTTGGGCCGGCTCTGTTGCCAGCATGTCCTGGCCTGCTCAGAACTTGGAGATGGACGACAAAGTGGGCACAACCCAAACAGAAGCCCCCAGCTTCCTGAATTAGAAGGTGACTTGTGCTTCTGTGATGAAGCGGAGGGACGTGTCCCCAGTCTGTGTCGCAGAGGAGGTGCGCTCCCAGGCGGCAGGCGGCCCTGATCTAATGGTCTGTCTCTGCCCTCAGGCGGGTCAGGGCCTGTCTCATCTGTGGACTGAGAATGTGGACACCCACCTCACAGGGTTGTTATGAGGCTTGGAGCCAAAGTGGGCTGAGCACATGGTGGTTGTGGAAGAGTGGCTCCTTTCCTCATCATTCTGGAAGGATGGCCAGAGGAGCCAGGTGCGCTCCCAGCCTCCTGGGGCAGCATTGGGTTTGTCTTGACCCTGTCCGGTGGGAGCAGGAGGGGCTGGTCACTCTCGCCTTCCCCTCTGAGCCTCTCTCTTCCCATCAGTGAAATGACCTCTTTGTGCCTTTTCAGCACTCCCATCCAGGGTTGCCTGTGATCTCAGTCTATCTGCAGGTTCTTCAGCCCCTTAAAATCAGGGGGAAGTTGTGTTGGCTTGGATATGTGTGTGTGAGACAGAGAGACTTCTGGTTGACCGAGCTCCATTCCACCCCTGTCTTCCTCCCCCCAGCCATCACAGACCACAAGAGCCCAGATCCTAGGCTGTGCTATATGCCAAGTCTGCATACCCCTCTCAAGAGACAGCCATTGCTATCCTCCCTTTTTGCAGCTGAGAAAACTGAGGCTCAGAGAGGTTGAGTCACTGGCCCAAAGTCACACAGCTGGTGTGAGGCAGGTCTGGGATTTCTGCCTCGTTCCCCTAGGCCTCCCCCTACAGTAGGGGCTGAGGACCTGCTCTGGGCTGCATGTTGTTACAGTATGAGCCTTCTGGCCTGGCAGCCCACAGGTGAGGCCTTGCCAAGGCAGTTCAGCGTTCTGGGTGCAGCAGCTAGGAGTGCAGAGGGAAAAGGTGCCTCTTTCCCCATCTGGGCCTGGCACTTGGAGTCCTCCCCACCCTGGGAAGACTGCCTGGGCCGCAGCTGTGTATTTCCTCACCCACTGTCCTTGACTCAGGGCCAGACTGTCTCCCCTCCCCTTTAACTCCTAGGGCCCCCTCCACCTCAAGAATCTAGCAGCCCCACGCCTCCCCAGAGAGAGAGCCTTCTCGGCACCCCACACTGTAAGCGGCTCCAGGGATGACTTGAGTCATCCAGAGGCCAGAGGTCAAACTGGAGGATGGAGGTGGGAGGCCCTGGCATGGCCTTGGGGACAGCATGTTCTGGCCAGCAAGCTAGTCACTAGTCACGGGAGTTTCCAGGGCTGCGAGGCCATCAAAGCAGAAAAACACCCGATACCCTGGACCTGGTTTGGACCCACCATCCCCATCCCTCTCTCTGAGTGGCCCCAGATCCCAGGCGAGACCTGGGTCCCCCTCCCCCGTGCAGCTGCTGTGGAGGTATTTATAGCCTGAGCGTGAGGCAGCAAGGACATGCGCTTTTATTTCGGAAGTGATAATTCCAGTTCCAGGTGGGTGAGCCCAGGAGGATCCAGAGTCCCCTCCTCCACTCTACTCACTACCAGGGCCCTGGGGGCCGCCCCTGCTACCACTCAGCCCACCTAGAAACGGCCCCCCTTCTTAGTCCCAAGTGTGTGGGCCAAACCAGTTTTCAGACGTCAAACTGGGCACCACCAACCAACCTCCAAGACCCCGCGCCCGCTAATCCCACCCGGCAGGCGTTTAGAACTCCCTTCTCGGTCCTGGATCCGCCTGCAATGCAGGAGACTTGGGTTCAACCCCTGGGTTGGGGAGACCCCTCTGGAGAAGGGAAAAGCTACCCGCTCCAGTATTCTGGCCTGGAGAATTCCATGGACTGTATAGCCCGTGGGATCGCAAAGAGTCGGACAGACTGAGCGACTTTCACTCTCGGCCCCAGAATAGGAAGCGTAGCTCGGTGCTGACCTCTAATGGACGAGGCTGATAGTGCGGGACGACGGCAGTGCCTGAGCCGAGGGGGCC
>SJYW01000109.1:0-10008 GCA_006410735.1 Raphicerus campestris | reverse complement strand
TAATACATTGGAGGTAATCCCCTATAATTTTCTTCCTTACTTGGTAACAGCAGGAACAATTTTTTTACTTTACATATCAGATAATCACATTGTACCCTTTAAATGCATACAATGTATTTATCAATTATCTACCTCAACATCACATAGCAGTTACCATTGCTGCATAACAAAGTACCTCAAACCTTAAGGGTTTAAAAAAATCCCTATTTGATCTTACTCAGAAGCAGACAGTTCTGCTGATGTAAGCCGAGCTTGGCTGGGCTGAGGTGGGCTCACTCTCAGACCCACATCACAGGGAAGGAATCCCAGTTTCTGCCTGCGTTGTCTCTATAGAATTCGGCCCTTGTGTTCCCACTGGCCCTGCTGCTCCATCTCCATGGTTCTTGATCAACTCCTCACGGCACTAACACTGCCTATGACACAACTCTGGTAAGAGTCTGGATTCTCTTCCACGTTCTGCTGAGCTCAGAGGGATCTGTGGACGTCTGGGGCTGTCCTGACTTGGTTTCCCAGGAGGCAGGCTTTGAGGAAAACGTTGCTGTATTAGCAGCTCATCCCAGGCAGCTGAGAAATGGGAAAGGACAGAGAAGCAGCCAGTACAGGTTGTGTTTATAATGAGGCCACCATTATGGGAAACTGGGCACAGTCCACCTGGGGACGAACCTCATGTTGCCCCATCCAAGGGACAAGGAGTGGAACCTTTGCTAATACAAGGGTCCGCTGGGTGACTTCTGGATGAGACCTCTTCCTTCCAGATAAGGTCTTTGCTCTGAGGTTTCTACCTCCAGGCTTCACTGCAGAGGGACTGCTGACCCCAGGTTAGTTTTGGATCAGTCACCTAGGTTCCCATTTACCCTTTTCAAGTCCACAACAAGTAAGCGCTATTCACCGTGTCAGGGACCTGCACAGACTACAGATGGACTCAGACAGTATCAGAAATAAGTCCTATCGGTTTTCTCCCAGGGCATCATCCCCTGGGCATTTCTCCCAGGTGCTTCATCCCCTGAAGCCACTTTTGAGGGGCCGAGGGAGCTGGGATCTTGCACTGAAGGGCTCAGTCATGCCAATCAGGGCTGGGGTTGCACCTGTTTCAGCTTTGTTGTGGGTCAGTGGATGCCCAGCCCAAACCCCCTCCTCTTCACCCCATGCTTGCATCACCAAACAGATCTGCTTTTCAAGCTGCAACAGATATTTTTAGTGATTTATCATGAAATGTTTTGTTACATGGAATGACGGATTACCACAGAACATTAGAGTAATCCCTTGCAGGCTCATGATTTGAAAGTCCACAAAGGAATGTAAGCAGTTGGAGGCAAGCTAGCTTAACAGTAGGAAGAGCTTGCAGTGGTCCGGTTTCTCAGAAGATATCGTGTCAAACCTTTCACATAGTGGCTCTTGGGCTTGTTCTGCTCTGGAAGGGAAGTGTGCTTTGTGACAAGTCTTTGTTGCAGATCCTCAGATTCTTTCCTTGACCCTGGCTGAGTGATTCTGGACCTGCATGTTTTTCTACTCTTCATATTTTCACCATCTGGCAAGGTTGAGTCAGACCACTTTTCTCTTGCTTTGTTTCCCCTCCTGTCTATAACCAGCAAAGCTTGTGATCCATGTATAGAATTATTTTTTTAATTTTATTTTATACTAGGCTATAGTTGATTTACTATGTTGCATTAGTTTCAAGCATACAGCAAAGTGATTTAGTCATACATACACATGTATCTAATCTTTTTCAAGTTCTTTTCCCATTTAGGTCATGAAAGAATATTGAGCAGAGTTCCCTGTGCTATACAGTAGGTTGGTTATTTAAGTATAGTAGTATGTATATGTCAACCCCAAACTCCTAATTTTTCATTTTATTTTCAACTATTCATTTACCATCACATTGAAAAGAATAAAATACCTAGGGATAAACCCACCTAAGGAGGCAAAAGACATACTCTGAAAACTGTAACATGGTGATGAAAGAAATCAAAGATGACACAAACAGAAAGATAGACTACGTTCTTGGATTTAAAAGTCAATCTTGTCAAAATGACTACACTACCCCAGATAATCTACACATTCAAAGGAATCAGTATCANCATCACATTGAAAAGAATAAAATACCTAGGGATAAACCCACCTAAGGAGGCAAAAGACTTATACTCTGAAAACTAACATGGTGATGAAAGAAATCAAAGATGACACAAACAGAAAGATAGACTACGTTCTTGGATTTAAACATCAATCTTGTCAAAATGACTACACTACCCCAGATAATCTACAAATTCAAAGGAATCAGTATCAAATTATCAATGACATTTTCCACAGAAGTAGAATGAAAAAANAGAAAGATAGACTACGTTCTTGGATTTAAAAGTCAATCTTGTCAAAATGACTACACTACCCCAGATAATCTACACATTCAAAGGAATCAGTATCAAATTATCAATGACATTTTCCACAGAAATAGAATGAAAAAAATTATAAATGTGTATGGAGACACAAAAGATCCTGAATAACCACTGTGTAACTTCATACAAGCCTGTGTAGTTTCTTGTTTTATAAGACTGAATAACCTCTGCAGTGTCAACCTTCACGTGTGGGTTAATTGATTGACATATTCATTTATTTAGGAAGCATTCCCGAATGTATCTGTGGGACCAGTATCAGGAGGTTCAGCAACCATGAAGTGATGTTTACTTGCACTGTGTGATGTCAAACACTCCAGTCCAAAGGCAGGAAAAGACTGATGTCCCAACTCAAACACTATCAGACAGGAGGGCCTCTCTCTTACTGGGATGAGGGTCAGCTTTTTGTTCTCTTCAAGCCTTCAACTGATTGGATGTGGCCCACACACAGTGGAGAGGATCATCTGCTTCCTTCAGCACTCAGTCTACCAATTTAAACACTGATCTCACCCAGAAACATCCTCCCAGACACACCCAGAATAGTGTCTGACCAACTATCTGGGCACCCTACAACTCAATAAGGTCAACCCATAAAATGAACCATCACAATATTCCTCACACCTTTTAACAGCTCCATTGTATGGGTGAGCCTTAGTTTTATTCAATCAGTCTCTTACTGATGGACATTTGATTATTTCCAATCTTTTGTCATTACAAATAGCTCTGTGGTTAATAAATTTGTGTGCACATATTACATTTGTTTGCCAACTGCACTGGTGGGACAGCTTCCTGGAGATGGGATTTCTGGGTCAAAGGGTCAGTGTAATCGCCCCTCCTGGGGAGCTGTACCATTTCATCTTCTACCAGTAATGTGTGGAAGCACTTGTTTCATGGGGAAACAAGTACCTACGTTGGTGAAGAAAAACAGAGCTGCCCTTGACTGCAGAGACTGGTTCAGGACCAAGCTGGCCAATGGATGTGATTGGTGAGAGTTTTTGTGAAAGCATCATGACAGAGAAGCTGTCCTCCCTGAAAACTGCTCAGTTAGTTATAAATCTCGAACCCCTAGGGGTTGCCATATAGAGAAGCCTGGTCAAGAAAAAGCAGCACTCAGAGACACAGAGAGCTCTAAGATAGAACCTTGATGCACTGATGGAGTCCCTGGATCCAGCTGGACCTGAATCAGGGTTTGTTCCTGCACTTTTCAGTTAGAAGACCCCAAATTCAATTTTTAAAAGTTGAATATAAATTCATTTTTCCTGAAACCGAAAAAGTCCTGCTAAATGCAGTGTGTTACATAAAATGTGATTGCTGCCTTCAAGGATTTTTAAAATTGAAATAAAAGATTCATGCATGAAAACCATGAAAGAACAATATAAGCTAAGGTAGTATCAAGAGCTATATTTTATGCTATAGACTATGGGTCCTCTGAGTCCTTCAGAAGTCAGAGAAGGGGTCACAGAACAGGAGGGACAGGCGGCAGACCCCAAGGTGACAGAACCTGGGTGAGTAGGATATGAAACAGCCTCACCGTCTCATGCTTGCAATTTGAAATCTGAAATGTTCTGAAAATCAAAAGTTTCTGTAGGGTTGGGGCAAACTCATGTTCAACACAGAAATGCAGGAATTTTAAACTGTTTGATCAGGAGATGTGGTCTCAGATTCTCCCAGAGGTAAGATGTCGTATATGGTATAAGTAGTATTTTATCCTTTCAGCATCTGAACCATTCAAATGTTAAAACACATCTGGCCCTAAGAAATTTTCCTGAGAGACAGTGCACCTGTGCTTCCTGTCTCAGGAAAAGGGGGGCTTGTATTTCCTGAGGCCTGGACATCAGGAAGGGGAGGGGTGACCCATGACCTTGGGCATCACTTGAAAAGTATCCATCACATGGGAAACTGGGAAGAGATGAGCCATCTTAAGTGTTTCGGATGTGCTAACTTTCCAAATCCTTTATAAACCCTCTTGCAGTCACCTCAGGAGGATGGCTGCATTAAATTGGTCAGACTGGGTAAACACACAAAGTTGCTTGGTCATAAGAACAGGTGGGACTTCATCCAAGGTGGGCCACTCTGCCCGACCGAGTGTGAACTTGGGGCTGGCTGCCTCCTCCCACCTCCACGGGAGAGTCACCATGGTATCAAGTGTTATTTCAGATCCTTAGCCTGTATCCCCCATAAAGGCAGAGTCTGAGGCAAGGATTTGAGCCAAGGGGCTAACTGGGAGGTAGTCTAGAAGGTTCTGTGAGGGAAAGGGGAACACCAGGCAGGGAAGTAGACAAAGTTCTGTGTCGGTGTGCAGGCTGAGCTGTGGGTGACCGGGGCTCCCTCTGAGGCAGGTCCCTGAGTGAGGGGTGAGGTCTGTCTCAGCCTTGCCTAGGTCCACGGAGAAGGCTCGGAAGAGAAACCAGGATCCCAGCTGATTGAGTGTCACCCTAGGGACATCAGGGGGCTGACACTTCCTGGCTGCCCTCAGCCCCAGGTAGAGAAAAGAGAGAAGCAGGCATGTACTGGAGATGGGATTAAGTCGGTGATCTGGGAAACTGCTCACAGCTGCAGGTGAGCACAAGGATGTTGTCTATGGTGTCATTTTAGAGCCCCACTAAGACCCCCACAACATCCTGGCTCATCTCCGTCAACCCTCCTCTCTTCTTCATTTCTTCAGGAAATGCTGAAGTGCTCCCTAGGGAGAGGCACCGTTCCCACTCCTGGTTGGGTCCCCAGTGCCTCGCTTGATGCCTGGGTCAGATGGACGTGCAGTTGGAATTTACTAGGTGAGCAGATCACACCATCCTCATTCAGGTTCTCCTTGCAGGCTTTATGTCCATCGTCCTCCAAAGGCAAGACAATAGCTGACCCTGGGGGCGAAGGAGGTTGGCCAGTGGTACCCATGGCAAGCATGCCTAGCTCCCTCTCTGGATGCCAATGAAGGAGGTCCAGGAGGCTGGGTTGGGCAACCCTCTGCTCTATGCCCACTCCTAAGGGGGAAACAAACCTTCGGTTCACGTGTCAAAGTTAGCAAGGGCCTCATGCTCCAGACAACAGCTCTCTTGATCTTCCCATCGTGAAGGTCTCAAAGGCTGGCTGGATCTCTCTGGGTTTCCAAAGATGGGCGGACTCACTGCTGTGCAGATGTCTGGCTGGTGGCTGGTTCTCGAGTAGGTTCATTCACCAGCTTTGCAGTGACGTAGAGAGAAGCCTCTTTTGTCAGCTTGGGATAAGCTAAATCCTCTAAGCAGAGACTGATCCAAAATGTCCATACCAGCAGGGCTTAGGAGCAGCTGTCTGGTTGGAAGAGGGGCTAGGGTACTTGCATTAGAGCTACCGCAGTGTGGCAAAAGTACCTCGACACCACGTCCATGTGCGTTTGTGATGCCTTTGTGGAGGGATTGGTAGGTGTTAGGCACTAAAGGGTACCATCCTTTGGTCCCGGGTTCTTTATGAACAAGGTTGCCCCACAGGTAGCATATGGCAGCAACATGATGAGAGAGTGGCAGCAAGCCAGAGAAGGAGACCTGGACCTTCAGCCACCAACAGTTCCCCTGGCCTCTGCTAGTTTTGATCTTTCTTTTTTGCTCTTATTAATACATGTGTTTTTGTAGGCAAATGAGGTTATAACTCTGTTAGAAAGAATAGCTCACTCCTGAACTCAGCTGAAGATCCACTGTTTGACTGTAATAACTTTTGATAAATTCCACGGCCTGCACCCTGTGAGGCAGGCCCTGCCTCCATCTCTGTAGCTGTGAAGCCGTGTTTATCACATTGTTGACCAATCTGCCCAGATTTCGGAATTTATAATTCTTAGTAGTTCACTGAATGAAAATAGAAGTTTTGCCAGAAATCCATTATCAAAGATAAACATTGAATGTTGCTGATCAGCCAAAACACGAGGTCAAAGTGCCCAGCTCAAACCAGAACTCTTTCCCACACAATGAACTCGATTTGGTGACATAACAAATGAAATTATTTCTACTTCTGCATCTGCATTTTGGAAACAGCACCACGTTTATTCACAAGAGACCTAGGTTTCAAAACACAAATGTAAACATGTCTTTATGAAGTTCAAAGCATGTAGGTCTTACTAAGGTGAGGGAACGAGTCTGGGGCAAACCCAGATAAATCAAACTCATTGATTTGTTTTTTGCCGGTCATCAAGCACCTGACCTGGTGATGCTTATTTTTAACACAGCTCAGTCCCAGAAAGTCCTCAAAGAACTCTGTGGCCTGAAAACTGACCATTTCACACCATTCCTTGCACTGGTGCCAGTCTTTTGACTTTCAGTGCTGACGATAGTGAACTACATCCTGCCATTCATGTGTTCCTTTAGCAAAGAAAATGTGGTTCCAACCTAAGCCCTACTGTTTTGAAGATGCACCATGTGGAAGGCCAAGGCAGGAAGCCAATGTTGTATACAGAACAATTCCAGCTTCTAATACTTCATCCCTCTGTCCCCATAAATCATGGAAACATCTCAGTAATCCCAATATTCAAAATTCAGGTGGTACACTATTGAAAGAAGGCCATAAGCATGGCGATGGTTGAATTCGAAGGGTCATCAGATTGACAACGGATTCTACTACAATTTATTATAAAACCTGTGCACACCAGACCAGATTCTGTATTTATAACTGCTGTTGTTTGTTTTGTGTGTCTGTGCTTTGTTTTTGGAATCATAAAGCTCCTGAACCTCTGCCTGATATAAATGCCTATTCAACTGTGACTACATAGTTGATGAGTAGGTGCTAAGGTGATGATAAAAATTCCCAAGGACAAAAATTCCAAGGGCAGTTGAACCTAGTTCAAGTGGAACAGGGTTTGAAATGTTATTCAGTCATAAAACACGACATTCATGTCAGAATGAGCTCAAAAGATAGACTGAAAGTGTTTGGGGGGTGGCTTTCTAAAAGTAAAGGAGAGGCGTGACATCCAGCATGAGATGAGATAAAGTCACTAATCACGTGACAGTTGACTCTACGTCTCATCTTCAGTTTTAGGACCATCAGGTCGGTTCCTTAAAGGGCTGCCCGAGCTGCACATCTGAAAGCAGTGTAGTACTGCTGCCTGAGTTTCTCGGGACGTTGAGAGATATCCTTGGGGGTGTCCTCTTCCCTTGAGGGGAACACCACCAACACAAGCCTCTGCTCGCCCCCTCTGTTTCTCCCACAGTTCTGCTGAGTTCATACCCAACCCAATCACCTCACTCCTTAGACTCCTCCAATGATGCCCAAGGACTAAGTCAATCATTTGCTGAGGTCTGTGACGGCCACTCACCCGCTATGACTATCCAGTATCCATTTTCACTTAGGACTTACAATGCTGATATCATTACAGGAAGCAGTGGTCATTAAAAGGTGACAATGCTTTCTGACATAGTCACCTACCTAAACCATCAAGAGCACTTGTTCAGTTCAGCTCAGTCGCTCAGTCGTGTCTGACTCTTTGCGACCCCATGAATTGCAGCACGCCAGGCCTCCCTGTCCCTCACCATCTCCTGGAGTTCACTCAAACTCACATCCATTGAGTCAGTGATGCCATCCAGCCATCTCATCCTCTGTCGTCCCCTTTTCCTCCTGCCCCCAATCCCTCCCAGCATTACAATCTTTTCCAATGAGTCAACTCTTTGCATGAGGTGGCCAAAGTACTGGAGTTTCAGCTTTAGCATCATTCCTTCCAAAGAACATCCAGGGCTGATATCCAATGGATTGGTTGGATCTCCTTGCAGTCCAAGGGACTCTCAAGAGTCTTCCCCAACACCACATTTCAAAAGCATCAATTCTTCAGCACTCAGCTTTCTTCATAGTCCAACTCTCACATCCATACATGACCACTGGAAAAACCATATCCCCCAAAAGTTTATGGCCTGAGCATTTGTTCACTTCAAAATCAAAGAATTACCCTTATACATATAGATTCCCTGATGGGGTCTCTCTCTCTTTTTTAAGAAATAAATGTCTAATTTCTTTTAAAAAATAAAAGTAAATTAATTTGTTAAATAAAAGGATTAACATATAAAGAAAAGATGACAATGTCATTTGCAGCAACATGGGCAGACCTAGAGATGATCATAGTAAGTGAAGCAAGTCAGGCAAAGACAAATATCAAAAAATATCATTCCTAGAGATGATTTGTCAATGAGGAGTGATTGCTTCTCCAAGATGTCAGCATAGTTAAGAATGTAGGTTCAGGAGTCCAGGTGTCTGGTTCTACCTCTCACTACATGAGATATCCTGGGCAATGAAACTATCAAATGACTGCAAAGAAAGAAATCCCACGACCTTGATGTGGAGGGTAGACAGTGGTCTAGGCTGAGTAATTCAGGCTCTTAATGACCTCATTTCCACAAATGTGACTCTGTTTGAAAGTTTTAGGAGACACACTCTATTTCCCCATGAAAGTTTTAGGAGATACACTCCATTTCTCCTCTGGGGGTTTCCTTTCCACAAAGCAGTGAGCTGTGGTTTATTAAGATTTGGGAATGATGAGAGAGAAAAAAAAAGAGCATTTTAATTATTAGAAATGTTTGCTTCAGCCCAACAGTGTATATGGCGATGAATGCACTAAAAACTATCCAGGAACTAAGAGAACATAAACTCAGATGCTGTCATAGATGTTAGCCTATAATTTTTCCGTTAAAATGAGTAGCTGGCTCCCTCCTGCCTAGATGGAAAGAGTAACTCTACCTTTGTGTCCAATGCCAGCATCTGGCTAATTGATTGCCCTTTAGAATGCCCAGATTCAAGGTCTCAATTTGCCCTAAAACAGGAGCAGATAAACAAGAGGGCAGCAATAGATTTTCATTTGCTGGCTTTTCAAGCACTCTGCAAAGTCCAGACCCTAGGTGGTGGAGGNCTTCTTCTACTTCTTCTTCTTCTTCTTCTTCTTCTCATATTCTTCTTCTTCGTCTCCTGCTTCTTCTTCTTCATCATCATCTTCTTCTTCTTCTTCTTCACACATTCTTCTTCTTCTTCTCACCTTCTTCTTGTTCTCACCTTCTACTTCTTCTTCTTCTTCTTCTAACTTTCTTCTACTTTTTGTTATTCTTCTCATCTTCATCTTCTTCTTCATCTTCTTACCTTCTTCTTTTTCTTCTTTTTCTCTTCTTCTTCTCACTTTCTTCTTGTCTTCTTCTTCTTCTCACCTTCTCCTTAATATTTTTTTTTATTCTGACCTTCTTCTTTTTCTCAACTTCTTCTTCTTCTTCTCACCTTCTTGTTCTTCCCCATCTTCTTTTTCTTTTTCTTTTTCTTCTTCTCACATTCTTGTTCTTCTTCTTCTTCCTCTTCTTCGTCTTCTTCTCATCTTCTTTTTCTCTTTCTCACCTTCTTCTCCTCCTTCATCTTCTTCACACCATCTTCTTCTTCTTCTCACCTACTTCTTCTTCTTTTCACCTACTTCTTCTTCTCAACTTCTTCTTTTTCTTCTCAACTAATTCTTCTTCTTCTCATCTTTCGCTTTTTCCACTTCTTATTCTTCTTCTTCTTTTTCTTCTTCTTCTTTTTCTACTCATCTTCTACTTCATACCTTCTTTATCATCTTCTCATCTTCTTCTTCATCTTCCTCTTTTACTTCTACTTCTCACCTTTTTCTTCTTCTTCTTCTTCTCACCTTCTTCTTCTCCTT
>SJYW01000108.1:0-16156 GCA_006410735.1 Raphicerus campestris | reverse complement strand
AAGAGCTAACTCACTGAGAAAGACGATAATGCTGGGAAAGATTGAAAGCAGGAGGAGAAGCGGAAGAGGGAGGATGAGATGGTTGGATGCCATCACAAACTTGATGGTAATGAGTTTGAGCAAGCTCTGGAAGTTGGTGATGGACAGGGAAGCCCGGAATGCTGCATTCCACAGGGTTGCAAAGGTTCAGACACCACTTAGCTACTGAACAACAACAACATTCTAAAAAGTTAAAGTATTTATGAAAAGCAAACCTTATGAGTAGAGTATCTGTTGGGATGGGAGACTTTTAAAACTATTTTTATATTTAGTATTGGAGTGCTGATTAAGGAGTGAGACACTTTTAAAATGCTTGTTGGCTCCATAAATTGCAACTGTTGCTTTTCTTTGAGGAGAGCTCTGCCCATCATGAAAAATGCCTTTCTATTATTAAAAGAAAGCATTTCTTATGAATTAGATTTCTGTTTTTGAGGTGATTGACATCTTGATTACATGTCCTGAGTGTGGAAATCCTTTCAGAACTTATGTCTAGAAATTCAGAAATGTTAAGTCCTGTTTGTATTTGTCTTTTGTTCATTGTTTGTGGCCAATAATTGTTCTTTACCTTCAGTCTTATGAATAGTACAATTTAAAAAAAATTAGCAATACAAATCTAATAATATGTTAAAAGGATCATATACCATGATCAAGTGGGATTTATCCTAGGAATATGAAGATTTTTTTTGATTTTTGAAAAACAATCAATGTGTTATACCATGTTAACAAACTGAAAAAAAAAATCCAATCACAATCGATAGATGTAGAAAAAATTTTTGATAAAATTCAGCCTCCATTTATAATAAAAAATCTTCAGAAAGGGGACATAAAGGGAACATACATCAACACAATAAAGGCCATATATGACAAACCCATCAGAGGAGGTGATGGCATCCCACTCCAGTACTCTTGCCTCATGAACAGAGGAGCCTGGTAGGCTGCAGTCCATGGGGTCACTAAGAGTTCGACATGACTGAGTGACTTTCACTTTTCACTTTCATGCATTGGAGAAGGAAATGGCAACCCACTCCAGTGTTCTTGCCTGGAGAATCCCAGAGACAGGGGAGCCTGGTGAGCTGCCGTCTATGGAGTCACACAGAGTTGGACGCGACTGAAGCGACTTAGAGGAAGCATGACAAACCCATGGGCTTCCCTGGTGGCTCAGTGGGAAAGAGACTTCCTGCCGATGCAAGAGATGTGCGTTCAATAGCTGAGTGGAGAAGATCCTTTGGAGAAGGGAATGGCTAACCACTCCAGTATTCTTGCCTAGGAAGTCCCACAGACAGAAGAGCCAGGCAGCTACAGTCCACGGGGTCCCAAAAGAGTTGGTCATGACTTAGTGACTAAATAACAACAATGACAAACCCATAGCAAACATCATACTCAACAGTGAAAAGCTGAAAGCACTCAGTTTAGGATCAGGAGCAAGTTGATAATGCCCCCTCTTGCCACTTTGACTGAACATAGTTTTGCAAGTTCTAGCCACGATAATCAGAAAAGAAAAGAAATAAAAGGAATCCACACCAGAAAGGGAGAACTGTCACTGTTTGCAAATGACTTGATACTATATATAGAAAATCCTAAAGAAAACTACTAGAGCTGATCAGGGAGGTCAGTGAAGAGCAGAATACAAAATTAACACACAGAAATCTACTGCATTTCTATACACTAACAAAAACTATTAAAAGGTGAAATTAAGGAAACAATCCCAAAGAAAGGCAATGCTAAAGAATGCTGAAACTACCGCACAATTGCACTCATCTCACACGCTAGTAAAGTAATGCTCAAAGTTCTCCAAGCCAGGCTTCAGCAATATGTGAACTGCGAACTTCAAGCTGGTTGAAGATGGTCAAGCTGGTTTTAGAAAAGGCAAAGGAACCAGAGATCAAATTGCCAACATCTGCTAGATCACCAATAAAGTAAGATAGTTCCAAGAAAACATCTATTTCTGCTTTATTGACAACTATGCTAGAGCTTCTGACTGTGTGGATCACAGTCAATATACTGTGGAAAATTCTGACAGAGATGGGAATACCAGACCACCTGACCTGCCTCTTGAGAAATCTGATGCAGGTCAGGAAGCAACAGTCACAGCTGGACATGGAACAATACACTGGTTCCAAATAGGAAAAGGAGTACATCAAGGCTGTATATTGTCACCTTGCTTATTTAAGAAGTTATATGCAGTACAAGCTGGAATCAAGATTGCCAGGATAAATATCAGTAATCTCAGATATGCAGATGATAGCATCCTTATGGCAGAAACTGAAGAAGAACTAAAGAGCCTCTTGATGAAAGTGAAAGAGGAGAGTGAAAAAGTTGGCTTAAAGCTCAACTTTCAGAAATCTAAGATTATGGTATCCAGTTCCATCACTTCATGGCAAATAGATGGGGAAAGAGTGGAAACAGTGGCTGACAATTTTGGGGGCCTCCAAAATCACTGCAAATGGTTATTGTAGCCATGAAATTAAAAGATGCTTACTCCTTGGAAGGAAAGATATGACCAACCTAGACAGCATGTTACAAAGCAGAGACATTACTTTGCCAACAAAGGTCCGTCTAGTCAAGGCTATGATTTTTCCTCTGGTCATGTATGGATGAGAATTGGATTGTGGAGAAAGCTAAGCCCTGAAGAATTGTTGCTTTTGAACTGTGGTGTTGGAGAAGACTCTTGGGAGTCCCATGGACTTCAGGGAGACCCAACCAGTCCTTCCTAAAGAAGATCAGTTTTGGGTATACTTAGGAAGGACTGATGCTGAAGCTGAAACTCCAATACTTTGGCCATCTCTTGTGAAGATCTGACTTATTGGAAAAGACACTGATGCTGGGAGGGATTTCGGGCAGGAGGAGAAGGGGAAGACCGAGGATGAGATGGCTGGATGGCATCAGTGACTCGATGGACATGAGTTTGGGTAAACTCTGGGAGTTGGTGATGGACGGGAGACCTGGCATGCTCTGATTTATGGGGTTGCAAAGAGTCGAACACGACTGAGCAACTGAACTGAACTGAGCTGAAACCTCTTAATCCTGCTAGTTTATCCCCTATACCAGATCCAGAAGCAGAGTACCTATCTCATGACTGTGTTCAGAACTTGGATATGTCGCTTAATCCCTTTGAACATATAACTGATCAGCCCATGACTGACCCCACAGTCCCATTCTGGTTCATAGATGGCAGTGGTTAGAAACAAGCCCTACTTGGGGCTGGATAGGCTAATGTCCAGTGTCAGCCCGACAAAGTTATTCCCTCTTACCTCATCAAGTCTGCCACACTCCCAGTTCACACATCCTCACAGCAGGCTGAACTAACAGCTCTTACACAAGCCTTGACTCTAGCCAAAGACCAAAAGATCAACATTTACACTGACTCCAAGTATGTCTATAACAAACTACATTCAAATATTATAATCTGGATGGAGAGGGGATTCCTAACTCAAAAGGGCACACCTATTGTCAGTGCTTCTTTTATTTCTGAACTCCTCCATTGTGGCTCAGCTTCCAAAACAAGACACTGTAATATATTGCCGGGGGCATCAGCGACCCAGTCCTATGTTCTTTTATAACAATAGAGCAGATCCTGAAGCAAAGCCTCAGGCTGCCTCTGTTAGTCCTGTCTTTACTATAGCCCAAACTGATGAGCCTAACATCCACACTTTCACTTTTCACTTTTCACTTTTATGTACTGGAGAAGGAAATGGCAACCCACTCCAGTGTTCTTGCCTGAAGAATCCCAGGGACAGGGGAGCCTGGTGGGCTGCTGTCTATGGGGTTGCACAGAGTCGGACATGACTGAAGTGACTTAGCAACATCCACACATTACTCTCATATTTACATTCCCTTTTCCAACTCTCTACAAAAGTACTTAAGACTTTCCTTCAGAACTTTATTGAGCTGACCAAGGATGATGCAACTTATTTAAATAATCTCACCCAGACTTGTACCATTTGTCAATGGACAAGTCCTAATTCTAACATTCACCCCCTCCTTTCTACACTCATCAAATTTGCGGGCATCTTCCAGCACAAGACTGGCAACTAGATTTCACCCACATTCCACCCGTAAAAGGATTAAATTTCATCTAGTCTTTGTAGATACACTTTCTGGATGGATTGAAGCTTTCCTGACTACTAACAAACAAGCCCTTACTGTGGCTCGCCTTATCCTCACTGAAACCTTCTCTAATATTTGGAATGCCTTCCTCTCTCCAGTGTGACAATGGGCCCAGATTCACACCCAAATCACCCAAAATATTGCACGAATCCTTCAAATTCCTTGGAGGTTTTACATTCCTTATCACCCCCAGTCCTCTGGTAACACTGAGAGAGCCAAACGAGTCCTAAATGAAACTCTGATCAAATTAACAATTGAACTTCATTAAGATTGAACTAAACTCCTCCCTTTAGACCTCTTCAAGGTCCGGGCTTTACCAAAAAAAATCCTCTAAGTATCGGTCCATTTGAGGCCATGTATGGGAGGCCCATAATACCTTTGGGTCTTTCCTTTTCCCAGGATGGTCCCAAACTGCCTTCCCATCTTCCTTTTCCCTTACTTGCCCAGATAGGAGATGCCCTTTGGCAATGTATGGATAACCTACTCCCTTGACCACATCCCAATCTCCTGTACCATCCCTCCAAATAGGAGACAAAGTCTATATGACAGTTCAGTCCCATTCAGATCTAAACCCTACATGGCAGGACCCTACACGGCAATTCTGCTGACCTGTCTGCTGCAAAGTTAAAAGAAATCACCCCTTGGGTGCACATTACTTGACTAAAAAAGGTTATGCAGCCCAATGATGAGAATGCTTGCCAGACTAATACTTACCAAGTTTCTCACACAGACTCTACAACTCTAAAGTTCTCATGGCTTCCACCAACCTCAACTGACATTGGATGAGGCTGTCAGTTTCATGGTTACAATTATTTCTGGAACAACTCATGGCAGATATCTGGGTCTCGAGTCCTCAAGGATCCACATTCAAACACGTTGAAGATTACATCTCCACCCTGTGGCTGCAAGGAATCTTTTATAACTTTTATCCTTTTGAAATATTCTTCTCCATAGTAGTCTTATATTCACTTCCCCAAATGTTGGTTAGCATCTTCTTATCTTTTTTTTTTTTCCCCTCTGACCCAAGAACTCTTTAAAAACCCTAACCTCAATTATCTATTCTGGACCCTTAATTTAACCCATATTCTCAATGCTTCTGACCCACAATTGGCTAAAGACTACTGGATATGTCTATCCATAACTCCTCTGGGAGATTCAGTCCTCCTCACATCCATCCTTGACTGGACCACTGGTAACATATCCCTACACCACTCATACCATGAGGAGCCTTCATTTGTCTCATATCTTAAATATCTTCACACTAGTGATCAAACCCGGAATTTGGACAAACTCTTAGAATCTTTGCTCACTGACCTTCCCTCCTACAACAGGAAACTTCCAATTGGAGGCCCCATCACCCAGAAAGTAACACTATTACAACCAGCTCCTTTTTGCACATCTAGAAATTCCCAAAATAGTTTATATGACTAACCTTTTGGCATAATCCCTAAACCCATTTGTAACCATATCTCCACTTTACTTTTTGCCACTGGAAAGACTATATATAATATTTCTGGTCCTACAGGACACTCTTTAACCTTTAAAGGATGATTTCCCTCAGCATACTCCTCCACTTCTCCCATCGTTGGGGACACCTTAGCGGGGTCCCTGAGCATTCTTGAATGAACTATCAAATCCCCTCCCCCTTGACTCCTCTTTGCCTTCGACTTCAGCTGTTGTATTGTGACACCTGGGCTGTTTTTCTTGTGTGGGGCATCTACATACCTCTGTTCACCTACTAATTGGACTGGAACCTGCACCCTGATATATTCCAGTCCTAACATTTTTATAGTCCCCAGTGATCAACCCCTACCTATTCCTTTCATTCATAGGCAAACGAAATGAACCATTCATTTCATCCCCCTCTTAGTAGGACTAGGAATAGTAGCTGGAATTGGAACAGAAGCTGCCGGCCTAACCACTTCCATCCAAAACTACCAGGTACTATCTAAAGACTTATCAGACAGCCTCCAAGAAATATCCCAAAGTCTAATAGCTATTCAAAATCAACTCGATTCCTTGGCAGCTCTAGTGTTACAAAATAGAAGAGGATGAGATCTACTCACTGTAGAAAAGGGAGGTTTCTGCCTTTTTCTGGATGAGTCCTGCTGCTTCTATGCCAACCAGTTGGCCCATTTCTCAGAATCTTCTCACAATAACAAGAGTGGCTATTATAAATTCACGTGTACACAGGCACAACCATTTCCTGCCTCATCTCCTTCCCCTTTGGCTTGACCAAGGTCTACTTTCCCTCCTCTATGTGGGGTAATTCTCACAGTGGACTCAGACTTGCNGTCTATCCATAACTCCTCTGGGAGATTCAGTCCTCCTCACATCCATCCTTGACTGGACCACTGGTAACATATCCCTACACCGCTCATACCATGAGGAGCCTTCATTTGTCTCATATCTTAAATATGAGGATAGTTACAGTTCTGTTGTGAGCTGAATAAAAGAATGAGTGCAATCAGTGGATGCAGGTTCTTCTGCCTTCCTGATGATGGAGTTTTAAGTGCCTGAACATAATAGAAACTTTAAGAAGCCAATTTTCTTTATCTTTGCCCACATTGAAGTAACAA
The DNA here is from genome assembly GCA_006410735.1 of Raphicerus campestris. Lineage (NCBI taxonomy): Eukaryota > Metazoa > Chordata > Mammalia > Artiodactyla > Bovidae > Raphicerus > Raphicerus campestris. The sequence continues at coordinate 9,431 of SJYW01000108.1, read as the reverse complement.
AAATTTGAAATTAGTATTAGAAGGTTTCTAGCTCCAAGCTTTTCTGTTCAGTTCAATTCAGTCACTCAGTCATGTCCAACTCTTTGCAATCCCATGAGTTGCAGCACCCCAGGCCTCCCTGTTCATCATCAACTCCCAGAATTCACTCAGAATCACGTCCATCAAGTCGGTGATACCGTCCAGCCATCTCATCCTCGGTCATCCCCTTCTCCTCCTGCCCCCAATCCTTACCAGTTTCAGAGTCTTTTCCAATGAGTCAATTCTTCTCATGAGGTGGCCAAAGTAATGGAGTTTCAGCGTTAACATCATTCCTTCCAATCGCTCCAGAGGACACTAGTTATGTCCCCCAGGAATCTCTTACCATGCAGCATTCATGTCCTCAGGCAGCACCAAGACCCAAGGGGCCACCTTATTGGTGTGAGGTAAGAGAGAACTCTTGTCCTGTTGGGTAGAGCACAAGAGGATTCCCCGTGGAGCCTCCTTTATGAAATGCCATGTTTACAGAGAGAGTACCCTCTTGACTAGGGGAGCCACTACTCTATGCATAATCCCCCAAGATTTGCCAATTCTGAAGGTTGTTGTCCTTCCAATCAAAATGTCCTCTTTTACAAAGCCCTTTCCTCATAGATCAATTGGTAAAAATCCACCTGCAATCCAAGGAGACCCCAGTTTGATTCCTGGGTTGGGAAGATCTGCTGAAGAAGGGAAAGGCTACCCACTCCAGTATTCTGCTCTGGAGAATTCCATGGACTATAGTCCATAAGGTCACAAAGAGTCGGACACAAGGTGAGCCACTTTCACCTTCACTTTCCTCTTGAACTACTCAAATACCTACTGAATTATTTGAAAAACTACTCCTCACAGAACTGGTTACCATCTGCTTCCTTTCAAGTTCTACACAAACCTTTTAGTACATAAGACTGGAATGTGGGGATGTTGTCAATGTTGAGTTAGTAGAAATGAATATTTATGTTAATATCTTGCCACTTTCACCCTAGGCCTCTCACATAACCTTCAGTTCAAAGTTTCAATGTCAGACCCTCCTTTTGACTCTAATACTCACCTTGTCACAAACCTAATCGAATGCTGTCACTCCTGAGTTTACCCTGATGGTCTCGCCTGCAGACTCTATCTCTCCTCTTTCTGAAAGGGAGGTGGCTTATCATCCCATCACCCACATGCACACATCCTATACATCCTTCAGAGTAGACCTCAAGCCCAGAATTCTTCCTCAAGTCTTCTCTTATGAATCCTACTTTCCTCAACTACAGATCATGGCTATGGCACGTTTCAATCATAGCAATAGTACACACAATGAGTGCTGGAACTTCCTGAGACCTCAGGGTTCAGAACCACCTTCAGAGAGAACTGGGATATAATGAAAGTGAAGATAATCTAATGGTCAAGAATTCATGCATTAAGGAAAAGATGACGCCTATATGACACATCTGAATTACTCATTTTCCTTCTGAGTATGTTTTACCTTCAAAAATAGAACATAGGTTTGAGAGAAAAGAAATCAACTCCTTTAAGTTGCACCTTCATTAGTTCCTAACACAAGCCTAGAAACACATAAGCTACCTGACTTCATAATGCTTCTGCAAATCCCTGAGAGAAAATATCATCAAAATGATCCATAAAGTAAATATGTGTGGGCAGTGCATGATTGTTCGCTCTCTAGAGATAATGCTGAACTGATGAATCATTCACAAGGAACTAGCTATAAACATAAGATTCTGTTATAGCAAATAGCAGTTGGGGCCTGCTGTTTTTTTTTCACATGTACTATGAATGTTTCTCACAACAGACTTCTCTTGCACATTGTTTTACTCTATTCATAGTTTTTTTTGATGAATGTTAGAATGAGCAGGTATTTGAGATGCTATTTTTGCCTGATTTAATCTCCAGGAAATGACAACCCACTCCAGTACTCTTGCCTGAAAAATCCCATGGATGGAAGAGCCTGGGAGGCCCTGGGAGGCTGCAGTCCATGGGGTCACAAAGAGTCGGACATGACTGAGCGACTTCACTTTCCTTTCTTTTCCTTTTCTTTTTCCTGAGTCCCTAAGTTTCACAGATGCAGTAAACACTGTCACTTTCAGATACAAAGCATAGGACAACTATAAAAATCCCAGATATTTGAGTTGGAGTTATCTGCAATATTTATTTTCATACAAACTCATCTCTCCACCACTGAAGTTTTGTAATGATTTTAGCAAGACAGAACCTTTAATGTGCTCACTGCCAAGGTCACAGTCTATGTGGGTAAAATTTTCCCAGAGATTTCAACAGTCACATGAGACTTTCCAGCTGTCAGGGGATTGAAAAAACAAGAAAAAACGATAAAAATCAGGGAATGTGTTCAAATAGCAAAAGAAGTAGGTATCATAAGATGTATCCACCAGGATTCTAGCAGAAAAAAGATGGTCTATAGTGATATTTGAAGCAGAGTCCAGTGAAAAGGCTTCCTATGAGCGATGGATACAAGGTTTGGAAATGACAAGGGAGACGTCCAGTAACAGTGAGGAAACTGTATCAGTACCCTAACTGGTGAACAGTGGGGGAATCCAGAAGGAGAGTTGGGTGGAGAGATCTTGAGGAGAGGAGCTATTACCTTCAACTTAGGGTAGCAACTACTCAGAGATGACCCTGCAGGGAGAGAGGCTGGAGAACAGATATACTGATCTTGCTTTTCTACCTTCAAGAGATCTCCTGCTTGGATTTCCTTTGGCAGAAACCAAGCAGAGGACCGACAGCAAGAGACCCACTGATGCAGTCCATGCAGATCAGCCTCCCAGGCAACAAGCTAGACTGAAGGGGAGAGGGGGGTGAAGTGTGGATGTGCAGAGGCAAACGAAACTATCTGATAGAGAAGACATTTTTCTATTACAGTCAGGAGCACGTGAAGTTAGGGCAGTACCTTAAAAGAGGGAGAGAGCCCACTGGTGGGCTTGGACCCGTGTCTTATGAAAGTTTTGTAGTTGGGAGGACTTATGCCTCTGCTCTGGTGGATGGAACTGAACTTTGTCTCTCTGAAGGGCAGTGCTGTGTCTAGCATTGCATGTTCGGGTGTCTATGGGCTTGATATGACTTTGAGGAGTCATCCTGCTAATGATCAGGGTTGTGTTTCTGTTTTGCAAATGGTTTGGCGTGAAGTGTCCAGAACTGGAGGTTTCGGGTCTTTGGGTGGGCCTGGGTCTTAGCATTGATATGGAGGCCTTTGGGAGAGCCCTTCTCGATTAATGTTCCATTAGCAAATGTGCTATTTGATGCAGAGATCTCAAATCCCTAGGTTGTGCTCTGTGACAACAACAAGGGTGGAAGGGGGGTTCAAGAGGGAGGGGACATATGTGTACTTATCACTGATTCATGGTGATATATGGCAGGAACCAACATAATACTGGAAAGCAATTTCTTCCAATTAAAAAAATAAAGCTGTCTAAAAAGATAAAACCTGTGCCTTTGAAAGACCTTTTACTTTAAAAGCAAGCAAATATGAATTAAAATTCAGCTCTATTGATCACTAGCAAGCATTCAAATGGCTCTAGTCAAATTACTTATATTCCCGAGACTCACTGTCATCTTTTCCATATGGTTGTTATCAGAATTAATTTAAATAAAATGACATATAAAATATTTTTGTATAGAAGAACAGTCATGTTAATCTGTACTATACTTAAATGTCATTGACAGAAAAAAAATGAGATATATTTAATAGCAGAAAGAGGAGAGGAAAAAAAAAAACCAAGAGAATTTGCCAACTTCGACGTCTCCATGGACCATAGAATAACGGTGCCAGAGAAGCCCATAGTTCACAAACTTCTCATAGGTGTAGATTGAAATAACACAGCAGATATTACATCAGTGGGGCCTACACTTAACATAGGCAAGGTTTCTTATTTGAATTTTCCCAAATTGAATCTTTGAACTCTACAAAATGGATCATTACCTGGTTATGTCAATTTCATAAACTCTTAAATTCATTGATATTGTGCAGAAGGACAGGTAGGAGCAAGTGGTGCTGGGGAATGAGCTAGGAAGATATTTAATTCTGGTTAACTCTCACTGCATGGATTTCCCAGATGATGCTAGTGGTAAAGAATCCCCAACCCCCCAACCACCAATGTATGAGATGTAAGTGATGGAGGTTTGATCCCTGAGTCAGGAAGATCCCCTAGAGGATGGCATGGCAACCCACCCCAATATTCTTGCCTAGAGAATCCCACAGACAGAGGAGCCTGGTGGGCTACAGTCCACAGAGATGCAAAGAGTCGGACAGGACTGGAGCAACTTAGCATGTGAGCGTGCAGCCCTCACTGCATAACAAACCATCCCAGAACACAGTGGCTTAAAACAACAGCAATCATTTATTTTTCTCATGAATCTGCAATTTGGGCAGGACCTCATGGGGTTCACTTATCTTTGCTCTTTGCAGTTTCATCAGTTGACAGCTGGAGAATCCACTCTGTGTTGCCTCACTTGCAAGGCCAGCAAGCTGATTCTGGATGCAGATGAAATATCAGCCCGGGGAGTGGATCAGTGACTTCAGGCCCTCATCATGGGGGCGACTTGGGCTTCTATTCAGGCTTCCTCAAAACAGGATGGGCAAATTCCAAGGGTAACCATCGTAGAAGAGCAAGGAGNGAAGGGAAAGGCTACCCACTCCAGTATTCTGCTCTGGAGAATTCCATGGACTATAGTCCATAAGGTCACAAAGAGTCGGACACAAGGTGAGCCACTTTCACCTTCACTTTCCTCTTGAACTACTCAAATACCTACTGAATTATTTGAAAAACTACTCCTCACAGAACTGGTTACCATCTGCTTCCTTTCAAGTTCTACACAAACCTTTTAGTACATAAGACTGGAATGTGGGGATGTTGTCAATGTTGAGTTAGTAGAAATGAATATTTATGTTAATATCTTGCCACTTTCACCCTAGGCCTCTCACATAACCTTCAGTTCAAAGTTTCAATGTCAGACCCTCCTTTTGACTCTAATACTCACCTTGTCACAAACCTAATCGAATGCTGTCACTCCTGAGTTTACCCTGATGGTCTCGCCTGCAGACTCTATCTCTCCTCTTTCTGAAAGGTAGGTGGCTTATCATCCCATCACCCACATGCACACATCCTATACATCCTTCAGAGTAGACCTCAAGCCCAGAATTCTTCCTCAAGTCTTCTCTTATGAATCCTACTTTCCTCAACTACAGATCATGGCTATGGCACGTTTCAACCATAGCAATAGTACACACAATGAGTGCTGGAACTTCCTGAGACCTCAGGGTTCAGAACCACCTTCAGAGAGAACTGGGATATAATGAAAGTGAAGATAATCTAATGGTCAAGAATTCATGCATTAAGGAAAAGATGACGCCTATATGACACATCTGAATTACTCATTTTCCTTCTGAGTATGTTTTACCTTCAAAAATAGAACATAGGTTTGAGAGAAAAGAAATCAACTCCTTTAAGTTGCACCTTCATTAGTTCCTAACACAAGCCTAGAAACACATAAGCTACCTGACTTCATAATGCTTCTGCAAATCCCTGAGAGAAAATATCATCAAAATGATCCATAAAGTAAATATGTGTGGGCAGTGCATGATTGTTCGCTCTCTAGAGATAATGCTGAACTGATGAATCATTCACAAGGAACTAGCTATAAACATAAGATTCTGTTATAGCAAATAGCAGTTGGGGCCTGCTGTTTTTTTTTCACATGTACTATGAATGTTTCTCACAACAGACTTCTCTTGCACATTGTTTTACTCTATTCATAGTTTTTTTTGATGAATGTTAGAATGAGCAGGTATTTGAGATGCTATTTTTGCCTGATTTAATCTCCAGGAAATGACAACCCACTCCAGTACTCTTGCCTGAAAAATCCCATGGATGGAAGAGCCTGGGAGGCCCTGGGAGGCTGCAGTCCATGGGGTCACAAAGAGTCGGACATGACTGAGCGACTTCACTTTCCTTTCTTTTCCTTTTCTTTTTCCTGAGTCCCTAAGTTTCACAGATGCAGTAAACACTGTCACTTTCAGATACAAAGCATAGGACAACTATAAAAATCCCAGATATTTGAGTTGGAGTTATCTGCAATATTTATTTTCATACAAACTCATCTCTCCATCACTGAAGTTTTGTAATGATTTTAGCAAGACAGAACCTTTAATGTGCTCACTGCCAAGGTCACAGTCTATGTGGGTAAAATTTTCCCAGAGATTTCAACAGTCACATGAGACTTTCCAGCTGTCAGGGGATTGAAAAAACAAGAAAAAACGATAAAAATCAGGGAATGTGTTCAAATAGCAAAAGAAGTAGGTATCATAAGATGTATCCACCAGGATTCTAGCAGAAAAAAGATGGTCTATAGTGATATTTGAAGCAGAGTCCAGTGAAAAGGCTTCCTATGAGCGATGGATACAAGGTTTGGAAATGACAAGGGAGAGGCCCAGCAACAGTGAGGAAATTATATCAGTACCCTAACTGGTGAACAGTGGGGGAATCCAGAAGGAGAGTTGGGTGGAGAGATCTTGAGGAGAGGAGCTATGACCTTCAACTTAGGGTAGCAACTACTCAGAGATGACCCTGCAGGGAGAGAGGCTGGAGAACAGATATACTGATCTTGCTTTTCTACCTTCAAGAGATCTCCTGCTTGGATTTCCTTTGGCAGAAACCAAGCAGAGGACCGACAGCAAGAGACCCACTGATGCAGTCCATGCAGATCAGCCTCCCAGGCAACAAGCTAGACTGAAGGGGAGAGGGGGGTGAAGTGTGGATGTGCAGAGGCAAACGAAACTATCTGATAGAGAAGACATTTTTCTATTACAGTCAGGAGCACGTGAAGTTAGGGCAGTACCTTAAAAGAGGGAGAGAGCCCACTGGTGGGCTTGGACCCGTGTCTTATGAAAGTTTTGTAGTTGGGAGGACTTATGCCTCTGCTCTGGTGGATGGAACTGAACTTTGTCTCTCTGAAGGGCAGTGCTGTGTCTAGCATTGCATGTTTGGGTGTCTATGGGCTTGATATGACTTTGAGGAGTCATCCTGCTAATGATCAGGGTTGTGTTTCTGTTTTGCAAATGGTTTGGTGTGAAGTGTCCAGAACTGGAGGTTTCGGGTCTTTGGGTGGGCCTGGGTCTTAGCATTGATATGGAGGCCTTTGGGAGAGCCCTTCTCGATTAATGTTCCATTAGCAAATGTGCTATTTGATGCAGAGATCTCAAATCCCTAGGTTGTGCTCTGTGACAACAACAAGGGTGGAAGGGGGGTTCAAGAGGGAGGGGACATATGTGTACTTATCACTGATTCATGGTGATATATGGCAGGAACCAACATAATACTGGAAAGCAATTTCTTCCAATTAAAAAAATAAAGCTGTCTAAAAAGATAAAACCTGTGCCTTTGAAAGACCTTTTACTTTAAAAGCAAGCAAATATGAATTAAAATTCAGCTCTATTGATCACTAGCAAGCATTCAAATGGCTCTAGTCAAATTACTTATATTCCCGAGACTCACTGTCATCTTTTCCATATGGTTGTTATCAGAATTAATTTAAATAAAATGACATATAAAATATTTTTGTATAGAAGAACAGTCNTTGATCACTAGCAAGCATTCAAATGGCTCTAGTCAAATTACTTATATTCCCGAGACTCACTGTCATCTTTTCCATATGGTTGTTATCAGAATTAATTTAAATAAAATGACATATAAAATATTTTTGTATAGAAGAACAGTCATGTTAATCTGTACTATACTTAAATGTCATTGACAGAAAAAAATGAGATATATTTAATAGCAGAAAGAGGAGAGGAAAAAAAAAAACCAAGAGAATTTGCCAACTTCGACGTCTCCATGGACCATAGAATAACGGTGCCAGAGAAGCCCATAGTTCACAAACTTCTCATAGGTGTAGATTGAAATAACACAGCAGATATTACATCAGTGGGGCCTACACTTAACATAGGCAAGGTTTCTTATTTGAATTTTCCCAAATTGAATCTTTGAACTCTACAAAATGGATCATTACCTGGTTATGTCAATTTCATAAACTCTTAAATTCATTGATATTGTGCAGAAGGACAGGTAGGAGCAAGTGGTGCTGGGGAATGAGCTGGGAAGATATTTAATTCTGGTTAACTCTCACTGCATGGATTTCCCAGATGATGCTAGTGGTAAAGAATCCCCTACCCCCCACCCACCAATGTATGAGATGTAAGTAATGGGGGTTTGATCCCTGAGTCAGGAAGATCCCCTAGAGGATGGCATGGCAACCCACCCCAATATTCTTGCCTGGAGAATCCCACAGACAGAGGAGCCTGGTGGGTTACAGTCCACAGAGATGCAAAGAGTCGGACAGGACTGANGATGATGCTAGTGGTAAAGAATCCCCAACCCCCCAACCACCAATGTATGAGATGTAAGTGATGGAGGTTTGATCCCTGAGTCAGGAAGATCCCCTAGAGGATGGCATGGCAACCCACCCCAATATTCTTGCCTAGAGAATCCCACAGACAGAGGAGCCTGGTGGGCTACAGTCCACAGAGATGCAAAGAGTCGGACAGGACTGAAGCAACTTAGCATGTGAGCGTGCAGCCCTCACTGCATAACAAACCATCCCAGAACACAGTGGCTTAAAACAACAGCAATCATTTATTTTTCTCATGAATCTGCAATTTGGGCAGGACCTCATGGGGTTCACTTATCTTTGCTCTTTGCAGTTTCATCAGTTGACAGCTGGAGAATCCACTCTGTGTTGCCTCACTTGCAAGGCCAGCAAGCTGATTCTGGATGCAGATGAAATATCAGCCCGGGGAGTGGATCAGTGACTTCAGGCCCTCATCATGGGGGCGACTTGGGCTTCTATTCAGGCTTCCTCAAAACAGGATGGGCAAATTCCAAGGGTAACCATCGTAGAAGAGCAAGGAGGCATTTTCCCTATCTAATCTTAGAAGTCACATGGTGTTGCTTCAACTACCCACTATTTATCAAAGTAGTCACAAAGTCCCTCCAATTCCAAGGTAGGGGACATAGACCCATAGCTCAAGGGAGAGAGATCATAAGAGGAAGTCAGATTGTAAAAAGTCAGAAAATATGCTTTTAACAATCTTTGGAAACTCTAAACTCTAGTATTAACAAGTTATAGTAAAGTGAGGAGTAAAAATAAAGTTTATACTACCACAACTTGGGTCATATTTTTGAAAGCATATTTTTAATCATGTTGAATGCAGTTTGAAATCTATTCATCTCAGCTTGTTGCCTTAAGTTTTTCATTCATTCATCATGCTTCTACATTAGCAGCTTTATTTGTTTCTCCTTTTCTTCTGGTGGTTTATGGGCATACTCCTTTTCTACTAGTTTAATTTAGCTTTGTAATTCATCAGCATAGACTTTCTTCAAGTGTTCCTCCTGCTGTCTCAACTTTTG
>SJYW01000104.1:207386-225808 GCA_006410735.1 Raphicerus campestris | reverse complement strand
GGGGCTTCGGCATTGGGAGATCGTGTACACCTGTGGCTGATTCATGTCAATGTATGGCAAAACCAATACCGTATTGTAACGTAGAATAAAGTTAAAAAAAATTTCTCTGGGAAGAACTGAATTATAAAACATTAACTTTTTTTTTTCCTTTTTCTTTAGAAATTTTTTGCCATGGGTGTACCTGTGTCCTCCATCCTGAACCCCCCTCAAGCTCCCTCCTCATCCCATCCTTCTGGGTTGTCCTGGTACACCTGCTTTGAATGCCCTGTTTCACACATCTAACTTTGACTGGTCATCTATTTCACATGTGGTAATATATATGTTTCAATACTAAATCATCCCACCCTCACCTTCTCCAATAGAATCTAAAAGTCTGTTCTTTGTATCTGTGTCTCTTTTGCTGTCTTGCATATAAGGTCGTTGTTACCATCTTTCTAAATTCCATGTATAGGCATGAATATACTGTATTGGTATTTTTCTTTCTGACTTACTTCACTCTGTATAATAGGCTCCGGTTTCATCTACCTCATTAGAACTGATTCAAATGTGTTCTTTTTAATAGCTGAGTAATATTCCATTGTGTATATGTACAACTTCTTTATCCCTTCATCTGTCAATAGATACCTAGGTTGTTTCCATGTCCTACCTATTGTAAACAGTGCCGCAATGAACAATGGGATACATATATCATTTTCAATTTTGCTTTCCTTAGGGTATGTGCCTCAGAGTGGGATTGTTGGGTCATATGGCCATTACTCTTGCCTGGAAATGCCCATGGATGGAGGAGCCTGGTTGGCTGCAGTCCATGGGGTCGCTAAGAGTCGGACACAACTGAGTNCTTTCCTTAGGGTATGTGCCTCAGAGTGGGATTGTTGGGTCATATGGCCATTACTCTTGCCTGGAAATGCCCATGGATGGAGGAGCCTGGTTGGCTGCAGTCCATGGGGTCGCTAAGAGTCGGACACAACTGAGTGACTTCACTTTCAATTTTCACTCTCATGCATTGGAGAAGGAAATGGCAACCCACTCCAGTGTTCTTGCCTGGAGAATCCCAGGGACAGCAGAGGCTGGTGGGCTGCCATCTATGGGGTCACACAGAGTCGGACGTAACTGAAGCGACTTAGCAGCAGCAGCAGCAGCAGCATGATGCCTTTATTCCTAACTTTTTAAGGACTCTCCATAGTGTCTTCCATAGTGGCTGTATCAATTTACATTCCCACCAACAGTGCAAAAGTGTTCCCTTTTCTACACATCCTCTCCAGCATTTATTGTTTGTAGACTTTGTGATGATGGCCCTACTGATCAGTGTGAGGTGATATCTCACTGTCATTTTGATTTGCATTTCTAAGCTCAACATTCAGAAAACGAAGATTATGGCATCTGGTCCCATCATTTCATGGGAAATAGATGGGGAAATAGTGGAAACAGTGTCAGACTTTATTTTGGGGGGCTCCAAAATTACTGCAGATGGTGACTGCAGCCATGAAATTAGAAGACGCTTACTCCTTGGAAGAAAAGTTATGACCAATCTAGATAGCATATTCAAAACCAGAGACATTACCTTGCCAACAAAGGTCTGTCTAGTCAAGGCTATGGTTTTTCCAGTGGTCATGTATGGATGTGAGAGTTGGACTGTGAAGAAAGCTGAGCACCAAAGAATTGATGCTTTTGAACTGTGGTTTTGGAGAAGACTCTTGAGAGTCCCTTGGACTGGAAGGAGATACAACCAGTCCATTCTGAAGGAGATCAGCTCTGGGATTTCTTTGGAGGGAATGATGTTAAAGCTGAAACTCCAGTACTTTGGCCACCTCATGCAAAGAGTTGATTCATTGGAAAAGACTCTCATGCTGGGAGGGACTGGGGGCAGGAGGAGAAGGGGACGTCCAAGGATGAGAAGGCTGGATGACATCATTGACTCGATGGACGTGAGTCTGAGTGAACTCCGGGAGTTGGTGATGGACAGGGAGGCCTGGCGTGCTGCGATTCACGGAGTCGCAGTCAGACATGACTGAGCAACTGAACTGAATAATGAGTGATGTTGAGCATCTTTTCATGTGTTTGTGAGCCATCTGTATGTCTTCTTTGGAGAATGTCTGTTTCGGTCTTTTTCCCACTCTTTTATTGGTTTGTTTGTTTTTCTGGCACTGAATTGTATGAGCTGTTCATATATTTTTGAAAGTAATCCCTTGTCAGTTGTTTCATTTGCTATTATTTTCTCCCATTCTGAAGATTATCTTTAAATCTTGCTTAGTTTCCTTTGAAGTACAAAAGCTTTTAAGTTTAATCAGGTTCCACTTGTTTACTTTTGTTTTTATTTGTGTTACTCTAGGAGGTGGTCATAGAGGATCGTGCTTTGATTTATCTCATTGAGTGTTCTGCCTATGTTTTCCTCTAAGAGTTTTATAGTTTCTGGTCTTACATTTAGGTCTTTGGTCCATTTTGAGTTTATCTTTGTGTATGGTGTTAAGAAGTATTCTAATTTCATTCTTTTACAGTGTAGTTGTCAAGTTTTCCCAACACCATTTATTGAAGAGGCTGTCTTTGCCCCATTATATATTCTTGCCTCCTTTGTCAAAAATAAAGTACCCATAAGTGCATGGGTTTATTTGTGGGCCTTCTACCTTGTTTCATTGGTCTATATTTCTGTTCTTGTTTCAGTACCATACTGTCTTGATGACTGTAGCTTTGCAGTATAATCTGAAATCAGGAAAGTTGATTCCCTCAGCTCCATTCTTCTTTCTCAGGACTGTTTTGGCTATTTGGGATCTTTTGTGTATCCATAAGAATTGTGAAATTTTTGTTCTAGCTCCATGAAAAATGCCATTAGTAACTCGATAGGGACTGCATTGAATCTTTGGTAGTGTCATGATTTGCACAATCTTGATTCTTCCTACCCAGGAACGTGGAATATCTCTTCATCTGTTTATGTTGTCTTGAACATAAACATACCAAAAAACATTCTAAAATATGTCTAAAACATTAACATACCAAAACAATGACAATAATTTTTCATTACTAAAAAGGAGACTTGGCTATTATAGGAATACAAATCTATCAATAAGAAGCTAGATTTTTAAACATGAGAAAAATTTTTAAGCTTCTCCACTCTTTTCTTGTCTGATACTGAGAGTTCTGTTTTACTACTTTCACTCAGTTATGACAACAAAATAATGAGCCACCTACATTCAGCTTCCTGTTCCCACACCTCACAGTTTCCCAGGGCCAGACACTGAGCTCCCTCCCTGTTCAGGCTTCAGAATCTGGCATTGCTCTGCCATCTTGTCTCTCCAGCCCTGTAAATTCAAACATTACGAACATATGGACTTTAAGTTCAAGATGTGCTAATATGTTGAAAGCTCTCTTGAAAATGAAATAGAGAACATGTCAAATGTCTTAGGCTGATTTTACATGTAATCGCTATTAGTTGCAAATTTTATCTCTGATTTTGAGAATTTTTATAACATACTTTCAGTAAATGTGCAAGTCACATTTTACACTATGGGTAAAATCTCAAAATTCTCCAGTAAATCTATGTCATAGTTATCTATTAGCAGTCATGATCTAGGAATGGAAGACTTATTACCTTATCCCAAAAAGCAGTAAAATCTTTCATGTGCACGATTGTTTTATCATCTGATGGCAGTTGAGTGTTGAGCCGTGATATCTCATCAAGTAACAAAAAGTTCTACAGAAAAAGGAAAAACATAGACAGTTTAGTCTGCGGAATGAAACACAAACAAAAATAATTGCTTCCCTGGAATTTGCAGTAAAAATCTATACAACCTACAAATTGTTTTGCCATTTGTACTTGAAGTGTTGGCTCAATCAGAACAAACTAATATATAGGGTAATATGTACTATTATTACAGCATATAGTATGTACATTCATAATATAGTACATATAGTACACAGAGTTCTTTATATAAGGGAGTAGTGTGTGTTTGTGTGTGTGCATGTGTATAATATGTATATATGCATGTGTATATATGATATAAATAGAGAGAGTGCCTGGCCATGAGTCTATCTGCAACTTTCTCAACATTTCTCAGTGTACAAGTTTTTCCCTAAGGAGAAAATATAGCTCCAAAATCCAACACATTTAGAACCTGGACATTTATACTGCTTTAGTCTTGTGTTACCAGCAATAAACATGGGAGCTGATAGGAAATTATTCCATACATATTTACTGAATCCCACTATGCACCAAGCCTAATGTGACACTGCTAGGAACATAGAGAGGAAGGCCATTCCAGGCCTTCTTCAATCAGGTGGCACAAGACAGGCCGGAAACACAAGACCTACAGCAGAGATGCTGAATGAAAACTCTGGCTCTACTGTGGGTCATGACCTTCCCGTGAGCACTCAAGACCACTCTGCTTTTCTCATGTGTGTTAAATCAATATCACTGCTTTTCATTAACTATCACTTGTTATCATTCTAAAAAGAAAATGTTCTTATTAAAATTATACCTCTTAAAAATACTTTACAAGCATCTTTTCACTGTCACTTCAGAAAACTCTCTCTTGCCCTGCAAATGTTAGATGTGTTAATAACTCAATGAGAGAAACCACAGTGGTAGAGAAATTGAGTAAACAACTGAGACCACCTCCATTGCCCACACCCCTAAGAACTATGAATGTGTGGCAGAGACTGCTGACTATCCTCAAAATCTGCTCTCATTCTTCTGTGGTAAGAAATCCCAGATTTTAGCTGCATGTGGAAGTCTAGAAGGAAGGCCTCACTCTCTAGCCTCGCAAGCAGATAGGCACAGCCATGTGACTAAATCCAGGTCAGTGGTGAGTAACAGCAACCAGGACCTTCCTCCACACCATGGCCTGGGCCTTGGAGACCGCCTGCAGGGTCAAGGGCAATGCAGTGGAGTGACAAGAGAGAAAGAGTATGGGTCCCTTGGAGGATCACACTAGCAATGGGACTTGTTATAGAGAGAATTATATCACCACAAAAAAAGATATGCTGAAGTCTTAACCCCAGTTAGCTCAAAATGTGACTTTATTTGGAAATAGGGTTGTTATAGGTGTAATCCATTAAGGTGAGATCACAGTGGAGTAGGGTGGGCCCTGAATCCAACATGATTAGTGCCCTTATAAGAAGAGAGATGCAGAGACAGACACATCAGCAGAAAACAGGCAGATGATGATGGAGACAGAGGCTGGAGTGAGGGCAGTTACAAGCCTAGGAAGGCCAAGGTTGTCTGCAACCATCTAAGTCAGCAGAGTTGACAAAGGATTCCCCCTTACAGGATTCAGAGGGATGGTGACCCTGCTGACACCTTGATTTCAGGCTTTAATGTTTCCATGACTGTGAAACAATAAACTTCTATGATTTTAGGTCTTGTGGTTTGTGTCACTTTGTAATGGCAGCCCCAGGAAGAGAATACAAAGCCTTACAAGGACTCTTCCATGAGAGAAAAGCAAACTATTCTTGTAAGCAGCTTTAATACGGGCAATTCTAGGACCCAGAGGCAAACCAAATCCCTAGTAACACAGGGGCAACTAATAAAAGCTTCTGGGGATGTTTGAGAAAGAAAACATTTGAATAGGAGCCTACTTCCCTAAAAGTCATAAACATCCTTTAAGTCCTTGACAATTTCATCTATCACACCACAGAGCTACAAATGTGATGGCAATCTTACTCTTCAAAGGAACAATTTGCAAAAACTGATCATGAAAAACTGCATCTGTTCAGGAAAAAGAAAGCAGGTCCCTCGCATTTCTCTCAAAGGCCAGCAGTCAGGAGATATGATCCTCTCATTCTCTCCTCCTCTCATCCAGGCTCACTGAGAACCTAACATGGGGCACAGCTACTCCTCCCTGCCCCGAGCCTGTATCCAGCAGGAGGCAGGATGGATGGATGGTGGTCTGAGGACTCCTCTGTAGGCTCTCAATCAACATAGCCTGAGTTCTCTCTCCACATCACCTCTCCCATCATCAGCCACGTACCAGCTCTTGTCTGTTCTGCCACTGCTCATCCATCTCCCAATTGTCCTTTTCTCTTGAAGCAACATAATTTCAGAGTCTAACTTACTATTAATCATTTCAAATACTGATACAATGTTGTTGGGTTTTTACCTAGATCCTATCCCTCCTGATCTCTATACAACATCTCTGAGAATGTCCACCGTGCTTAATATCCCTCAGTGATCCATAAGCACCTAAGTCCACACTCCCCAGGTGGCCTCTGCCTGGACATCCTGAGTACTAACCCACCCACCCTTCCAGCCCATCTGTAAAGCTAATCCTCCTGGGAACCTGTCAGAACATCCCCAGCTGGCACTGTCCTCTCTACCCCTGAATCCCATGAGGGATTCTCCTATATGTCACACAGGAGATATAGACAGTACATTACTCATACACTTACAGACACTAGTCCCAACTCCAACTGAGACCAAGCCTTGTACAGAGTCAGCAAATCATGGGTAAGGGAAGGAATAGACCATAGGGCTGTTCAAATCCATCCAACCTGCATTGCTACAGCTTTACATAGGCTGAGCTAACACGACAACAAGCAAAAAGTTGTATGTATATATTGTACATCTTGTCTAGACAGAATCAAATTCCAATTTCAGGTTAAATATGTTACCAAGACAAAAACTCAATATTCAGTGTGTGAATGTGTTCAGTTCAGTTGCTCAGTCATGTCCAACTCTTTGCAGTCCACCATGGACTGCTGCACACCAGGCTTCCCTGTCCATCACCAACTCCTGGAGCTTGCTCAAACTCATGTCCATCGAGTCAGTGATACCAGACACCATCAGTGTGTACATAGTAGGACAGAAATTCCCAACACCTCTCCACAAATAATAGGTTTGAGTGAGGGAAGATGTCACAGTCTTCCAGGGGTTAAATGAGATTCCAACATATAATCAGCTTGTAAAAGTGTCAGAAGTGCTGGCTGGATTTTTTCCTAGGGCTCAGGCTGATTTTTTNTGCTAAGGAAACATATCACTTTGTACGATGAAGTCTTTCTTGGTAAATCAACTCTTATAAATACCCGTCAAAGCTCTAACTTCACAAGAGCTCTAATTTAACACCAACAATGACAACAAAAAAATAGGGAATTAACAAATTAATTATGACTTTGTGGGTCAGAGTGATAAGACCTCAATTTTAATACATGTTACATGCATTACCAGTCCTGGCTAAACAGGGGCCATAAAGTACTTCTGCTGTAAGAAAGCAAAAAACATGGAGGTACATGCAACAGCACACAATCCAGTGTGAGGGAGAAGTCATGCCAATTACAGGTCATACTCCTGAGAGACTTAAGGGTGTGTGTATGTATTTACATGTTCTTAGTGTTAAGAAAATTGTCAGTAACTGATAATTTTTGTTTTTAAAGAGAGGTTACAGTTCATCAGTAAATGCCCAAAAAACTAAAAGTACAAAGTCTGGACAAACTATTGGGATAATCTTCAAAATGAAAAAATTTCTCTGGGAGAGATGATATGGGGTGGGAGGTGGGAGGGGGCTTCGGCATTGGGAGATCGTGTACACCTGTGGCTGATTCATGTCAATGTATGGCAAAACCAATACCGTATTGTAACGTAGAATAAAGTTAAAAAAAATTTCTCTGGGAAGAACTGAATTATAAAACATTAACTTTTTTTTTTCCTTTTTCTTTAGAAATTTTTTGCCATGGGTGTACCTGTGTCCTCCATCCTGAACCCCCCTCAAGCTCCCTCCTCATCCCATCCTTCTGGGTTGTCCTGGTACACCTGCTTTGAATGCCCTGTTTCACACATCTAACTTTGACTGGTCATCTATTTCACATGTGGTAATATATATGTTTCAATACTAAATCATCCCACCCTCACCTTCTCCAATAGAATCTAAAAGTCTGTTCTTTGTATCTGTGTCTCTTTTGCTGTCTTGCATATAAGGTCGTTGTTACCATCTTTCTAAATTCCATGTATAGGCATGAATATACTGTATTGGTATTTTTCTTTCTGACTTACTTCACTCTGTATAATAGGCTCCGGTTTCATCTACCTCATTAGAACTGATTCAAATGTGTTCTTTTTAATAGCTGAGTAATATTCCATTGTGTATATGTACAACTTCTTTATCCCTTCATCTGTCAATAGATACCTAGGTTGTTTCCATGTCCTACCTATTGTAAACAGTGCCGCAATGAACAATGGGATACATATATCATTTTCAATTTTGCTTTCCTTAGGGTATGTGCCTCAGAGTGGGATTGTTGGGTCATATGGCCATTACTCTTGCCTGGAAATGCCCATGGATGGAGGAGCCTGGTTGGCTGCAGTCCATGGGGTCGCTAAGAGTCGGACACAACTGAGTGACTTCACTTTCAATTTTCACTCTCATGCATTGGAGAAGGAAATGGCAACCCACTCCAGTGTTCTTGCCTGGAGAATCCCAGGGACAGCAGAGGCTGGTGGGCTGCCATCTATGGGGTCACACAGAGTCGGACGTAACTGAAGCGACTTAGCAGCAGCAGCAGCAGCAGCATGATGCCTTTATTCCTAACTTTTTAAGGACTCTCCATAGTGTCTTCCATAGTGGCTGTATCAATTTACATTCCCACCAACAGTGCAAAAGTGTTCCCTTTTCTACACATCCTCTCCAGCATTTATTGTTTGTAGACTTTGTGATGATGGCCCTACTGATCAGTGTGAGGTGATATCTCACTGTCATTTTGATTTGCATTTCTAAGCTCAACATTCAGAAAACGAAGATTATGGCATCTGGTCCCATCATTTCATGGGAAATAGATGGGGAAATAGTGGAAACAGTGTCAGACTTTATTTTGGGGGGCTCCAAAATTACTGCAGATGGTGACTGCAGCCATGAAATTAGAAGACGCTTACTCCTTGGAAGAAAAGTTATGACCAATCTAGATAGCATATTCAAAACCAGAGACATTACCTTGCCAACAAAGGTCTGTCTAGTCAAGGCTATGGTTTTTCCAGTGGTCATGTATGGATGTGAGAGTTGGACTGTGAAGAAAGCTGAGCACCAAAGAATTGATGCTTTTGAACTGTGGTTTTGGAGAAGACTCTTGAGAGTCCCTTGGACTGGAAGGAGATACAACCAGTCCATTCTGAAGGAGATCAGCTCTGGGATTTCTTTGGAGGGAATGATGTTAAAGCTGAAACTCCAGTACTTTGGCCACCTCATGCAAAGAGTTGATTCATTGGAAAAGACTCTCATGCTGGGAGGGACTGGGGGCAGGAGGAGAAGGGGACGTCCAAGGATGAGAAGGCTGGATGACATCATTGACTCAATGGACGTGAGTCTGAGTGAACTCCGGGAGTTGGTGATGGACAGGGAGGCCTGGCGTGCTGCGATTCACGGAGTCGCAGTCAGACATGACTGAGCAACTGAACTGAATAATGAGTGATGTTGAGCATCTTTTCATGTGTTTGTGAGCCATCTGTATGTCTTCTTTGGAGAATGTCTGTTTCGGTCTTTTTCCCACTCTTTTATTGGTTTGTTTGTTTTTCTGGCACTGAATTGTATGAGCTGTTCATATATTTTTGAAAGTAATCCCTTGTCAGTTGTTTCATTTGCTATTATTTTCTCCCATTCTGAAGATTATCTTTAAATCTTGCTTAGTTTCCTTTGAAGTACAAAAGCTTTTAAGTTTAATCAGGTTCCACTTGTTTACTTTTGTTTTTATTTGTGTTACTCTAGGAGGTGGTCATAGAGGATCGTGCTTTGATTTATCTCATTGAGTGTTCTGCCTATGTTTTCCTCTAAGAGTTTTATAGTTTCTGGTCTTACATTTAGGTCTTTGGTCCATTTTGAGTTTATCTTTGTGTATGGTGTTAAGAAGTATTCTAATTTCATTCTTTTACAGTGTAGTTGTCAAGTTTTCCCAACACCATTTATTGAAGAGGCTGTCTTTGCCCCATTATATATTCTTGCCTCCTTTGTCAAAAATAAAGTACCCATAAGTGCATGGGTTTATTTGTGGGCCTTCTACCTTGTTTCATTGGTCTATATTTCTGTTCTTGTTTCAGTACCATACTGTCTTGATGACTGTAGCTTTGCAGTATAATCTGAAATCAGGAAAGTTGATTCCCTCAGCTCCATTCTTCTTTCTCAGGACTGTTTTGGCTATTTGGGATCTTTTGTGTATCCATAAGAATTGTGAAATTTTTGTTCTAGCTCCATGAAAAATGCCATTAGTAACTCGATAGGGACTGCATTGAATCTTTGGTAGTGTCATGATTTGCACAATCTTGATTCTTCCTACCCAGGAACGTGGAATATCTCTTCATCTGTTTATGTTGTCTTGAACATAAACATACCAAAAAACATTCTAAAATATGTCTAAAACATTAACATACCAAAACAATGACAATAATTTTTCATTACTAAAAAGGAGACTTGGCTATTATAGGAATACAAATCTATCAATAAGAAGCTAGATTTTTAAACATGAGAAAAATTTTTAAGCTTCTCCACTCTTTTCTTGTCTGATACTGAGAGTTCTGTTTTACTACTTTCACTCAGTTATGACAACAAAATAATGAGCCACCTACATTCAGCTTCCTGTTCCCACACCTCACAGTTTCCCAGGGCCAGACACTGAGCTCCCTCCCTGTTCAGGCTTCAGAATCTGGCATTGCTCTGCCATCTTGTCTCTCCAGCCCTGTAAATTCAAACATTACGAACATATGGACTTTAAGTTCAAGATGTGCTAATATGTTGAAAGCTCTCTTGAAAATGAAATAGAGAACATGTCAAATGTCTTAGGCTGATTTTACATGTAATCGCTATTAGTTGCAAATTTTATCTCTGATTTTGAGAATTTTTATAACATACTTTCAGTAAATGTGCAAGTCACATTTTACACTATGGGTAAAATCTCAAAATTCTCCAGTAAATCTATGTCATAGTTATCTATTAGCAGTCATGATCTAGGAATGGAAGACTTATTACCTTATCCCAAAAAGCAGTAAAATCTTTCATGTGCACGATTGTTTTATCATCTGATGGCAGTTGAGTGTTGAGCCGTGATATCTCATCAAGTAACAAAAAGTTCTACAGAAAAAGGAAAAACATAGACAGTTTAGTCTGCGGAATGAAACACAAACAAAAATAATTGCTTCCCTGGAATTTGCAGTAAAAATCTATACAACCTACAAATTGTTTTGCCATTTGTACTTGAAGTGTTGGCTCAATCAGAACAAACTAATATATAGGGTAATATGTACTATTATTACAGCATATAGTATGTACATTCATAATATAGTACATATAGTACACAGAGTTCTTTATATAAGGGAGTAGTGTGTGTTTGTGTGTGTGCATGTGTATAATATGTATATATGCATGTGTATATATGATATAAATAGAGAGAGTGCCTGGCCATGAGTCTATCTGCAACTTTCTCAACATTTCTCAGTGTACAAGTTTTTCCCTAAGGAGAAAATATAGCTCCAAAATCCAACACATTTAGAACCTGGACATTTATACTGCTTTAGTCTTGTGTTACCAGCAATAAACATGGGAGCTGATAGGAAATTATTCCATACATATTTACTGAATCCCACTATGCACCAAGCCTAATGTGACACTGCTAGGAACATAGAGAGGAAGGCCATTCCAGGCCTTCTTCAATCAGGTGGCACAAGACAGGCCGGAAACACAAGACCTACAGCAGAGATGCTGAATGAAAACTCTGGCTCTACTGTGGGTCATGACCTTCCCGTGAGCACTCAAGACCACTCTGCTTTTCTCATGTGTGTTAAATCAATATCACTGCTTTTCATTAACTATCACTTGTTATCATTCTAAAAAGAAAATGTTCTTATTAAAATTATACCTCTTAAAAATACTTTACAAGCATCTTTTCACTGTCACTTCAGAAAACTCTCTCTTGCCCTGCAAATGTTAGATGTGTTAATAACTCAATGAGAGAAACCACAGTGGTAGAGAAATTGAGTAAACAACTGAGACCACCTCCATTGCCCACACCCCTAAGAACTATGAATGTGTGGCAGAGACTGCTGACTATCCTCAAAATCTGCTCTCATTCTTCTGTGGTAAGAAATCCCAGATTTTAGCTGCATGTGGAAGTCTAGAAGGAAGGCCTCACTCTCTAGCCTCGCAAGCAGATAGGCACAGCCATGTGACTAAATCCAGGTCAGTGGTGAGTAACAGCAACCAGGACCTTCCTCCACACCATGGCCTGGGCCTTGGAGACCGCCTGCAGGGTCAAGGGCAATGCAGTGGAGTGACAAGAGAGAAAGAGTATGGGTCCCTTGGAGGATCACACTAGCAATGGGACTTGTTATAGAGAGAATTATATCACCACAAAAAAAGATATGCTGAAGTCTTAACCCCAGTTAGCTCAAAATGTGACTTTATTTGGAAATAGGGTTGTTATAGGTGTAATCCATTAAGGTGAGATCACAGTGGAGTAGGGTGGGCCCTGAATCCAACATGATTAGTGCCCTTATAAGAAGAGAGATGCAGAGACAGACACATCAGCAGAAAACAGGCAGATGATGATGGAGACAGAGGCTGGAGTGAGGGCAGTTACAAGCCTAGGAAGGCCAAGGTTGTCTGCAACCATCTAAGTCAGCAGAGTTGACAAAGGATTCCCCCTTACAGGATTCAGAGGGATGGTGACCCTGCTGACACCTTGATTTCAGGCTTTAATGTTTCCATGACTGTGAAACAATAAACTTCTATGATTTTAGGTCTTGTGGTTTGTGTCACTTTGTAATGGCAGCCCCAGGAAGAGAATACAAAGCCTTACAAGGACTCTTCCATGAGAGAAAAGCAAACTATTCTTGTAAGCAGCTTTAATACGGGCAATTCTAGGACCCAGAGGCAAACCAAATCCCTAGTAACACAGGGGCAACTAATAAAAGCTTCTGGGGATGTTTGAGAAAGAAAACATTTGAATAGGAGCCTACTTCCCTAAAAGTCATAAACATCCTTTAAGTCCTTGACAATTTCATCTATCACACCACAGAGCTACAAATGTGATGGCAATCTTACTCTTCAAAAGAACAATTTGCAAAAACTGATCATGAAAAACTGCATCTGTTCAGGAAAAAGAAAGCAGGTCCCTCGCATTTCTCTCAAAGGCCAGCAGTCAGGAGATATGATCCTCTCATTCTCTCCTCCTCTCATCCAGGCTCACTGAGAACCTAACATGGGGCACAGCTACTCCTCCCTGCCCCGAGCCTGTATCCAGCAGGAGGCAGGACGGATGGATGGTGGTCTGAGGACTCCTCTGTAGGCTCTCAATCAACATAGCCTGAGTTCTCTCTCCACATCACCTCTCCCATCATCAGCCACGTACCAGCTCTTGTCTGTTCTGCCACTGCTCATCCATCTCCCAATTGTCCTTTTCTCTTGAAGCAACATAATTTCAGAGTCTAACTTACTATTAATCATTTCAAATACTGATACAATGTTGTTGGGTTTTTACCTAGATCCTATCCCTCCTGATCTCTATACAACATCTCTGAGAATGTCCACCGTGCTTAATATCCCTCAGTGATCCATAAGCACCTAAGTCCACACTCCCCAGGTGGCCTCTGCCTGGACATCCTGAGTACTAACCCACCCACCCTTCCAGCCCATCTGTAAAGCTAATCCTCCTGGGAACCTGTCAGAACATCCCCAGCTGGCACTGTCCTCTCTACCCCTGAATCCCATGAGGGATTCTCCTATATGTCACACAGGAGATATAGACAGTACATTACTCATACACTTACAGACACTAGTCCCAACTCCAACTGAGACCAAGCCTTGTACAGAGTCAGCAAATCATGGGTAAGGGAAGGAATAGACCATAGGGCTGTTCAAATCCATCCAA
The DNA here is from genome assembly GCA_006410735.1 of Raphicerus campestris. Lineage (NCBI taxonomy): Eukaryota > Metazoa > Chordata > Mammalia > Artiodactyla > Bovidae > Raphicerus > Raphicerus campestris. The sequence continues at coordinate 211,981 of SJYW01000104.1, read as the reverse complement.
CCTGCATTGCTACAGCTTTACATAGGCTGAGCTAACACGACAACAAGCAAAAAGTTGTATGTATATATTGTACATCTTGTCTAGACAGAATCAAATTCCAATTTCAGGTTAAATATGTTACCAAGACAAAAACTCAATATTCAGTGTGTGAATGTGTTCAGTTCAGTTGCTCAGTCATGTCCAACTCTTTGCAGTCCACCATGGACTGCTGCACACCAGGCTTCCCTGTCCATCACCAACTCCTGGAGCTTGCTCAAACTCATGTCCATCGAGTCAGTGATACCAGACACCATCAGTGTGTACATAGTAGGACAGAAATTCCCAACACCTCTCCACAAATAATAGGTTTGAGTGAGGGAAGATGTCACAGTCTTCCAGGGGTTAAATGAGATTCCAACATATAATCAGCTTGTAAAAGTGTCAGAAGTGCTGGCTGGATTTTTTCCTAGGGCTCAGGCTGATTTTTTTTTTTTAAAAAAAAAAAGGCCGAAAATAAATTACAGATGATGTGCAGACCCAGAACAGATCCTGTGGGAAAATATCAAAGTCAGAACTTCAGCCAAAAAGATTGATTTCCCAGTGGCTGGTAGGGACAAACCTAAGCAGTTTTGTGAATAATATAACTTCAGAGATACATTTTACTGGATATGAAAGTCACTGAAGACTTATAGTGCTTTCAAGATATTTACAATCCTACTGGAGTCATTCAAAGACAAGAGCTTCAGTCCATTTTCCTTATTAAGATAAAATAGAGGGACTTCTGGGGCCTATAAAGTCACAGTAAATCATTCATATTTTGTACATGGGAAAAATGACATTGAAAAGCACGTGTAAACAAGAAGACACAACACAGAAGGTACAGAGAAAGCAATGTAACAATGGTTAAGAAATCAGGCTTTGATCAGAATCCTACTTTTGTCATTTGCAAGCTGTGTGAGGATGAGTGAGCTATTTCAACTGACATAGGAACCTGCTTCCTTATTTGTAAAGCAGCGACACTAATGCTGACCCACTCAATTGGTTTCCTGATTAAATGAGATGGCATGATGCATAAAGAGTTCAGGAGGGCCCAGACCACAAGTAGATCACTGGCAGCCACGAACAAAGACAACAGCTGTGGCAGCAGTAATAACGAAACCACAACAGCACAACACACATATGAAGCTTCCATCTGGATGGGTTAATGTGTCACTAAGAATGTCACTACAGTCCAGGGATCCTCCTAAATGTCTTATGTCAAGATGTGAAAGCCATGAAAAAGGAATTTTTTAACAAGCTGCATGGACCAAGCCTTATAAGTGTTGCTAGAAGCCCCCATCAGAAAGAATGACAGACTCAGGGGACCAGAACTGACCCCATATGACTGATGTGTTTTATGGGAAATGGTTCTTTATAGCATAGAAACTTCACCACAAAAAAGATTGGCTTTTATGACAAGACCCAAAAATAAAATACAATCACATGGAAAACTATCTAACTTCACTAGAGATCTATTACTAGATGCCCATCACTGTGGAGAAGGAGAAACAAGTCAGATTTTTCAAAACCCTAGACACTCAAGCTCATGTCCAGGCTGACTCACAGAACCAGTTTATTTTAATTTTAGATTAATTCACAAACACATGAATAACTGATCACCTACTGTGTGCCAGAACCTTGTCTTGGTGATGTAAATTATTTGCCCAAGGCAATTTAGGGACAGCCAGGAGGAAAAAAAAAAAAAAAAACCATAGTGGGTATGGTGGGAATCACAAATTTGAAGGGAAGAGTCCAGCTAGAGACAGAATTAAGCAGTGAAAAGAGGCAGAGAGGAAAAGACAGATCCAAAAGGCAAGCTCAGAAATTAACAAGCAAACCACCTATGCAGGAAAGAACTGGTTTCCAACGGAGAACTAAGTAAATCTTCCTGCCCAAGGAACAAGGAGCTCTCAGCAAGTTTTTTCCTTCCCAGCCCAGAGAGGAATCCTGTTCACTCCAGGACTGTGCACAGTCACTCTCTAGTCGTTTGAGTTAGCACAGGAGAGGCAACCTGTTCGCTTCTTTTGTTTTTAGACATATTAATCACCCTGACATCATCACTTGTATGTTGAGAGTCCTGTGTTGTTGCTACTGCTGCCAATAAATGAGCAGGGAATTTATGATATTTATAATATATACTATCAAAGAAGAGAGGGGAGTACATAAAAGAGTTTGGAATGACTACCAGCTTTGGCACAGAGCTAAACCTCATCTAACTGGCACACATTCACACCAAATAAAAGAAGGCATTTTATGTAAAATACACCTACAACTTTAAAAAGTATTTGTTCCCAAACCTTGATTCTTCGGATACTGATGATGGCCTCTGACACCTTCTCGACGGCCATGGGGAAGTAGAGGGTGCTCGAGAATCGCAGAGCCTCAAATAGCGTCACCACCACAAACACTTGGCTGGCTGTGATCACCTTTTCGAGAGACACATTGGTGACGAAGGTGACAAAAATCATGATTTTGGTTACAGCAAAAAATGATGCCAAATTCATTCCTCTAAGGTAGGAACTTTGCAGAATCTTAGAAATTTCCTTCCTGGAAAACAGTAGAAAATAGATTTTAAAACAATCATCAACATCCAAGGCATAAATTCAAGTGCCCTGTGTGAGTGGCCCCTTTCGAGGGAGTAGGCACAGATAAACTACCCCTCAAATCATGGAGACACTACACAGTGCACACCCGGGGGTCTGCCCCCACCACTTCACTCTTCCAACTAAAAGAAGACTTAGAGTCACACTTTTATAAACATTTTGGACCAATAAGACTGAATTTGAACCCTCATTCAAAACCACAAGTCCTGGGCCAGGCTCCTCACTGATGACAGAAAGGCACAGCCCATCACCTCCAGGGGCTCATGAACTTGTGGGGGAAGAGAATAAGATACCCCAAAACTATGACATACCAAGACATTAGAAAGAGGCAGCCACACAGCCCCCACAGGAAATCAGAGCAGAGTTGTGTAACACAGAGCAGTGGAGTGAGAGCAAGTTGCATCAATGTGTATCTTAGGAAGATAAGCTGGAGTCAGGGTTGGCAGAGGCCAGAGAATAAGGAGGATGAGAGTGTGTTCCCAGCAGAGGGAGGGCCCCCACAAAGGTGCAAAGTAAGAAGTGACAGGGAGCTGCCAGAGAATTCTAAGTGCCCTGTGCTGGAGTAAAACACTCATCAGATATTTAAATGAAAGATGGAAAAGTATTCTACAAAGAAAAAGCAAAGAAAACAGCACAGTGTTTTCCTGGCTCTGTTTGGAATGAGTAATAATGATTCATGAAGTTTTGCCTGATACAGTTACATCCAATCTCTAAAATCTCACCATTTGTGCTACATCAAAATATAGTTTTAGTTTTAATGTCATCATCTCAAATACTAGTATCTTCTGTGGAGAAGGAAATGGCAACCCCCTTTAGTATTCTTGCCTGGAAAATCCCATGGACAGAGGAGCCTGGCAGGCTATACTACATGGGGTCATAAAGAGACGGACACAATTTGGAGACTAAATAATGACAACAAGCCCATCCTGTACCCTGAATTGACAATAGGCAAACGCCACCTGCTTCAAGAGACGAGAGAAAACCAGCTTCTGCCCAGGATCCTGAAATTGTAAAAAGCAGAGGACATCAGCTAGGGCAGAGAGAGGAAATTCCTCACACACAAACCCCACCAATATAGGACACAGTGACAGAAAATCCACTTGCTATCATCATCAGAAGAAAAGGCCTTGGACTTTTCAGCTAAAGACTGTCCAGCAATTACATACTCTGCTATCTGAAACATTTAGCCATCAACCATCATGTCTCTGTTGATGTTTCTATACTGGATAAGAAAATAAAACTTACCTTGTGGAGTTCTTTTGTAATTGATTTCCATACATGACAAAACTTTATAGACAATGAAAAAGCTGAGGAGTATTACTAGGTAAAAATAAATATAAAAGACAGGAAAAAATACTAACATCTTGAAATTACTGCTTTTGGGGGGTTTCTGGTACTAAGAAATAATTGGAAATTCATTTCTATATAAGAAGCACATATAAATTTTTCCTTTAAGAAGACAGTAAGTGGAAGAGCAGGTTAAAATGATGCCTCCCCTATTCTACTTCTGCCACATGTTGGGGGTGGAGTACATAGAATTTAAGTTCATCATAATGTGAAAATGGAGAAGGAAACAGCAACTCACTCCAGTGTTCTTGCCTGGAGAATCCCAGGGATGGGGGAGCCCGGTGGGCTGCCATCTATGGGGTTGCACAGAGTTGGACACAACTGAAGTGACTTAGCAGCAGCAGCATAATGTGAAAAACTTGGTAAGACTTAAAAATTCATTCAGAAAAGTCAACTGTAATAATGTAGGTGAACCTAGAACCTGTTATACAGAGTGAGGTAAGTCAGAAAGAGAAAAACAAATATTAACACATATATATGGAATCTAGAAAAGTAGAACTGATGGACCTATTCACAGAGAATGGAGACACATATGCAGAGAACAATCTCAGAGACACAAAGTGGGAGGGAGAATGTAGGACAAATTGAGGAAGTAGCATTGACATGTGTATGCTGTCATGTGTAAAA
>SJYW01000104.1:147865-206611 GCA_006410735.1 Raphicerus campestris | reverse complement strand
AGAGGGAGGGCCCCCACAAAGGTGCAAAGTAAGAAGTGACAGGGAGCTGCCAGAGAATTCTAAGTGCCCTGTGCTGGAGTAAAACACTCATCAGATATTTAAATGAAAGATGGAAAAGTATTCTACAAAGAAAAAGCAAAGAAAACAGCACAGTGTTTTCCTGGCTCTGTTTGGAATGAGTAATAATGATTCATGAAGTTTTGCCTGATACAGTTACATCCAATCTCTAAAATCTCACCATTTGTGCTACATCAAAATATAGTTTTAGTTTTAATGTCATCATCTCAAATACTAGTATCTTCTGTGGAGAAGGAAATGGCAACCCCCTTTAGTATTCTTGCCTGGAAAATCCCATGGACAGAGGAGCCTGGCAGGCTATACTACATGGGGTCATAAAGAGACGGACACAATTTGGAGACTAAATAATGACAACAAGCCCATCCTGTACCCTGAATTGACAATAGGCAAACGCCACCTGCTTCAAGAGACGAGAGAAAACCAGCTTCTGCCCAGGATCCTGAAATTGTAAAAAGCAGAGGACATCAGCTAGGGCAGAGAGAGGAAATTCCTCACACACAAACCCCACCAATATAGGACACAGTGACAGAAAATCCACTTGCTATCATCATCAGAAGAAAAGGCCTTGGACTTTTCAGCTAAAGACTGTCCAGCAATTACATACTCTGCTATCTGAAACATTTAGCCATCAACCATCATGTCTCTGTTGATGTTTCTATACTGGATAAGAAAATAAAACTTACCTTGTGGAGTTCTTTTGTAATTGATTTCCATACATGACAAAACTTTATAGACAATGAAAAAGCTGAGGAGTATTACTAGGTAAAAATAAATATAAAAGACAGGAAAAAATACTAACATCTTGAAATTACTGCTTTTGGGGGGTTTCTGGTACTAAGAAATAATTGGAAATTCATTTCTATATAAGAAGCACATATAAATTTTTCCTTTAAGAAGACAGTAAGTGGAAGAGCAGGTTAAAATGATGCCTCCCCTATTCTACTTCTGCCACATGTTGGGGGTGGAGTACATAGAATTTAAGTTCATCATAATGTGAAAATGGAGAAGGAAACAGCAACTCACTCCAGTGTTCTTGCCTGGAGAATCCCAGGGATGGGGGAGCCCGGTGGGCTGCCATCTATGGGGTTGCACAGAGTTGGACACAACTGAAGTGACTTAGCAGCAGCAGCATAATGTGAAAAACTTGGTAAGACTTAAAAATTCATTCAGAAAAGTCAACTGTAATAATGTAGGTGAACCTAGAACCTGTTATACAGAGTGAGGTAAGTCAGAAAGAGAAAAATAAATATTAACACATATATATGGAATCTAGAAAAGTAGAACTGATGGACCTATTCACAGAGAATGGAGACACATATGCAGAGAACAATCTCAGAGACACAAAGTGGGAGGGAGAATATAGGACAAATTGAGGAAGTAGCATTGACATGTGTATGCTGTCATGTGTAAAATAGATAACTAGCAGGAAGCTGGTATATAACACAGGGAGTCTAGCCTGGTGCTTTGTGATGACCCAGAGAGGTGGAAGGGGGGTGGAAGGCAGAGATTCAAGAAGGTGGGGATAGATAGATATATAATTATGACTGATTCACCTTGATGAATAGCAGAGACCACCACAAAGTAATTATCCTCTGAAAATAATTAGTAAATTCAGTAAAAAATGCGGAAGGGAGTACAAAAATATGGTGTGATATATACAAAAACTTACCTTCTCAACCTGGTAATGAGGTCTATAAGTGACTTTTCCCAAGCATACATTTTTACTGTTTTGATGCCACTTATAAATTCATTCATGGTACTGATCCTGTTGTCTGTGAGAGCTGCGGTCTTACTCCTAAGGGGACAGATGTGAGACATAAGCCTTAGTTATCACAGCTTAACTTTCTGTAGCATCAGCAGCAGGGGACACAGGGAGGGACCAGAGATCAAATGATTCCCTACAGCTCTTCTGTGCTGACATTCCAGGCAGGTCCTACTCAAAGTACAAATGGAGAAAAAGACTTCTAGGAAGTCAACAACTCAGCCTAATGCAAAAACTAATTCAGAGAACTTGCAGTATCAGCCAAGAAGTGAAGTGAAATGAAGTGAAGTCGCTCAGTCGTGTCCGACTCTTTGTGACCCCGTGGACTGTAACCTACCAGGCTCCTCCGTCCATGGCATTCTCCAGGCAAGAATACTGGAGTGGGTTGCCATTTCCTTCTCCATGGGATCTTCCCGACCCAGGATCAAACCTAGGTTTCCTGCATTGGAGGCAGATGCTTTAACCTCTGAGCCACCAGGGAAGACCCTCCGTATCAGCCAAGGAAGACCTGAAGTGAGTCAGATACACACCATTTGCCCAAGAAGATGGTGGTTGAACAGGAAAGACAAAAAGGAATTTAACAGGAAAACAGTATCTGTGCTGTAATAAAATAAGAGTAAAGTTCTGGGGAACAGAAAAGATGAGGCTGTTAATGAAATCAGGAAAGGAGAACAAGAAAACTTCAGAGACCTTGTAGCACTGGAACAGGGCCTCGAAGGATAAGGAACATCTCTCCACAGCAAAGAGAGGAAAAGAAATTTCAAGTACAGAAAAATACCACATGTAATGGTACACACAGANGAAGGTGAGGAAACAGAATTGGAATTTTAAGAGAACAGTGATGAGTTCTGTTTCATTGGATTCTAGGATTCTTGATGTAGAATAAAACAGTAATTGGTTGGCAGTTCATTTGGGATAAGATCACAGAGGTCTTAAAATTTCAGAGTGAGGAGTGGAGTTTGGAGTTTGTTCAATATACAGAGATTTTGGACACTGAAGTGGCAACCCACACCAGTATTCTTGCCTGGAGAATTCCATGGACAGAGGAGTCTGGCAGGCGACAGTCCATGGGGTCACAAAGAGTTGGACATAACTGAAAACATACACACAGTTTTGTTCTGGGTCCTAAGTCACTTCAGTTGTGTCCAACTCTTTGAGACCCCATGGGCTGTCACCTGCCAGGCTCCTTTGTCCACGGGATTTTCCAGGCAAGAATACTGGAGTGGGTTGCCACTTCCTAACCAGAGGACAAAAAGTCTGTGAACGCTTAAACCTCCCATCTTTGAGGCATTCTGAACAGTTTTCATGTGTTCTGGCAAGTCAGGTCCCTAGTTTCCACAGCCATGCATTTGATATTGGTCTTTCTTCCTTCCCATCTCTCACTCACCCTGTTTCCTCCCTCCTCCTTCCTGAACTCATCTCCTTCACCCAAGGCCTTGTCTCTGTCTCTGCTTAGTGGGAACCCAAACTATGACAGTAATACATACTTTCTAGAGCTAGTCAATTACACAGATCAGCCTGCCTTATATAGATTCTGTTTGTTCTTATTTCGAAGTGAATGTTTAAGTAGTTTTAAATTTTCAGCCAATTACTATGTGTACCTATTATGTATTCAGAATTGTGCCAAGTCTTAAAAGCACACACTTTGGAAAAAAGCATGATGTTGGCACTCAGAAGACCAGGTTTCAGTCCTGGCTTTGCTGTACACCATCTACTACTTGGAACATTACTTACATTCCCTAACCCTTGCCTATAGAATAAGGAAAATAATAATGCCTCTTTCTGGGGAATGGGGAAAATATTGCTAATATTTTCATTAAGCATGACAGTGTATGTATGCATTCATACACACATATGACAAATTCATACATACATATGTAAAAATACAAATATATTTGTCAATTAGTAAATTATAAGATGGCATATAAATATGGAATTGTTGTCTAGATAAGTGACACAATCAGGGTGGTCACTTTTCAAGTTACTTGTACATATGTTTTATAGGTTCCTGATTTGTATGCTAAAGGAAATAGCATCTTGTTAGTTTTGTAATTGTAAATGATAATCTGTATGTGTATGTGTGTGGATGAGATGGAGGCGGAGGCACAGGGACAGACACAGAGGGAAAGGAAAAATCAGCTCCCAAATGACTATTTGCATCTCCCCAGAAGCTGTATCTTTGGTGACTAGGAAAGGATCCTACTGAGACAGGAGACAAATGGTAGTGTGCAAAATAAACCTACTAAATGTTAATCTATTTCAAGAACTCCTGTAAAGCAACTATCAATACATCAAGGCTCAACCTTGAAATTTGAGCATGTTGGTTTAGATGGCGATTTTAAGACACAAAGCAAGCAAAGATCATTGAGATAGAGGGTAAATATAAGCATTTGTGCTATTAACAATAACTTGACCTCAGTAAATTTTTCAAGGTTTCTCCAAATAACTTGGAATTTCCAAAGGATTCTTATGAAGTGCTATCTGGAACTACCCCCAAAACTAGAAATGTGTTTTGTTTTGCTTTTTGTTATGGAAAAAAAACTGAAAGTAAGGCTAATCAACTTTCAAAGACAATGATTTATATCATTTCCTCCTGCCTGATGGGTTTATCTTTGTGATCTCCCCTAGTAACCCCTCTAGTATTTCCTATCTAGTTTTAGGAATAGATTAAAGATTTGGCTGCGATCTTTGGACCAGAGTTAGAGCCAGGCTTTAGAGGTAGTAGAGATGGTCTATCCCTATAAGTCTTAAGTCATGGGGATCAGAGCCCTGGACCAACAGGTTCATTCTTTGTGGCAGCACTTCATGAGTCTGATCCTTGATGATAATAAGGTTGGGGGAACAAATAAATTAAAGCAGAGGCAATCTAACCCTGCTGTAGGGCTTCCTAAATTACCACTGGTGGCATGTGAGATAATTTTAAGTGATTTATAAATGACTAGTTTTTGATTTTAAAAGATGTATGTTTATTTCAGTATCTATTATGTACCTTCTATATTATGATAAATAACTACAGTTATGGAAAATAAATACATAAAAAGGAATGAGTCAACTAAAAGATGTTGGCTGCTTTCAATGAATAGGATTCATATGACACATTAGATGGTTTTAGATGATACAGAGATGAATATTTCTTAACCTTTTTAAAACTGGGAAATAAAACATATATACAAAAATGTACATAAAACAAGATATAGTTTAATGACTTGTCAAAAAACAAACACCCATGTAACTACCACAAAATCAAGAAAAAAGAAATGATATTACCATAAACTCTGCGTTTGCCTACCTATCTCTACCCTCTGCTGCCCCACAAAGAACCACTATCTTAACTGTTGCTGTACTAGGTTCTATGCTCTTCCTTAGTAGCTCTAGTTTCTTCATTTTCATTGCTGCATAGTATTATATTGCTGCATATGCCATTATTTATTCTGTTGTTGATAGATATTTATACATCTTGCAGTTTTCAACTATTAACATTAATACTGATTTGAACATTCTTGTCCATGTCCCTTGGTATGTCTATGCACACATTTCTGTAGGATATGTAGTGAAAGAATAGAATTGTTGATTAATTCAGCTTTACAAGATGTTGAAACTGGTGATGATGAAAACTACTTCCATAGTTTTACCAATTTCTGTTATATGATTGCTTCAAATCCTAACTTATACTTATCACTCATTTTAAATTTCAGTCATTCTGGTGATATGTGTAGTGATATCATGTTATAGCTTTAATTTGCATGGTCCTGATTCTTAATGAAAATGAACACCTTCTAATATGTTTTTGGACATTTGGATATCCTCTTCTATAAAGTATCTGTTCAGATTTCTTGCCCTTTTCTATTTGGTCATCATACTTTTTCATACTTTTCTATATACTCTAGATACTACTTTGTTTGCTAAGATACGAGTTGGTTATCACTTAATGAGAAGTTCTTAATTTTAATATAATCATTTTTATTGCTTAAAATAAGTGCTTTTTGTTGTTTTAAGAAGTATTTCTTGTTTCCATATCTATAAGTCTAGGAAGAGAGTGTGAGATGTATGCAAAGAGTAACATGGAAACTTACATTACCGTATGTAAAAATAGATAGCCAATGGGAATTTCCTGTATGGCTCAGGAAACTCAAACAGGGGCTCTGTATCAACCTGGAGGGGTGGGATGGGGAAGAAGATGGGAGGGAGGTTCAAAAGGGAGAGAATATATGTATACCTATGGCTGATTCATGTTGAGGTTTGACAGAAAACAACAAAATTCTGTAAAGCAATTATTCTTCAATTAATAAATAAAAATTTTAAAAAAGTATTTAGTAACCAATAACAATAAATCAAGGAATCAAATACAGGAAAAAAAAAAAGAATAGGTCTGGAGTTGGGTGAAAATCTAGGCTAGAGGTATAAACTCGGAAGTGGCATCATGTAAGATGTTTTATTACATATGATTAAATATGAAAATATGAATATGGTTCTAAAATTAAAAAATTATATGAAGTAGAAAGAAAAGATATTCCTATCTTAAGGTCATGAAAATATATTTCTATATTATTTTCCAGCAACTTTGTTGTTTAGTCTGACATATTTAAATCTATAACCCAGCTGGAACTTAATTTTTGAATAAGCTGTTAGATAGGGTGCAATTTTCTATTTACATTACCATTTATGGAAAACACCATTCTTTCTTCACAGCTCTGTAGTACCATCTTTTCATAAATTATGCCCTAATATGCAGAGGTCTGTGCCTGAGATCTCTATTCTATTCCATTGTTCTATTTGTCTATTCTTTGCCAGTACTATTACAGTATTGCCTTAATTCTTGTTGCTTTATAATAAGTCATGATACCTGATAAAGCTTGTCTTCCCACTTTGTTCTTATTCTTCAAATCTGTTTTAATTGATCGGTTCTTTGTTGTTGTTGTTCATTTCTGTATCAATTTTAGAAGAAGCTCAGTAGTGTGCAGGCTAAATTTCCATAGGTTAAATATTTCCAAAATGGTTGGTTTCAAGCCACCACAAACACTAAAATAACTATTTTGGCTTGGGTTGCATTGAACCTATACATCAGGCTGAGAAAAATGATATAATGTATAATATAGAGTTGTCCAGCCCATGAATATAATATATTCTCCATTTATTTAGATCTTTAATTTCTCTCCATAATACATTATAATGTCTTTCTTTTCTATATACTTTTTTGTAAAGATCTTGCTCATATTTTTTAGTTAACTTTATTACTAGGAATTTGACATATTTTATTAAATGTAAATATATTTACACATAAATATATAATTTATAAGGGCTTCTCTGGTGGTTCAGATGGTAAAGAGTCTACCTACAATGCAGGAGACCTGGATTCCATCCCTGGGTCAGGAAGAACCCCTAGAGAAGGGAATGGCAATCCACTGCAGTATTCTTGCCTGGGAAATCCCATGGACAGAGGACCCTGGTGGGCTGCAGTCCATGTGGTCTCCAAAGAGCCAGATAGGACTGAGCAACTAACACACGTGTAATTTATATGCTAANTATAAAAGCACCAGAAGAGTGTGGAAGTGAGGTGAACATGCTCAGTAAAGGAACTAGAAGGAACATGGGTGAAGAAGGTAAGGAAACAGAATTGGAATTTTAAGAGAACAGTGATGAGTTCTGTTTCATTGGATTCTAGGATTCTTGATGTAGAATAAAACAGTAATTGGTTGGCAGTTCATTTGGGATAAGATCACAGAGGTCTTAAAATTTCAGAGTGAGGAGTGGAGTTTGGACTTTGTTCAATATACAGAGATTTTGGACACTGAAGTGGCAACCCACACCAGTATTCTTGCCTGGAGAATTCCATGGACAGAGGAGTCTGGCAGGCGACAGTCCATGGGGTCACAAAGAGTTGGACATAACTGAAAACATACACACAGTTTTGTTCTGGGTCCTAAGTCACTTCAATTGTGTCCAACTCTTTGAGACCCCATGGACTGTCACCTGCCAGGCTCCTTTGTCCACGGGATTTTCCAGGCAAGAATACTGGAGTGGGTTGCCACTTCCTAACCAGAGGACAAAAAGTCTGTGAACGCTTAAACCTCCCATCTTTGAGGCATTCTGAACAGTTTTCATGTGTTCTGGCAAGTCAGGTCCCTAGTTTCCACAGCCATGCATTTGATATTGGTCTTTCTTCCTTCCCATCTCTCACTCACCCTGTTTCCTCCCTCCTCCTTCCTGAACTCATCTCCTTCACCCAAGGCCTTGTCTCTGTCTCTGCTTAGTGGGAACCCAAACTATGACAGTAATACATACTTTCTAGAGCTAGTCAATTACACAGATCAGCCTGCCTTATATAGATTCTGTTTGTTCTTATTTCAAAGTGAATGTTTAAGTAGTTTTAAATTTTCAACCAATTACTGTGTGTACCTATTATGTATTCAATATTGTGCCAAGTCTTAAAAGCACACACTTTGGAAAAAAGCATGATGTTGGCACTCAGAAGACCAGGTTTCAGTCCTGGCTTTGCTGTACACCATCTACTACTTGCAACATTACTTACATTCCCTAACCCTTGCCTATAGAATAAGGAAAATAATAATGCCTCTTTCTGGGGAATGGGGAAAATATTGCTAATATTTTCATTAAGCATGACAGTGTATGTATGCATTCATACATACATATGACAAATTCATACATACATATGTAAAAATACAAATATATTTGTCAATTAGTAAATTATAGGATGGCATAAAAATATGGAATTGTTGTCTAGGTAAGTGACACAATCAGGGTGGTCACTTTTCAGGTTGCTTGTACATACGTTTTATAGGTTCCTGATTTGTATGCTAAAGGAAATAGCATCTTGTTAGTTTTGTAATTGTAAATGATAATCTGTATGTGTATGTGTGTGGATGACATGGAGGCGGAGGCACAGGGACAGACACAGAGGGAAAGGGAAAATCAGCTCCCAAATGACTATTTGCATCTCCCCAGAAGCTGTATCTTTGGTGACTAGGAAAGGATCCTACTGAGACAGGAGACAAGTGGTAGTGTGCAGAATAAATCTACTAAATGTTAATCTATTTCAAGAACTCCTGTAAAGCAACTATCAATACATCAAGACTCAACCTTGAAATTTGAGCATATTGGTTTAGATGGTGATTTTAAGACACAAAGCAAGCAAAGATCATTGAGATAGAGGGTAAATATAAGCATTTGTGCTATTAACAATAACTTGACCTCAGTAAATTTTTCAAGGTTTCTCCAAATAACTTGGAATTTCCAAAGAATTCTTATGAAGTGCTATCTGGAACTACCCCCAAAACTAGAAATGTGTTTTGTTTTGCTTTTTGTTATGGAAAACAAACTGAAAGTAAGGCTAATCAACTTTCAAAGACAATGATTTATATCATTTCCTCCTGCCTGATGGGTTTATCTTTGTGATCTCCCCTAGTAACCCCTCTAGTATTTCCTATCTAGTTTTAGGAATAGATTAAAGATTTGGCTGCGATCTTTGGAGCAGAGTTAGAGCCAGGCTTTAGAGGTAGTAGAGATGGTCTATCCCTATAAGTCTTAAGTCATGGGGATCAGAGCCCTGGACCAACAGGTTCATTCTTTGTGGAAGCACTTCATGAGTCTGATCCTTGATGATAATAAGGTTGGGGGAACATAAATTAAAGCAGAGGCAATCTAACCCTGCTGTAGGGCTTCCTAAATTACCACTGGTGGCATGTGAGATAATTTTAAGTGATTTATAAATGACTAGTTTTTGATTTTAAAAGATGTATGTTTATTTCAGTATCTATTATGTACCTTCTATATTATGATAAATAACTACAGTTATGGAAAATAAATACATAAAAAGGAATGAGTCAACTAAAAGATGTTGGCTGCTTTCAATGAATAGGATTCATATGACACATTAGATGGTTTTAGATGATACAGAGATGAATATTTCTTAACCTNATTATGTACCTTCTATATTATGATAAATAACTACAGTTATGGAAAATAAATACATAAAAAGGAATGAGTCAACTAAAAGATGTTGGCTGCTTTCAATGAATAGGATTCATATGACACATTAGATGGTTTTAGATGATACAGAGATGAATATTTCTTAACCTTTTAAAAACTGGGAAATAAAACATATATACAAAAATGTACATAAAACAAGATATAGTTTAATGACTTGTCAAAAAACAAACACCCATGTAACTACCACAAAATCAAGAAAAAAGAAATGATATTACCATAAACTCTGCGTTTGCCTACCTATCTCTACCCTCTGCTGCCCCACAAAGAACCACTATCTTAACTGTTGCTGTACTAGGTTCTATGCTCTTCCTTAGTAGCTCTAGTTTCTTCATTTTCATTGCTGCATAGTATTATATTGCTGCATATGCCATTATTTATTCTGTTGTTGATAGATATTTATACATCTTGCAGTTTTCAACTATTAACATTAATACTGATTTGAACATTCTTGTCCATGTCCCTTGGTATGTCTATGCACACATTTCTGTAGGATATGTAGTGAAAGAATAGAATTGTTGATTAATTCAGCTTTACAAGGTGTTGAAACTGGTGATGATGAAAACTACTTTCATAGTTTTACCAATTTCTGTTATATGATTGCTTCAAATCCTAATTTATACTTATCACTCATTTTAAATTTCAGTCATTCTGGTGATATGTGTAGTGATATGTTATAGCTTTAATTTGCATGGTCCTGATTCTTAATGAAAATGAACACCTTCTAATATGTTTTTGGACATTTGGATATCCTCTTCTATAAAGTATCTGTTCAGATTTCTTGCCCTTTTCTATTTGGTCATCATACTTTTTCATACTTTTCTATATACTCTAGATACTACTTTGTTTGCTAAGATACGAGTTGGTTATCACTTAATGAGAAGTTCTTAATTTTAATATAATCATTTTTATTGCTTAAAATAAGTGCTTTTTGTTGTTTTAAGAAGTATTTCTTGTTTCCATATCTATAAGTCTAGGAAGAGAGTGTGAGATGTATGCAAAGAGTAACATGGAAACTTACATTACCGTATGTAAAAATAGATAGCCAATGGGAATTTCCTGTATGGCTCAGGAAACTCAAACAGGGGCTCTGTATCAACCTGGAGGGGTGGGATGGGGAAGAAGATGGGAGGGAGGTTCAAAAGGGAGAGAATATATGTATACCTATGGCTGATTAATGTTGAGGTTTGACAGAAAACAACAAAATTCTGTAAAGCNCTTTAATTTGCATGGTCCTGATTCTTAATGAAAATGAACACCTTCTAATATGTTTTTGGACATTTGGATATCCTCTTCTATAAAGTATCTGTTCAGATTTCTTGCCCTTTTCTATTTGGTCATCATACTTTTTCATACTTTTCTATATACTCTAGATACTACTTTGTTTGCTAAGATACGAGTTGGTTATCACTTAATGAGAAGTTCTTAATTTTAATATAATCATTTTTATTGCTTAAAATAAGTGCTTTTTGTTGTTTTAAGAAGTATTTCTTGTTTCCATATCTATAAGTCTAGGAAGAGAGTGTGAGATGTATGCAAAGAGTAACATGGAAACTTACATTACCGTATGTAAAAATAGATAGCCAATGGGAATTTCCTGTATGGCTCAGGAAACTCAAACAGGGGCTCTGTATCAACCTGGAGGGGTGGGATGGGGAAGAAGATGGGAGGGAGGTTCAAAAGGGAGGGAATATATGTATACCTATGGCTGATTCATGTTGAGGTTTGACAGAAAACAACAAAATTCTGTAAAGCAATTATTCTTCAATTAATAAATAAAAATTTTAAAAAAGTATTTAGTAACCAATAACAATAAATCAAGGAATCAAATACAGGAAAAAAAAAAAGAATAGGTCTGGAGTTGGGTGAAAATCTAGGCTAGAGGTATAAACTCGGAAGTGGCATCATGTAAGATGTTTTATTACATATGATTAAATATGAAAATATGAATATGGTTCTAAAATTAAAAAATTATATGAAGTAGAAAGAAAAGATATTCCTATCTTAAGGTCATGAAAATATATTTCTATATTATTTTCCAGCAACTTTGTTGTTTAGTCTGACATATTTAAATCTATAACCCAGCTGGAACTTAATTTTTGAATAAGCTGTTAGATAGGGTGCAGTTTTCTATTTACATTACCATTTATGGAAAACACCATTCTTTCTTCACAGCTCTGTAGTACCATCTTTTCATAAATTATGCCCTAATATGCAGAGGTCTGTGCCTGAGATCTCTATTCTATTCCATTGTTCTATTTGTCTATTCTTTGCCAGTACTATTACAGTATTGCCTTAATTCTTGTTGCTTTATAATAAGTCATGATACCTGATAAAGCTTGTCTTCCCACTTTGTTCTTATTCTTCAAATCTGTTTTAATTGATCGGTTCTTTGTTGTTGTTGTTCATTTCTGTATCAATTTTAGAAGAAGCTCAGTAGTGTGCAGGCTAAATTTCCATAGGTTAAATATTTCCCAAACGGTTGGTTTCAAGCCACCACAAACACTAAAATAACTATTTTGGCTTGGGTTGCATTGAACCTATACATCAGGCTGAGAAAAATGATATAATGTATAATATAGAGTTGTCCAGCCCATGAATATAATATATTCTCCATTTATTTAGATCTTTAATTTCTCTCCATAATACATTATAATGTCTTTCTTTTCTATATACTTTTTTGTAAAGATCTTGCTCATATTTTTTAGTTAACTTTATTACTAGGAATTTGACATATTTTATTAAATGTAAATATATTTACACATAAATATATAATTTATAAGGGCTTCTCTGGTGGTTCAGATGGTAAAGAGTCTACCTACAATGCAGGAGACCTGGATTCCATCCCTGGGTCAGGAAGAACCCCTAGGGAAGGGAATGGCAATCCACTGCAGTATTCTTGCCTGGGAAATCCCATGGACAGAGGACCCTGGTGGGCTGCAGTCCATGTGGTCTCCAAAGAGCCAGATAGGACTGAGCAACTAACACACGTGTAATTTATATGCTAATTAAAAGTTTGTTTTGTTTAATGTTTGTTGCTGATATAAAGAAATGTATTTTTTAAGAAAGGTTATATTGTCATTGTACTCATCAATTCCCTAACTCACATACACAGTTTAAAATTTATCTGTGCAATTTCATTTTCTATGTATGCATATTTTTGTGTGAATGATGATTTTATTTCTTTTTTTATTCCTTGTTCCTTATATTTCTTCTTCTTGCCTTGCTGCACTGTATTTCCAGTACAATGTTAGATAAATTAGTGACGGCTTTCATTCTTTTTCTATTCCAGATTTCCGAGTAAAAGCTTCTAGCATTTTACTGTTAAATATGACTTTCTGGCATAGGGGTTTTTTTGTTGGTTTTATTCCATTTGTTTTTGTTCATTTGTTTTTATACATTCCCTGTATTGAATTATGGAGGTTCCCTTCTTGTCTTAGTTTGATAAAGGTTTTTAATTATATATGAATGGTTGCTGAATTTTATCAAATGCTTTGTCTCCATTTATATAGACCATATTATTTTTCTTTTTTATGCAAATGTAATGAATAACACTAATCACTGTTTTAATATTATATCAATCTTAAATTCTATATAAACTAGTAAATATATATTACTGGTTTCAGTTTGCTAAGTTTAACATTTTTACATCTATGGACATGAATATAATTACCTGTAATTTTCCTTTTATCTTAAAATCCTTGTCAAGTTTTATTATCAAAGTATTCTGTTTTATGAAAGAAGATAGGGAGTACTCCTTTTCTTCTATTCTCTGGAAGAATTTGGATTTATTTCTAGGATTACATTGGATTTGTTTATTGTTTGGTTGAATTCACTATTAAATATAAGAAATTATATTAAAGAAAATAGGGCTGTTCAAGTCTTTTTACTTCTTTTTGTGTTAATTTTGGAAAATTGTATTGTTAGAAATTTCCATTACTTAAACATTTTCAAAACTGGCAAAAAGGTGTCCATATTACCTTACTGTAAACTTTTCCAGATCTATATAATCCATACTGATCATAATGATGTCCCCGTTTTGTTGCTGGTACTGATTTTTTCATGCTTTTCTCTTTTTCATTAATATCAACATAAGGTTTTAAAATTTTTACTAATATCCTAAAAGAAACAATATCTGAATTTTGTTGATCTTTTCTGTTATTTATTTTTTATATCATTTTCTACTGTTAACTTTATTTCTTCCTTCCCTCTATTTTCTTTGAATTTTATTTTATTGTTTTTTAACTTTTTAAGATAGATGCATAACTCACTTTTAGCTTTTTTCCTTTCAAATTCATACTTTTTAAAGCTTTAAATTTTCTTTAAGCATGGCACCATATCCTACGTATTTTGATACTTAGTAATTTTGTTATCTTTAGTTAAAATATTTTATAATCTTCAGTATACTGTCTTCATTGAGCCCTAATTTACTTAAGCATATATTTAATTTCTAAATTAACAGAAATATTCCAGGGAAATATCTAATACTGATTTCTAGTATAATTGCATTGTGACCCTAGCATATACTTTGCATGACTTTGGTTGCTTGAAATTTGTAGAACCTTACTTGGTTCATAATATATACATTTTTAAAATATTCCATGTGTATGTAAAAAGAATGTGTATTATTCAGTTTTTGTCTGTATGATTCTATACATGTTAATTAGGTCGTTTACTGTTCATGTCTTTCTACTTCATCCAAACTGATTTTCTGTTTGCTTTTATTATAAAGAGAAGTATATTATAACCTTTCACTATAACTGTGTGTTTATCCCTTTTTGCTGTCAGTTTCACATAGCCTTTGAAGGCTACGTTCAGTTCAGTTGTTCAGTGGAGTCTGACTCTTTGCGACCCCATGGACTGCAGCACACCAGGCTTCCCTGTTCATCACCAACTCCCAGAGCTTACTCAAACTCATGTCCATCGAGTGGGTGATGCCATCCAACCATCTCATCCTTTGTTGTCCCCTTCTCCTCTCGCAAAGCTATGTTATTAGACACAAAAACACAGAATTTTCCATAAAATATTCTTACTTTTTCCTTAAGCTCTGTTTTCTGATATTATGGTTATACAAACTTTTATTTAATGAAATTTTTTTCCTTGCAATCTTTTTATGTCAGTAGATTTTAGATATTCTCTCAAAAAGAATAGCGTTTTTAATGTAATCTGATAATGTTTATTTTTTAATTGGAATATTATGCTCTTTATATTTAGTATACTTACTGATATTTCAGTTTAAATCTACCATTCTATTATGAGCTTTCTATTCTGTCTGCTTTGTTCTTTCCTCTTCATTCTCAACTTCATTTATATTGATAAATTTTTATTATTCTATTTTCCTTTTATTTCCCACAAAGTTATATACCCTTTCTATTAAGTGGTTAGCTTACTTATTATAGCATATATTCTTGGCTTATGAAAATCTAGTTATGAATTGGTTCTTTCTCACTCTACCCAGAAAATGAAAGTAGATCAAAGACATTGAATAATTTCATTCATCCTCATTTTACTTAGATTGATTTAATTTTATGTACCTTCCTTTTAAGTATAAATGCTATTATTTGGTATGTATCTTATTTATATATATATTACAAGCCAAACAAAACCCAATTATGACTCTCTTACATAGTCAATAATCTTTTTTACTCATTTATTTAGTTATTACAGTTTTCAAAAATAGAATAACCACTCAGCCAAAAATTTATTTAGTTTTCAATACTGATAATACCATGCACATTTAAACAGGGTATGAAAATGTTTATTACTTACATAATGAAGCTGACTGAGGAGAGCAGGGCAGATCTCCTAAGATGGTCTCAAAAATTTGAGAGAGTAGGAAGATGACACTTGTTATTATTGTTCAGTAGCTCAGTCATTTCCAACTCTTTGCAACCCCATGGACTGCAGCACTCCAGGCTTCCTGTCCTTCACCATGTCCCAAATTTGCTCAAACTCATGTCCATTGAATTGGTGATGCCATCCAACCATCTCATCCTCTGTCATCCCATACTCCTCCTGTGTTCAATCTTTCCCAGCATCAGGGTCTTTGTTAATAAGCTGGTTCTTCACATCAGGTGGCCAAATTATTGGAGCTTCAGCTTCAGCATCAATCCTTCCAGTGAATATTCAGGACTGATTTCCTTTAGGATGGACTGTTTGGATCTCCTTGCAGTCCAAGAGGCTCTCAAGAGTCTTCTCCAACACCATAGTTCAAAAGCATCATTTCTTTGGCACTCAGCTTTATAGTCCAACTCTCATATCCATACATGACTACTGGAAAAACCATAGCTCTGACTATATGGACCTTTGTTGGAAAAGTAATACCTCTGCTTTTTAATATGCTGTCTAAGTTGGTCATATCTTATCTTTCAAGGAACAAGCATCTTTTAATTTCATGACTGCAGTCACCATCGCCAGTGATTTGGGAGCCCAAGAAAATGAAGTCTCTCACTGTTTCCATTGTTTGCCCATCTATTTGCCATGAAGTGATGGGACCAGATACCATGATCTTAATTTTTTCAATGTTGAATTTTAAGCCAGCCTTTTCACTCTCCTCTTTCACTTTCATCTAGAAGCTATTTAGTTCCTCTTTGCTTTCTGCCATAAGTGTGGTGTCATCTGCATATTCGAGGTTATTGATATTTCTCCTGGCAATCTTGATTCCAGTTTGTGCTTCATCCAGCTTGGCATTTAGCAGGATGTACTCTGCATGTAAGATAAATAAGCAGGGTGACAATATACAGCCATGACATACTCCTTTCTCAGTTTTGAACCATTCTGTTGTTCCATATCCAGTTCTAACTGTTGCTTCTTGACCTGCATACAGGTTTCACAGGAGGCAGCTAAGGTAGACTAGCTTGGAGTTTTTATAGTGGTTGGAGGGTGGGCTAACATGAGGACTTGTGTGAAGTAGGGGCCTAAATCATTCAAATCTCACACTGGTACCAGAGGGAATATCCAGACTTTTTTCTTAACCTGTTCAGATATGAAGCAGAAAGTCAAGAGGGAGAAGGGGTAGTTTAAAAACTTTTAGCGTTCAAACATCAAAACATGGAGCCAGGCTCCCTAATACTTAGGTTTTCCATTGCTTTTAATGACTTCCTACATTTCTAAGTTTCCATCTGAGATGGAAACTTTTCATTGTACCTGAAGAACATTCTTTAATATTTATTTTAGTGTATCTCTTTCTGGGAAATTATTTTCTCAATCTGAAAAGATTTTTTTCACTATCAAGTTCAGAAGATATGAGGTTGAAAGTTGTTATAGGGATGGTCCTAAGATGGCGGAGGAATAGGATGGGGAGACCACTTTCTCCTCCACAAATTCATTGAAAGAACATTTGAACGCTGAGCAAATTCCACAAAACAACTTCTGAACTCTGGCAGAGGACACCAGGCACCCAGAAAAGCAGCCCATTGTCTTCGAAAGGAGACGAATGCCATCTGCCAGGAAGGTGGCAGCCAGAGATCAGTTGCACAGAAGAGACACGTGGCACACTGGAGATGGGCGCAGCCACTGCAACCCAGGAATCCGAGTGGCTGGGATGGGGAAGTGATAAGATGTACTTGCCACCTGCAGAGAGTGTGCTTCCAAAGCACCTGGCCGCCTGAACTGCTTGGACCAGGGAAGGGCACAAAACACAGGCCCAACCAAGTCTGTGCCTTTGTGGAGTACCCGAGAACCTGAACCTGAGTGGCTTAGACCTGGGGAATGCACGCAACCCAGGGCCTGTTCCCTGCAGAGCAACCTGGAGCGAGAGCAGTGTAGACTAGGAAAGCACACATGCTGTGAGTGGGGGCAGACCCAGTGTGGCCCAGACACTGTGAGCACTCCCCACACATGCCAGTGATATTTGTTTGCAGGGTTCCTTCCTCCCCACAGCATGAATGAACAAGTGAGCCTAAACAAGAGAACACCTTCATCCCCTTGTGTCAGGGTGGAAATTAGACACTGAAGAGACCTGCAAACAGAAGAAGCCAAATAAACTGAGGGAACCAATTTGGAAGTGACAGGTGCAACAGATTAAAATCCCTGTAGTTAACACCAGATACATTGGAAGGGCCCTATAGGTCTTGAGAAGTATAAGCTGTAACAAGGAACTATCTGAAACTGAACTGACCCATAACCTAGATGTTTTATCAGAGTGAAGTAAGCCAGAAAGAAAAACACCAATACAGTATACTGACACATATATATGGAATTTAGAAAGATAGTAATGATGACCCTGTATGTGAGACAACAAAAGAGACACAGATGTATAGAACAGACTTTTGGCCTCTGAGGGAGAATGAGAGGGTGGGATGATTTGGGAGAATGGCACTGAAACATGTGTACTATCATGTAAGAAACCAAGCGCCAGCTTTTGTTCGATATAGGATACAGGATGCTTGGGACTGGTGCATGGGGATGATCCAGAGAGATGATATGGGGTGAGAGGTGGGAGGGGGTTTCAGGATTGGGAGCTCATGTACACCTGTGGCTGATTCATGTGAATGTATGGCAAAAACAATACAGTATTGTAAAGTAGAATAAAGTAAAAATAAAATTAAAATAAATAAATAAATAATAAAAATTACTTTATTAAAATATTTAAAAAAATAAAATCTAAACATAAGCATTTGATAATTCAATATATTTTTGATTTGTAGATTCTCTAATCCATGTTATTTCCATAAAAGAAATAATAAAATATTTTATATTACCAATAAAAAAAAAAACCTAGATGTTTTATCATTAGTGCTGTATGGGTGGAGAAGTCTTGAGGCTACTGTAAGAATAAGACTGAAAACCAAAGGCAAGAGGCTTAAGCCCCAAACCTGAGAACACCAGAGAGCTCCTGACTCCAGGGAACCTTAATTGATAAAACTTCATCCAAAAGCCTCCATACCTACACCAAAACCAAGCACCACCCAAGATCCAACATGGTCCAGAGAAAGACATACCATGCAGGTTCTCAGCAACACAGGAACATAGCCCTGAGCTTCAGTATACAGACTGCCCAAAGTCACACCAAACCCATAGACATCTCAAAACTCACTACTGGATACTTCATTGCACTCCATAGAGAAGAAATCCAGCTCCACCCACCAGAACACTGACGCAAGCTTCCCTAAGCAGGAAGCCTTGACAAGCCATTCGTCCAACCCCACCCAAGGGGAGAAACCTCCACAATAAAGAGGAACCATAAACTGCCAGAATACAGAAAGGCTACCCCAAACACAGCAATTTAAACAAGATGAAAAGGCAGAGAAATACTCAACAGGTAAAGGAACATGATAAATGCCTACAAAACCAAACAAAAGAGGAAGAGATAGGGAGTCTACCTGAAAAAGGATTCAGAATAATAATAGTAAAAAGGATCCAAAATGTTGAAAACAAAATGGAGTTACAGATAAATAGCCTGGAGACAAAGATTGAGAAGATGCAAGAAATGTTTAACAAGGACCTAGAAGAAATAAAAAGGAGTCAATCTATAATGAATAATGCAATAAATGAGATAAAAAACACTCTGGAGGGAACCAACAGTAGAATAACTGAAGCAGAAGATAGGATAAGTGGAGTAGAAGATAGAATGGTAGAAATAAATGAAGCAGAGAGGAAAAAAGAAAAAAGAATGAAAAGAAATTAGGACAACCTCAGGGACCTCTGGGACAATGTGAAATGCCCCAACATTCAAATCATAGGAGTTCCAGAAGAAGAAAACAAAAAGAAAGGCCAAGAGAAAATACTCAAGGAGATAATAGTTGAAAACTTCCCTAAAATGGGGAGGGAAATAGCCACCCAAGTCCAAGAAATCCAGAGAGTCGCAAACAGGATAAACCCAAGGCAAAACACCCCAAGATATATATTAATCAAATTAACAAAAATCAAACACAAAGAACAAATATTAAAAAGCAGCAAGGGAAAAACAACAAATAACCCACAAGGGGGTTCCCATAAGGATAACAGCTGATCTCTCAATAGAAACTCTCTAGGCCAGAAGGGAATGGCAGAACATACTTAAAGTGATGAAACAGAAAAGCCTACAACCCAGATTACTGTACCCAGCAAGGATCTCATTCAGATATGAAGGAAAAATCAAAAGCTTTACAGACAAGCAAAAGCTGAGAGAATTCAGCACCACCAAACCAGCTCTCCAACAAATGCTAAAGGATATTCTCTAGATAGGAAACCTGAAACCTATGGGACACTGTAAAAGTAGTGCTAAGGGGAAGATTCATAGCAATACAGGCATACCTCAAGAAACAAGAAAACAGTCAAATAAATAACCTAACTCTGCATCTAAAGCAACTAGAAAAGGAAGAAATGAAGAACCTCAGGGTTAGCAGAAGGAAAGAAATCTTTAAAATTAGGGCAGAAATAAAAGTAAAAGAAACAAAAGAGACCATAGCAAAAATCAACAAAGCTAAAAGCTGGTTTTTTGGGATAAGTGAAANAGCAACTAGAAAAGGAAGAAATGAAGAACCTCAGGGTTAGCAGAAGGAAAGAAATCTTTAAAATTAGGGCAGAAATAAAAGTAAAAGAAACAAAAGAGACCATAGCAAAAATCAACAAAGCTAAAAGCTGGTTTTTGGGGATAAGTGAAATTGATAAACCATTAGCCAGACTCATCAAGAAACAAAGGGAGAAGAATCAAATCAACAAAATTAGAAATGAAAATGGAGAAATCACAACAGACAACACAGAAATGCAAAGGATTATAAGAGACTACAATCAGCAATTATATGCCACTAAGTGAACAACTTGGAAGAAATGGACAAATTCTTAGAAGTGTATAACTTTCCAAAACGGAACCAGGAAGAAATAGAAAATTTTAACAGACTCGTCACAAGCACAGAAATCAAAACTGTAATCAGAAACTTTCCAGCAAACAAAAGCCCTGGATCAGACGGCTTCTCAGCTGAATTCTACCAAAAATTTAGAGAAGAGCTAACACCTATCCTACTCAAACTCTTCCAGAAAATTGGAGAGGGAGGTAAACTTCCAAACTCATTCTATGAGGCCACCATCACCCTAATACCAAAACCTGACAAAGATGCCACAAAAAAAGAAATCTATAGGCCAATATCACTGATGAATATAGATGCAAAAATCCTTAACAAAATTCTAGCAAACAGAATACAAAAATATATTTGAAAGATCATACATCAATGACCAAGTGGGCTTTCTCCCAGGAATGCAAGGATTCTTTAATATCTGCAAATCAATCAATGTAATACACCACATTAAGAAATTGAAAGATAAAAACCATGTGATTATCTCAACAGAGGCAGAGAAAGCCTTTGACAAAATTCAACATCCATTTATAATAAAACTCTCCAGTAAGCAGGCATAGAAGGAACATACCTCAACATAATAAAAGCTATATATGACAAACTCACAGCAAACATTATCCTCAATGGTGAAAAATTGAAGGCATTTCCCCTAAAGTCAGGAACAAGGCAAGGGTGTCCACTCTCATCACTGCTACTCAACATAGTTTTGGAAGTTTTGGCCACAATGATCAAAGAAGAAAAAGAAATAAAAGGAATCCAGATTGGAAAAGAAGAAGTAAAACTTTCACTGTTTGCAGAATACATGATCCTCTACATAGAAAACCCTAAAGACTCCACCAGAAATTTACTAGAGCTAATCAATTAATATAGTAAAATTGCAGGATATAAAATCAACACACAGAAATCCCTTGCATTCCTATACACTAACAATGAGAAAACAAAAAGAGAAATTAAGGAAACAATTCCATTCACCATTATAACAAAAAGAATAAAATACTTAGGAATGTATCTACCAAAAGAAAAAAAAAAGACCTATATATAGAAAACTATAAAACACTGATGAAAGAAATCAAAGATGACACAAATAAATGGAGAAATATACCAAGTTCCTGGATTGGAAGAATCAATATAGCGAAAATGAGTGTACTACCCAAAGCAATCCATAGACTCACTGCAATCCTTATCAAGCTACCAACAGTATTTTTCACAGAACTGGAACAAATAATTTCACAATTTGTATGGAAATACAAAAAACCTCGAATAACCAAAGCAATCTTGAGAAAGAAGAATGGAACTGGAGGAATCAACCTGCCTGACTTCAGGCTATACTACAATGCTACAGTCATCAAGACAGTATGGTACTGGCACAAAGACAGCAATATAGGTCAATGGAACAAAATATAAAGCCCAGAGATAAATCCACACACCTATGGATACCTTATCTTTGACAAAGGAGGCAAAAATATACAATGGAGAAAAGACAATCTCTTTAACAAGTGGTATTGGAAAAACTGGTCAACCACTTACAAGTGGTGAGACTAGAATACTTTCTAACACCGAACACAAAAATAAACCCCAAATGGATTAAAGATCTATACATAAGACCAGAAACTATAAAACCCCTAGAGGAGAACATAGGCAAAACACTCTCCGACATACATCACAGCAGGATCCTCTATGACCCTCTTCCTAGAGTAATGGAAATAAAAGCAAAAATAAACAAATTGGACCTAATTGAACTTAAAAGCTTTTACACAACAAAGTAAACTATAAGCAAGGTGAAAAGATAGCCTTCAGAATTGAAGAAAATAATAGCAAATGAAGCAACTGACAGAATTAATCTCAAAAATATACAAGCAACTCCTGCAGCTCAATTCGAAGAAAAAAACAAATGACCTAATCAAAAAATGGGCCAAGGGACTAAACAGACATTTCTCCAAAGGAGACATACAGATGGCTAACAAACATGTGAAAAGATGCTCAACATCACTCATTATCAGAGAAATGCAAATCAAAACCACAATGAGGTACCATCTCATGCCAATTAGAATGGCTGCTATCCAAAAATCTACAAACAGTAAATGCGGCAGAGGGTGTGGAGAAAAGGGAACCCTCTTACACTGTTGGTGGGAATGCAAACTAGTTCAGCCACTATGGAGAACAGTGTGGAGAGTCCTTTAAAAACGGGAAATAGAACTGCCTTATGACCCAGCAATCCCACTGCTGGGCATACACACTGAGGAAACCAGAATTGAAAGAGACACATGTACCTCGATGTTCATCGCAGCACTGTTTATAAGCCAGGACATGGAAGCAACCTAGATGTCCATCAGCAGATGAATAGATAAGAAAGCTGTGGTACATATACACAATGGAGTATTACTCAGCCATTAAAAAGAATACATTTGAATCAGTTCTAATGAGGTGGATGAAACTGGAGCCAATTACACAGAGTGAAGCAAGCCAGAAAGAAAAACACCAATACAGTATACTAACGCATATATATGGAATTTAGAAAGATGGTAATGATAACCCTGTATGCAAGACAGCAAAAGAGACACAGATATATAGAACAGACTTTGGGACTCTGTGGGAGAGGGAGATGGTGGGATGATTTGGGAGAATGGCATTGATGTATACTATCATGTAAGAAACAAATCGCCAGTCTAGGTTCGATACAGGATGCTTGGGGCTGCTGCACTGGGATCCAGAGAGATGGTATGGGGAGGGGGGTGGGGGGATTCAGGATTGGGAACTCATGTACACCCGTGGCGGATTCATGTCAATGTATGGCAAAACCAGTACAGTATTGTAAGGTAAAATTAAAAAATAAATAATAAAAAAAATTTTTTAAAGAAAGAAAACTGTGGTACATATACACAATGGAGTATAACTCAGCCATTAGAAAGAATACATTTGAATCAGTTCTAATGAGGTAGATGAAACTGAAGCCTGTTATACAGAGTGAAGTGAGCCAGAAAGAAAAACACCAATACTGTATACTAACGCATGTATATGGAATTTAGAAAGATGGTAACAATAACCCTATATGTGAGACAGCAAAATAGACATAGATATATAGAACAGTCTTTTGGATTCTGTGGGGGAAGTTGAGAATGGGATGATCTGAGAGAAGAGCATTGAAATATGTATATTATCATAAGTGAAACAGATTGCCAATCCAGGTTCGAGGCATGAGACAGGGTGCTCAGGGCTGGATGACCCAGAGGGATGAGATGGGAAGGAAGATGGGAGGGGGTTCAAGATGGAGAACACATATACACCCATGGCTGATTCATGGCAATGTATGGCAAAAACCACTACAATATTGTAAAGTAATCTGCCTCCAATTAAAATAAAATTTTTAAAAAAGTTTTTATAACACTTTATAAAGATACTATTCCATTCTTAGGTGATATTCATTGTTTCTGCTGAGCAGTCAGCTATGTGTCTATTATCACTCTTTTAATGGTAATAGTTTCTATAACTTTTCTTTTTTTTTTTTCCATTTGGGAGTTTTGGCAGTTTTATTATTTAGTGCCTCAGTGTGGATTTCTTTTTCAGATATTCTTCCTGGGATTTATAGTGATTCTTGAGTAGATAGCTTGATGTCTTTCTCTGGTTGTAGAAAATCCTCACCGACTATCACTTCAAAATTCACTTCAGTCTGATTACATCTCTCTTTTCTTTGTACTTCAGGTCTATTATTTTTCTCCACCATTTTTTAGGATTCTGTTAAAATGTTATACCTTCTCACTGCATCTTCTACATCTGTTATCATCTTTTCTGTTATTATTTCATTTTTANCCACTCCAGTACTCTTGCCTGGAAAATCCCATGGACGGAGGAGCCTGGAAGGCTGCAGTCCATGGGGTCGCTAAGAGTCGGACACAACTGAGTGACTTCACTTTCACTTTTCACTTTCATGCATCAGGGAAGGAAATGGCAACCCACTCCAGTGTTCTTGCCTGGAGAACCCCAGGGATGGGGGAGCCTGATGGGCTGCCGTCTATGGGGTTGCACAGAGTCGGACACAACTGAAGTGACTCAGCAGCAGCAGCAGCACACATCCACCCCAGATGACACTGTTCTGGGGCAGCACAGGACCAGCCAAGGAGAACCCAACCAGCAGCACTGGGAGGAAGATCTGTATTTTATCCACAACACAGATGAGCTCAGGGTTTCCCCAGACTCTCTTTGTTCCAAAATTCAGCCACCATCTCCCCAGGAGAGCCTATATTATGGTACCTACTACTCTCTCCAGTAATTACTTAAGTATTTACCTCCCTGACAGGCTGTGGCTTTTGGGGGGCAAAAACTAAGCCTAATTTATCCCTGAAACTGAGTAGAAGTCTTACTTCATGGTTTATGAATGAATAATTGAAGGAGTAGTGGTCTAGTGCAGTACAGATCTGACCAACAGCTATGATGCCCTGGGTAATGTGATCTATTCATAAAGTAAGTGGGAAAAAAGAGTTCAGAGGGACGGCAGAGAGGAGGTTGTGTCTGGCTGAGGACCATCCACTTGGCATTATTCCTCACAGGCTCCCTATACAGCAGGCACTGAATAGGGAAAGAACAACCCCTGCCCACCAAGCCTTCCTCATCCAGAGGAGGAGAAAGACAGCCCAGCAATACCAACACCATGTGCCAAGATGAGCTACACCAGGAGGACCCCTAGGGACACTAACCAAGCTGGGAAAGAATACTGCTACCTGTCTATTATTAGAAAAACAAAATTTTCATCCACAGGACAATACATACTGTTACATTTAAGTTGTATGGAGAAGAAATGAGAGTTGGATAAAAAGGACCCTTGTCTTAGGTCCTCAACAGAACCCTGGCTGACACCAAACACTGGCACCTAGCATCCCAATAAGCTACACTCAGTAAGAAGGATGGGAAATGGAAAAGGATCCCTCAGGGGCAGCTCACCTGATCAAACCTGTTCACATCGTTGGACAGCAGATTGACTATCTGTCCTGTGGTGGTTTTCCCCATGGCCGAGCTACTCAAATGAAGTACCTAGTGAGAGAAAGATACAGAGAATTGGATTGCTAAAGTGATGCCAAGTCAACCTTCAGTTCAGTTCAGTTCAGTCGCTCAGTCGTGTCTGACTGCGACCCCATGAATCACAGCATGCCAGGCCTCCCTGTCCATCACCAACTCCTGGAGTTCACCCAGACTGACGTCCATCGAGTCAGTGATGCCATCCAGCCATCTCATCCTCTGTCATCCCCTTCTCCTCCTGCCCCCAATCCCTCCCAGCATCAGAGTCTTTTCCAATGAGTCAGTTCTTCGCATGACATGGCCAAAGTACTGGAATTTCAGCTTCAGCATCAGTCCTTCCAGAGAAATCCCAGGGCTGATCTCCTTCAGAATGGACTGGTTGGATTTCCTTGCAGTCCAAGGGACTCTCAAGAGTCTTCTCCAACACTACAGTTCAAAAGCAGCAATTATTCGGCACTCAGCCTTCTTCACAGTCCAACTCTCACATCCATACATGACCACTGGAAAAACCATAGCCTTGACTAGACGGACCTTTGTCAGCAAAGTAATGTCTCTGCTTTTCAATATGCTATCTAGGTTCATCATAACTTTCTTCCAAGGAGTAACAGCATAACAAAATGGAGTGTGTTTTCATGGGGTCTTGAGCAGACCTAGGACAGAGAGGGTGACCCTGGATAGCAGGGTTCTAGGGACCTACATTCATCCTTTGTCTCCTCAATGTGTCAGCAGCCCCGCCCACAAGAAAAACAAAGGGAGGAGCAGGAGGTAGAAGCAAAATCCCCCATCCTGCTTCTCAATGAACTTGAACCTGCCTGAAGGATAAAGGGATGTTGATTTAGACTTAACAACAAACCAAAATAAATTTGAGCTAAACTAGACGACAGTGGAAAGGCTACCTTAAAGAAAGAAATTAGAGGACTTGGACAGATTATAAATCTGGAATGATTATTAATTCTGTGCGAGACCTCATTTAGACACGTTGGGCTTAGTTTATTCATTCAGAAATGAGTGAGTATAATGTTCAAAACACTGTTCCTGTGAGGAACCTCTGTTCTTAATGCCAGTCTGCTGACTTTGCAAAAAACACAGCCTCTGCTGCACAATTCCTTTATTTGTTAAGAAAAATGCCCTAGAGATCTCAGGAACCTGAATAGACACCATGAGCTGCTTCAAAGACCACCAACGGGATCCAGAGTCTCATGGTTCACAAAACTTTTTCATTTATTCCTCAGGTTAAACAGAAAAATCAATGATAAAGTGGGAATGTAAAACAACGTAGCTGCCATAGAAGAGAGTATGGTTCTTCCTCAAAAAACTAAACACAAAATTACCATATAATATAGCAATTCCACTTCTGGGAATATACTCAAAAGAACTGAATGTATGAACTTGAACAGATATTTATACACTTGTGTTCAGAGCAGCAATGACACAATAGCCAAAAGGTATAAACAACCCAAATGTTCAACAACAAATGAATGGATACAGAGAATGCTGTATATACCTACAATGGAATATTATTCAGTTGTCAAATGTAATTAAATTTGACACCTGCTTCACCATCAATGAACCCTTAAGACATTGTTCTACATGACATAAACAAGACACAAAATGACAAATATTTTACAGTTCCACTTACATGGGACACCAAGTCAAATTCAAAGATTGAAATAGAATGGTGATGGCTGGTAGGGGTGGGGGTGGGGTGGCTGAAGAATTAGTGTTTATTGGATGCAGAGGATCACTTTACAAAAATGAAATTCTGGAGATGAACAGCAGTGTTGTTTCCTCAACAATGTAAATGTTCCTAATGTCACTAAATTGTTGTTCAGTCACTAAGTCATGCCCAGCCCTTTGCAATGCCATGGACTGCAGCACAGCAGTCTCCTCAGTCCTCCACTATCTCCTGAAGTTTGCTCAAATTCATGTCCATTGAATCAGTGAAGGTATCTAAACATCTCATCTTCTGCCACCCCTGTCTCTTTTGCCTTCAATCTTTCCCAACATCAGGGTCTATTCCAATGAGTCAGCTCTTCATGTCACTAGTGTCACTAAAAAATATTCCCCAATTTAACTAAAATTGTAAATTTTATGTTGTGCATATTTTATAATAATTTTTAAATCAATGACCAAAAGCCAAAGTAACTTTACCAAATTTGTAGAAATGACAATCATTTTATATATGACACATCCAACAAGATCATTCAAAGTTCAGCTAAAAAGAGCCTAAAAATTTCCTAAAGTTGACATTCCAAAGTATTAGTGGGAAGAGGAAGAAAAACAGGTGGACAATGGCTCACCTGTGCAGCAAAGAGGAGCTTTGACTGAACCATGACCTCACACCTAACTGAAGGTTTTCACAGTGCAGTTCTGGTGAAATTTCACACATACGTATGGGAGCTAAGCATGACCTAGAAAGACAAACATACTTGTGGAGAAATCTGAGTACTCATCTCCTAAACAGTGAAAGGTGCAAGAGAATAGCAAATACATGATGGGGGACAATGAAGAACCCTGGCTAGAGTCTGCAGTCACCACTGCCATTTCCATGTCACCCAGGAGGAAACTAGCTCTTGTGCCAAATACATGCAGTGAGATGCCAGGGACCCTGGGTTCATACAGTGCTGAGATTAACAAGAGTCTGCTCAAGGAAAGATGAGGAGAAGACACTTTACATTTTGCCAAGAAAAACATTCCCAAGAAACAGAAGCTCTAGATAAGCAGCATAAGTAGCAACTAGGTAAAAGAAGCGATAATTTCTATGTAAATTGTTTGCTTTTGATTACGGTTTTATCTTTTAATAAAAATTATATGTAGATTAACAACATGATTATTGTTAAAAATATACATTGGGAAATGATTTCTGTAGTAAAACCAATTAACGTATTCACATTTTATATAGTTACCATTTTGTGTGTCTCCTGAGAACACTTAGGGCTTCCCTGGTGGCTCAGCTGATAAAGAATATGACTGCCATGTGGGTCACGTGGGTTCGATTCCTGGGTTGGGAAGATCCCCTGGAGAAGGAAAAGCTAAAAAGCTACCCACTCCAGTATTCTGGCCTGGAGAATTCCATGAACTACATAGTCCATGGGGTCACAAAGGGTCGGACATGACTGAGCAACTTTCACTTTCACACTTTCACTTGAGAACACTTCAGATCTACTCTCACAGAAAAATTCAAGCATATAATTCTTGAGTAGGGATTTTTTTAAGCAAATAACCCAGAGCAACAAGATACTGAGAAACAAGTTTACACAGAGCCCTTCAACAGTTGGCATGGTGTATCTGTGGCAATTTCTTTGAAAAGACACCTGAAATCCTAATTCCTTTTACACTAGCTAAGATCAGGGTAAGCTATGAAATAGTAGTGTGGCATTTCTCAATATAAAATACACTGAACACATCAAATCAGTTCTTATTAAAACTTCTATAATGCATACTAAAAACAAAAAGGAAACATAGTATTACAAAGATAACATGAAAGACCAGCAACAAATTCTCTCCCAAATTACTAAAGACAATGGAAATTTTCAAGTTTTATCCAAAATATCCAATTATTTTCTTTAATACCAATAAAACAATTGTAACAATAGCATATAGCCTATAGAGAGTCTGCATTTAGCCTGATTTATATTTATATTTTTCTTTAGTTAACACAATTGTACTGAATATGATTAAATGGGCCACTGAAAAATATAATCATTCCCCTTCTCAAATCCATTCTGTTACCCAAGATTTAATTTTAAGGATCCAATCCTGAAGCTTACTTTTAAATACAGCTTTGAGGGTTTTAGTGAACAACAACAACAAAATTTCCAGAAATACCACTATGAGAATTAGGCATGAAAACATTGAAAATCAATGGGATACCTTTGATACTTTAATTTTTAAATTAGATTTCATTATAGATTTAGTGGATATTATGCAACAGTGGATATTATGTGGCTAAAAGTCATAAAAGGTAGCCCTGATCCAATCTCAGTAGAAAATTTTTTTATTATATATTGGAAAAGCGACCAAAAAAACTTAATGGTACAAATACCAAGCTTCTCCAGTAAAGTACAAATGACCCCACTTACAAGGACTTTCCTGGTGGCTCAGATGATAAAGCCTCTGTCTACAATGTGGGATGCCCGGGTTCCAGCCCTGGGTTAGGAAGATCCCCTGGAGAAGGAAATGGCAATCCACTGTAGTACTGTTGCCTAAAAAATCCCATGGACAGAGGAGTCTGGCAAGCTGCGGTCTATGGGGTCACAAAGAGTCAGACACGACTGAGTGACTTTACTTCACTACAAAATATTTAAGTTACAGAGAACTTTTCCTAAATGTTCCTGATACTTCAGGGGAGGTACACACTGTGGAACCCAGTGACACTCACCTTGCGGTAGATCATGTGGCACACGGCTACTCTCAGCCTCATCCCCACGCGCTGGATGTGATAGAAGTACAAGTGGTGCAGAACAGCCCACACCAGCACGCTGGCGCTCAGCCCTGCCGCGTAGCCATAGGCTTCATGCAAAGCGGCAGAATCCGTGCGATTGGAGTTTTCAACATAATTAATCATTTTCCCCAAAAATATGGGCTGAACGACTCTGGTGCCTTCCTAAAAGGAAAAACGGCTTAATTAGAAATGCAAGCTCTACCAGTTTTCTTAACACAAGCTTTACTTTTACCATTAGCATATTAAAAGGGCATTTTTGGCAAAACACTACTTTCGTGACTCACCTGAAAAGAAAATATCTGTCTCCTATTAGACAAGCAGACAATAGTTTTAACCTTAAGCCAAAATCTTACATTCAAAGACAATGAAGCTTTAGTACTTTGTGCTCACTACCCTCTAGAAGCTCAATAAATACTACAACCAGTGTTTTAGAATACATTTGGCAAAATACCAAGTGATTCGTAGGGTGCTGGTGCTAAATCGCTTCAGTCATGTCCAACTCTTTGTGACCCTGTGGACTGTAGCCCACCAGGCTCCTCTGTCCACGGAATTTCTCAGCAAGAATACTGGAGTGGGTTGCCATTTCCTTCTTCAGAGAATCTTCCTCACCTAGAGATCGAACCTGTGTCTCTTCATGACTCCTGCGTTGGGAGGTGGGTTCTTTATCACTAGCACCAGAAAAAGGGTAAGAAATTTGCTTCCATATGAACAAGCTCTGCTGGTAGCCCATCCCTGTCCCCCTGTTCTTTCAACATCTCAGCCTAACAGAAAATCAAAATGGTTCATGTATGGGAGACACACTCTTATCACCTTCTTAAGAATCTTTATGAACTGAGACACTGGGACAAACGCATTCACTTGTACCCACCCCAAACTTCACACATCAGTACAACAAGAAAAGAGAGCCCAGACTCTGTTGGACCATCACAAAGAAACCAGGCTGGGGAGGTTCTCAGGGTCTCAGTCCCGAGGGACACTGTGTCCATACGTCTCTACCCTCTAGAAGCTGGGCTGTTCCTTGGAATCAAGCTAAAAAACATNGGAGACACACTCTTATCACCTTAAGAATCTTTATGAACTGAGATACTGGGACAAACGCATTCACTTGTACCCACTCCAAACTTCACACATCAGTACAAGAAAACAGAGCCCAGACTCTGTTGGAACATCACAAAGAAACCAGGCTGGGGAGGTTCTCAGGGTCTCAGCCCCAAGGGACACTGTGTCCATATGTCTCTACCCTCTAGAAGCCGGGCTGTTCCTTGGAATCAAGCTAAAAAACAATTTTTGTCCACGGTTTGCCATCAGCCACTTATTGAAGGTGCTGGTTTGGAAGAAATGTTACCAATCATCTCTTCCCTAAGGCAAAAGTTAAAATCCTGAACCAGTGAGGTGGGGGACACTGAGCCTTCTCCCTTGAGTAAGACTTAGGGAAAGCAATTTTCTTTCCCAAAACTAAAGGTAGAAAAATGCAACACTTGCTCACCCTGCCAAATGGCCACCCCACCCCACAACCTACTTCTTCCCTCTAGGCACCCCTTGAAGGTCCCCTTCTCTCCCATCAAAGAAAACCAAACACTCAACACAAATCCAGGTCATCAAAAGTAAACACCATGACCCTCAACACCATTTCTTCCACAGACTTCTCAAAAGACAAAATGTCAAAACTTTGGAAATCTTTCAGGAACTTCAATTTGGAGCAAGCTTTTCCTTTTAAGCAATCCTTCCTTATTAACATAGACAGGATAAGCAACTGACAGGTTTTCCTTGATAGCACTCTTCTGTCTGTCTGAAGTTGTGGAAAGGATATGCAAGAGGAAGGGAAGGAGAATCGCAAACAACAAACACAAACAAAACTAACAAACATTTTCTGTTCTACAAACTAGTGCCTGATGAGGATATAGAGAGAAAGTTGTCCTCATTCCTCAAATGGATGTAACATTAAACCTCAATGCTCCTGTCTTGTTCTGTACCCACAGGTTCAAAGGCTACACCAACTGCCTCACCTCCACAAGTTAATAGAAAGTTTCATCTACTACAGAAAAGAAGTAACTGTTAAGCTAAAGAATTATGCATAGGATGATCAGATCAGAGTAAGAGGATCCGTTCTCAAGAACACAAAGTTTCACTGTTACATTTCCAGCAAGCCCTATCATTCACCCCTAGCCATTCTAAGAGCATGTGGGAGAGGCCCTCAGATTGTACACTGTAAAACAGACTTTGTATAGACTTCACTGAGATAGAAATATGGAGGCTCACACAGAGAAACAAGAATGTCAGCCCAGGTATGGCCGAGGGCAGTCCAGTGCTGCAGCCTGCAAACCTGGGGCTCTCCGTCAGAAGCCCAGCACTAACACCTGCCATCCCAAACAGTCCTAAAACTTATGATTTTCTTAGGAAATCATTGTTGCCTGTTACTCAGCTCTCCTTTTGACCCTGATACTGTTCTAATTACAGTAAGAGTAATGTCACCCACCAAAGAGAATACTGATAGATGCAACAAATTCACCAAATAGTAGTATAAAATAAAGGTGCCTCATTACTATCTGATTGGATTTTTTCTGCTGAGAGATAGTATTTTATAACCCAGTTGAGCAGATAGCCTCATTAAGGAGTAATGCCATGGACTTTCCTGGTGATCCAGTCATTGAGAATCTGGCTTCAAATGCAGGGGACACAGGTTCCATCTCTAGTCTGGTCATGCTCCCACATGCCGTGGAGCAAGTAAGCCTATGCACCACAACTACTGAGCCCATGCGTGCTGACTACTGGAGCCATCACACCTAGAGCCTGTGCTCCGCAACAAGAGAAGCCACTGCAGTGAGAAGCCCGCACACTGTAACCAGAGAAAAGCCCTTGCTCAGCAGTGAAGACCCAATGCAATCAAAATTAATAAAAAAAAAAAAAAAAAAAGAGTAGGGCCAGTGGTGAAAGACAGGGACGCCTGGCATGCTGCAGTCCCTGCGGTGGCAGACACCAACACGGCTGAGCAACTAAATAACAAATGCCAGTCCTGGCTCAGAGCTTCCACTCCTTTGTCTGCTCTTTTTTAAAATCTTGTTTATTTATTTATCTTTGACTCTGCTGGGTCTTCGTTGACACACACAGGCTCTTCCTTGCTGTGTGGGCCATCTCTCGGTGCGGTGAGTGAGGGCTACTCTCTAGTTGCAGCGGTCGTGCTTCTGGTTTCGCTGGCTTCTCTTTTTGCAGAGCAGAGGCTCTAGAGCACACAGGCTTCGGTAGTTGCACCAAGTGGGCTCCGTAGTTGCAGTTGATGGGCCCCAAGGCATGTGGGATCTTAGTTCCTGGACCAGGGATCAAACCCATGTCCACTGCACCGGCAAAAAAATTCTTAAACACTGACCACTAGGGAAGTCCCTCCTCTGTCTGTTCTTGATCCTAATCCTCAACAAGTAAGAAATCAAACAATTGAGAAAATGTTCATTAGCAAACTTGAAACTAACCAAATGAAAACCTTCTGGATAGCAGGAACAATATCAAAAATTGTTCCCATTAAGCCTTCATCTTTGACACCAACCTATAACTCAGTGAATAGCCTTCCCACAAAACAACTGGGAACATTGTTCTTCTTCCTTCACAAGAATTCTGCATAACTGTGAAACTGTAAAAGATATTTAAAACAGTCCAATATAATACCACAACAATCATTTCAAAGTTCTCTGAGAGTCTCAGAGTCAGACATCTCTTGGTGGAATCCTTATTAGTTAATCTCCTGCAAGCACCTGACATTCCAGCTCACCTCTTGCTTCTTAGGGAACTTATAGTTTCTCCGCTACATTTCCACACTACTTGAAGTGTTTCTGGCCCAATTCTACTATCTTCAAGAAAAACTGAGTAACTCCCTGAAATGGCCCCAGCCACCATCTTAAATACCATCTCCAGCTAAAGAAAGGTTGATAGGGACACATATGAGAAGTTAATAGGAAAAGCAGCTAAAATTTAAATGGCTGGGTTTGTACGGAGATTTAAGTATTCTCCATTGACGAGATTCCTCTGTGATTTAGAGACATCCTTCTCTCTTTGGTACTGGGAGGAAGACACCTTTACAAATGGAGATTTCCTTCATCAATGTAAATGTCCCTCACAGAAGGGTAACTTCTGCTCTATCTTTACAGTTTCTCCCGTGTCTATTTCTCAAAAAAAAAATCAGCTAAAAATAAGCTTTGTGTCAAAAATGCACATTCTCAGGTGACACTTTCTACTACCCTTCAATCATATTCAATGTTTTTAGTTTTGAAATATTTGTAACACCTACAGGAAAAAAAAAAACAACTCTGTAGGAAGCAGGTGACAGAGGAGCACAGAGCTATTGTCAGAGAAACATCTCTTGACTCTGAGTCTCAGTGGAGGCTGTGGGAGGAGAGGAAGCCTCAGGAGATAACACTGGCCTGGCAGTCCAAACACTGGGCTTCAGAAACCAGGTCGGCCACCTGTGAGTCACATGACCCTAAGCCCATCATGTGCCCACCTGCCCTCCAGGTCTTTGTTTACCTCAAGGAATTGAGCCACAACAGCTCAAAGTACTCTAAAACCAACACTAAAAAACAAGTGATCATTTTTATGATACAGAAGTCTTAGGAAGAGACCTGCTCTATTAATGGCAGAGGCTGGTTTCACAAGGGCTTGGAAAACACAGTGCTGCTCACAGGCCACCATGCAGAACAACTCTTGAGAAAAGTCATTTATAAAAGCCAACATTTCTGGATAGCAATTAAGAGTTTCACTTCTAAGCAGATTTTTTTTTAATTTTTAACCATTATGAATGCAACTTTAAAAAGAGGCACCTACTTCCCTCACTTCTAAAAGAGAATGGAATAAGAGAGGAGTGGGGAGAATGAGTTAAATAGGTGATGGAGATTAGAAGGTACAATCTTTTAGTTAAAGAAATAGTGAGATGTGATATACAACATAGGAAATACAGTCAATAATATTGGAATAGCTTTGTATGGTGACAGAGGGCAACTAGACTTGCAGTGATCATTTTATAATGTATACAAATATTGAATCACTATGCTATATACCTAAAACTAATATAAGTCAATTATACTTCATTTTTTTATTTTTAATGGGGATAAAACCTTTTTTATGCTTTTTTAAAAATGAATCCACAGGTCATCCCTGTGGATATCACTAACTAATGGCTAATGCTATGCTCTCAAGATCCAGCAGGGTGCACACAGCAGAACAGAACAGGTCCCCTTCTGCTTGGCTCAGTGCCCCCTCCTCCTCTCCCTTGCTGTGTGGGCTTCGGTGGTTGCTCTCAGCTCACAATAATTTTGCCACCAAAGCCTCCACTTTGCCACTTTTCAGCCTCCTGCATTGAGCAGACTCAAGGGACACTTAGAAGAAAGGGTTGGGAAATAAAATGAAAAGCCCAATACAGCTCTTGGGGAACCAGCCCTGAGTCAAGGTACAAAACCCACTGTGGGATTCAGAGGATTCTGTTTACCTCCTGCCCATAAGCTGAGCTCCAAAGTGAATATTTACACAAACATGTGCCTCCTTCAGCCTCCACCTAGACCAGAGACCATCAGCAAAAGTGGCCTTGGACAAACAAGTGACTGGACAAGGCCAGGCCCTTTCTAATGTTCCTGGGAACAGGACATAAACCCTGGTCACTCCGTCCCTCTCAGGGGAAGGGACTGGGTGAACCCACTCTGGTTCTCTGAGGTCACCCCACTTACACACCAGCAGGTGGAGACCTCGCCTCTCACAGGGAAGCTCTGATGACCTGGAGAGGTGTTCTCTGTGTCTCTGGTCCAGGCAGAGACTTCAGGCTCCTCCTCCCCACCCTGAGGGCCCTGGGCAGGTGGAGACCTCTCCTCCCCACCCACATTCCCCTTGGAGGTGTACAAAGGGGCGGGGCCAGACATGCTGAGAACTCGCTGCCTGTTCTGTTCTAATTAGGGGTGACCTGTAAATGCCCCAGGTTCAATATCAGCCTGGTACTTGTTTCCCCTAGCATTACAGTCACTCCTCAATTCTCACAGGACAGAGGTTCACATACCTTGAAATTCTAACCCCAAAATCCTCACCCTGGACTGGCATGGCCCTGCCTCTTCCCACTGGTGCTGCCAGGAATACCTGCATTGTGGTTGGTCAGGGCACTGTCTGGGAACCACAGATAATCTATGAGTCATCCTGTGCACCAGAGGAATTAAAAAAGGGCTGGACGTCACAAAATAAATGTGCTCATGTTTTAGAGAATCCTGAGCTGAGTTTAGATCTTCCACCATATAAAATAAAAAGCCCTATGGTAATGAGGGGAAAGGTGGTTTCTTAAAGGGCTCCTGGGTCCACCTAAACACAGCATGATGCTGTTGCTAATGTCAACATCCTAGTCACTTCTGGCACCCAGGGTACATGGTCACTTGGAATCTACCCTCAGTTACAATCCCCAATCTGACTTCCTGCTCTAGGAAGTTCTTAGCATCCTATTTATTAACTTCAGGCCAAGTTCAGGATGCATGTGTCTTGAGACCTGTAGACAAAGCTCTCAAGATAAGTCTTCCTGGGAATTCCCTGATGGTCCCGTGGTTAAGATGCTTTGCTTTTATTCCATGGCTGAAGTTAAATCCCTGGTTGCAGAACTAAGATCCCATAATCCACACAATCAAAAAGAATTTTTAAATAATTTTTTAATGAGCATTTCTGACACTGGACAAGCTATAAGTCATTGAGATGGTCAGGATGGTAAGTCAGAGTGCCTGAGACATAATGTCCCTCTCTCCTTTATGCTTTGTGAGACCATGGGCACATTATGGAATTACTTGGCACTCAGTGCCCTCTATTCTAAAACCAGGATAATATTAAGTCAGGAAGGTGGATTCCTCCAGCTCCATTACTTCTTTCTCAAGACTGCTTTGGCTATTCAGGGTCTTTTGTGTTTCCATATTAACTGTGAAAATTTCAGTTCTAGTTCTATGAAAAATGTCATTGGTAATTTGATAGGGATCACATTGAATCTGTAGATTACATTTGGTAGTATAGTCATTTTCACAATATTGATTCTTCCTACCCAGAAACATGGAATATCTCTCCAACTCTCGTCTAGTTTGNAAGACTGCTTTGGCTATTCAGGGTCTTTTGTGTTTCCATATTAACTGTGAAAATTTCGGTTCTAGTTCTATGAAAAATGTCATTGGTAATTTGATAGGGATCACATTGAATTTGTAGATTACATTTGGTAGTATAGTCATTTTCACAATATTGATTCTTCCTATCCAGAAACATGGAATATCTCTCCAGCTCTCGTCTAGTTTGGCTCAAATTTATTTTGGTTTGCTGTTAAGTCTAAATCAACATCCCTTTATCCTTCAGGCAGGTTCAAGTTCATTGAGAAGCAGGATGGGGGATTTTGCTTCAACCTCCTGTTCCTCCCTTTGTTGTTCTTGTGGGCAGGGCTGCCACCACATTGAGGAGACAAAGGGTAAATGCAGGCCCCTAGAACCCTGCTGTTCGGGGTCACCCTCTCCAGCTGTTTAAGTCATCTTTGATTTCCTTCATTAGTGTCTTATAATTTTCTATGTACAATTCTTTCATCTCCTTAGGTAAATTTATTTCTAGATAT
Source organism: Raphicerus campestris (assembly GCA_006410735.1). Taxonomy (NCBI): domain Eukaryota; kingdom Metazoa; phylum Chordata; class Mammalia; order Artiodactyla; family Bovidae; genus Raphicerus; species Raphicerus campestris. The sequence goes on along the minus strand of SJYW01000104.1, from coordinate 168,947 downwards.
TTGTTTTTTTGCAATGGTAAATGGGATTGATTCTGCAATTTCTCTGATTTTTCACTGTTAGTATATAGAAATGCAAGTGATTTCTGTGTATCAATTTTGTATCCTGCAACTTTGCTAAATTCACTGATTAGCTCTAGTAATTTTCTGATACTATCTTTAGTATCATGTCATCTGCAGTGAGAGCTTTACTTTTTCTTTTCTGATCTGAATTATTTTTATTTCTTTTTCTTCTCTGATTGCTGTAGCTAAGACTTCCAGAACTATGTTGAATAATAATAATAACAAGACACTCTTGTCTTATTCCTGATCTTAGGGAGAATGCTTTCAGTTTTTCACCATTGAGAATAATGTTTGCTGTAGGCTTATCATATTTGGCTTTTACTGTGTTTAGGTAGGTTCCTTCTATGCACGTTTTTTGAAGAGTTTTAATCATAAATAGGTGCTGAATTTTATCAAAGGCTTTTTCTGCATCTATTAGATGATCATATGGTTTTTATTTTTCAATTTGTTTATATGGTGTATCACACTGATTTATTTGCATATATTGAAGAACCCTTGCATTCCTGAAATAAATTCAACTTGATCACGGTGTATGAGCATTTTGATGTGTTGCTGAATTCTGTTTGCTAAAATTTTGCTGAGGATTTTTGCATCTATGTTCATCAGTGATACTGGCCTGTAGTTTTCTTTTTTGTGTTGTTTTTGTCTGGTTTTGGTATCAGGCAGATGGTGGCCTCATAGAATGAGTTTGGAAGTGTTCCTTCCTCTGTAGTTTTTTTAAAGAGTTTTAGAAGGATAGGCATTAGCTCTTCTCTAAATGTTGATAGAATTCTCTTGTAGAGTCATCTGATCCTGGGCTTTTGTGTTTGGGGAGTTTTTTTATCACAGCTTCAATTTCAGTGCTTGTAATTGGGTTGTTCATAATTTCTACTTCTTCCTGGTTCAGTCTTAGAAGCTTGAACTTTTCTAAGGATCTGTCCATTTCTTCCAAGTTATCCATTTTATTGCCATATAGTTATTCATAATAGTCTCTTATAATCTTTTGTATCTCTGCATCCTCTGTTGTAACCTCTCCTTTTTCATTTCTAATTTTGTTGATTTGATTCTTTTATTCTTGATGAGTCTGTCTAAAGGCATGTCAATTTTGTTTATCTTCTCAAACAACCAGCTTTTAGTTTTATTAATCTTTACTATTGTTTCCTTCATTTCTTTTTCATGAATTTCTGCTCAGATCTTTATGATCTCTTTCCTTCTACTAATTTGGGGGTTTTCTTGTTCTTCTTTTTCCAGTTGTTTTAGGTGTAAAGTTAGGTTGTCTATTCAATGTTTCTCGAGGTGGGATTATATTGCTATAAACTTCCCTCTTAGAACTGCTTTTGCTGCATCCCATAGGTTTTGGGTTGTTGTGTTTTCATTGTTATTTGTTTCTAGAAANTTTAGGTGTAAAGTTAGGTTGTCTATTCAATGTTTCTCGAGGTGGGATTATATTGCTATAAACTTCCCTCTTAGAACTGCTTTTGCTGCATCCCATAGGTTTTGGGTTGTTGTGTTTTCATTGTTACTTGTTTCTAGAAATTTTTTATTTCTCTTTTGATTTCTTCAGTAACCTGTTGGTTATTTAGAAATGTATTGTTTAATCTCCATGTGTTTGTGTTTCTTAGAGTTTTTTCTCTTGTAATTGATATCTAGTCTCATAGCATTGTGGTCAGAGAAAATGCTAGATATGATTTCAATTTTCTTAAATTTACTGAGGTTTGATTTGTGACGCGAGATGTGGTCTGTCCTGTAGAATATTCCATGTGCACTTAAGAAGGTGTATTCTTCTGCATTCAGATGGCATGTCCTGAAGATATCAATGACACCCATCTCATCTAATGTATCATTTAAAATGTGTGCTTCCTTATTAATTTTCTGTTTTGATTATCTGTCCATTGATGTGAGTGGGGGGGTTAAAGTCTCCTACTATGATTGTGTTACTGTCAATTTCTCCTATTATGTCTGTTAGCATTTGTTTTATGTATTGAGGTACTCCCATGTTGGGTGTACAGATATTCACAATCATGTCTTCCTCTTGGATTGATCCCTTGATCATTATGTAGTAACCTTCCTTATCTCTTGTAATCTCCCTTTTAAGGTCTATTTTGTCTGATATGAGGATTGCTACTCCAGCTTTCTTTTGCTTCTCATTTGCATGGAACATATTTTTCCATCTGCTCACTTTCAGTCTATATGTGTCTTTGGGGCTGAAGTGGGTTTCTTGTAGACAGCATATATATGGGTCTTGTTTTTGTATCTATTCAGCCAGTCTGTGTCTTTTGGTTGGAACAGTTAATTCATTTACATTTAAAGTAATTATTGGTATATATGTTCTTATTGCCATTTTCTTAACTGTTTGGGGATGAGTTTGTAGATCTTTTTTCTTCTCTTGTATTTCTTGACTATATAAGTCCCTTTAACATTTGTTGTAAAGCTGGTTTGGTGGTACAGAATTCTCTTAACTTTTGCTTGTCTGAAAAGCTTTTGATTTCTCCATCAGTTTTGAATGAGATTCTTGCTGGGTACAGTAATCTTGCCTGTCAATTTTTCCCTTTCAGTACTTTAAATATATCCTGCCATTGCCTTCTAGCCTGCAGAGTTTCTGCTGAAAGATCAGCTGTTAAGTGTATGGGGTTTCCCTTGTACATTACTTGCTGCTTCTCCCTTGTTGCTTTTAATAGTCTTTATTTGTGTTTAGTCTTTGTTAGTTTGATTAATATGTGTCTTGGCATGTTTCTCCTTGGATTTATCCTGTATGGGACTCTTTCTGCCTCTTGGACTTGATTGACTGCTTCCTTTTCCATGTTCAGGAAATTTTCAACTATAATCTCTTCAAAAACATTTTCATACCCTTTCTTTTTCTCTTCTTCTTCTGGGACCCCTATAATTCAAATGTTGGTGGGTTTGATATTGTACCAGAGTTCTCTGAGGCTATCCTCAGTTATTTTCATTCTTTTTACTTTATTCTGCTCTTCAGAAGTTATTTCCACCATTTTACCTGCCAGCTCACAGATTCATTCTTCTGCTTCAGATATTGATTCCTTCTAGAGTATTTTTAATTTCAGTATTTGTGTTGTTTGTCTCTGTATGTTTATTCTTCAATTCTTCTTCTGCTGCTGCTGCTGCTAAGTCACTTCAGTCATGTCTGACTCTGTGTGACCCCATAGATGGCAGCCCACCAGGCTACCCCATCCCTGAGATCTTTGATCTAATTGATTCTTGCACTTTCTCCATTTTGTTTTCAAGGTTTTTGATCATCTTTACTATCATTATTCTAAATTCTTTTTCAGGTAGCTTGTCTATTTCCTCTTCATTTATTTGGACTTCTGTTTTTTCTAGTTTGTTCCTTCATTTGTGTAGTATTTCTCTGCCTTTTCATTTTTTTTAACTGATTGTTTTTGAGGTTTCCTTATCCCAGGCTTCAAGGTTGAATTATTCCTTCCTCCTAAGGTTTGTCCAGTGGTTTGTGTAAGCTTCGTATAGGGTAAGATTTATGCTGAGTTTTTTTTGTTTGTTTGTTTTTCCTCTGATGGGCAAGGATGAGTGAGGTGGTAATCTTGTCTGCTGATGACTGTGTTTGCATGCTTGTTTTGTTTGTTGTTTAAATGAGGCATCCTGCACATGGTGCTACTGGTGGTTGGGTGATGCTGGGTCTTGTATTCAAGTGATTTCCTTTGTGTGAGTTCTCACTATTTGATACTCCCTAGGGTTAGTTCTCTGGTAGACTAAGGTCGTGGAGTCAGGGCACCCATTCCAAAGGTTCGGGGCTTGATCTTGAGTTTTGCATGGGTCTATATATTCTTTTTCAATGGTCAGGTACTCCTGTCCACTCTCAGCTGGTGTTCTGCATGCACTTCTGTGTCTGAAAGTATATTCCTGATGTATCATGGAGAGAGATGTACTCCAGGTCCACCTACTCCTCTCCTGTCTTATTATCTGCTACTAGTACTTCTAATACTACAGAAGATGAGACCCCACATTTACCAGGTCCTCAACTTCCCACTTCTCTGCCATGACTGCCCAACAACCATCCTCCTGAAAGAGGGGCCAGGGCTCTACCAATTGCACCTTCCTAGATCCCCAACAGGCAGTATTACTGGGGCTGGACAACTTTGAAATCAACACTCCACTCTACCCTCACAAGGCACTGCAGTATCTCAGTGGTCAATGCCCTCTCAAAGGTGACACTCCACTCCNAGATCTTTTTTCTTCTCTTGTATTTCTTGACTATATAAGTCCCTTTAACATTTGTTGTAAAGCTGGTTTGGTGGTACAGAATTCTCTTAACTTTTGCTTGTCTGAAAAGCTTTTGATTTCTCCATCAGTTTTGAATGAGATTCTTGCTGGGTACAGTAATCTTGCCTGTCAATTTTTCCCTTTCAGTACTTTAAATATATCCTGCCATTGCCTTCTAGCCTGCAGAGTTTCTGCTGAAAGATCAGCTGTTAAGTGTATGGGGTTTCCCTTGTACATTACTTGCTGCTTCTCCCTTGTTGCTTTTAATAGTCTTTATTTGTGTTTAGTCTTTGTTAGTTTGATTAATATGTGTCTTGGCATGTTTCTCCTTGGATTTATCCTGTATGGGACTCTTTCTGCCTCTTGGACTTGATTGACTGCTTCCTTTTCCATGTTCAGGAAATTTTCAACTATAATCTCTTCAAAAACATTTTCATACCCTTTCTTTTTCTCTTCTTCTTCTGGGACCCCTATAATTCAAATGTTGGTGGGTTTGATATTGTACCAGAGTTCTCTGAGGCTATCCTCAGTTATTTTCATTCTTTTTACTTTATTCTGCTCTTCAGAAGTTATTTCCACCATTTTACCTGCCAGCTCACAGATTCATTCTTCTGCTTCAGATATTGATTCCTTCTAGAGTATTTTTAATTTCAGTATTTGTGTTGTTTGTCTCTGTATGTTTATTCTTCAATTCTTCTTCTTCTGCTGCTGCTGCTGCTAAGTCACTTCAGTCATGTCTGACTCTGTGTGACCCCATAGATGGCAGCCCCATCCCTGAGATCTTTGATCTAATTGATTCTTGCACTTTCTCCATTTTGTTTTCAAGGTTTTTGATCATCTTTACTATCATTATTCTAAATTCTTTTTCAGGTAGCTTGTCTATTTCCTCTTCATTTATTTGGACTTCTGTTTTTTCTAGTTTGTTCCTTCATTTGTGTAGTATTTCTCTGCCTTTTCATTTTTTTTAACTGATTGTTTTTGAGGTTTCCTTATCCCAGGCTTCAAGGTTGAATTATTCCTTCCTCCTAAGGTTTGTCCAGTGGTTTGTGTAAGCTTCGTATAGGGTAAGATTTATGCTGAGTTTTTTTTGTTTGTTTGTTTTTCCTCTGATGGGCAAGGATGAGTGAGGTGGTAATCTTGTCTGCTGATGACTGTGTTTGCATGCTTGTTTTGTTTGTTGTTTAAATGAGGCATCCTGCACATGGTGCTACTGGTGGTTGGGTGATGCTGGGTCTTGTATTCAAGTGATTTCCTTTGTGTGAGTTCTCACTATTTGATACTCCCTAGGGTTAGTTCTCTGGTAGACTAAGGTCGTGGAGTCAGGGCACCCATTCCAAAGGTTCGGGGCTTGATCTTGAGTTTTGCATGGGTCTATATATTCTTTTTCAATGGTCAGGTACTCCTGTCCACTCTCAGCTGGTGTTCTGCATGCACTTCTGTGTCTGAAAGTATATTCCTGATGTATCATGGAGAGAGATGTACTCCAGGTCCACCTACTCCTCTCCTGTCTTATTATCTGCTACTAGTACTTCTAATACTACAGAAGATAAGACCCCACATTTACCAGGTCCTCAACTTCCCACTTCTCTGCCATGACTGCCCAACAACCATCCTCCTGAAAGAGGGGCCAGGGCTCTACCAATTGCACCTTCCTAGATCCCCAAAAGGCAGTATTACTGGGGCTGGACAACTTTGAAATCAACACTCCACTCTACCCTCACAAGGCACTGCAGTATCTCAGTGGTCAATGCCCTCTCAAAGGTGACACTCCACTCCACAAACCTGTCCCCTCTCTCTGATACAATGGTCAACCCACCTTTGTCATCAAGACTCCATCTCCCAGAAACACTCAGTCCCTGTGAGCTGACAGACTCTCTGGTCTCTCTAATTGTGTGGGGCAGACTTCACCTACCCTGATGCCTGCTGCCCACAGTGCCCTTTGGTACAACACAACCTTTAAACAAGAGCCACAACCCCCAACTCTAAACCACCTGGCCCACCCACTTTATCCCCAACACAATGGACTTATGACAACTCACCACCTTCTCCACCCCTTTCACAGCACCTGCATCTTCCATCCCTTCTGCTCTCACACACTCACAGGCCACCCATGTCCCTACGGCAGCACTAAGGGACTACCGAGAGCACAAGCCACCCAAGTGGGTCTGCAGCAGACACTGAGGCTCAGCCAGAATAGGTGGGCTGATGGCACTCTGTCCCCAGGGTGGAACTGTCTCTCTGGGGAATCTTGACCCGGGATCTTCAAGGTCGTGAAAGCCACTGACCTCACTGCTTTCTGTCTCTGGTTTTCTATTGCACCTCCCCTGTTACACCTTCTGCCAATGCCAGGCTACCAGGATCCCCCTTCAAGCAGGAAACCACCCCACATCCAGGGACAGAAAGCAGCATGGATGGTGCATGGAGTCTCTGCAATTCAATGATGAAGCCGGAGCTCCTCATCACAGGGAGCTCTGGCCTGGGTGACCCAGTCTACAGGGAAGGAGGCAGCCCAAGGAAGGGTGTACTCTTGGGAGCTCTGATAGCTCCAGCCCAAATGCAGGGCCATGGGCTCGGTGTCACAGGAAAGGGAGAGGTGATGATCCCTTCTTAGGAAAGCATTTTTCAGATGTGAATTGGGCAATTTAACAATTACTTGCTGAGCACCTGTAAAATGTCTTATGTTATCCGGGCTCTGGTCCAAGTTTACATCCTCCAAACCACATTTCTTGAGTTTGTAGTATATTCTTTTGGTCAAGGATCACTTTCAGCACTTATGTTATATACTGAGCATCAATAATATCCTAATATGGTATAAAATGTCTTTTCCTTCCACAACACGATGTTTTAAACTGTTAAAAGAAAAAGAGTTAATCCTTGGAGGTCCAGACCTTTAAGCATCTGTCCATTCTAAAGATAAACACAACTGCTGGGCTACATCATGATTTCTAGACATTTCATCCTCTAATCTTAAAATACTGGCCTCTCTCCCCACAAGTCCCGTCCGTCTCAGTACTGACCTGCATATAGTAAAAAGCAATGCACAGTATATAAAGGCTTTTACCTCAAGAAGTATAAAAATTCCCAAAACTAAATAGGATTTCCAGTGACACTTTAAGATTGCTTTCATTAAAGAAGGCTCCCGTGCATCTTTCTCAGCTCTCAAAACTTCTTGATCCCAGTACCTGTAATGAGAAAAAAAGTACAGAAAAGAACAATGTGTCCACCAGACAAAACAGGGAGGTGGCAGACTGGAGGAAAAGCCTTTACTACAGGGCACTCTGTGGATGCCCTGTAAATGCTGGCTAATTGCTCACTGGATGCCTGAAAGATGAGTGGTGCAGACCCTGAAGCATCAGAAAAACAGGCCTTGAGGGAAAAGTCTCAGTCTAGGGAAACAAGTTCCTGCCAAGCCTTTGCTAGATTCACAGGGTCATGAGCGGCTCTGGAGAGCAGACACCCTCCTCCAGGGACCCCCACCTCGAGGGACAGAGTTCAGCCTCCAGGGTCTTGGCTGCAGGTTCTCTCCACTTCCACAAATGCACATCGAATATAGGCTCCCCAGCTTCCAAAGTGTGTTAAGCCCAGGGTCAGCCTGAGGGGGGTGAGTGTGCCATGTCAGGAGAAGGAGGCTCAGGAGAACCCACAGGAAGGCAAAGCTCCCCACAACACAACTTTAGCCATATGTGGAAATTCTCAGTCTTCCTCCCCTTCTCCTTGCTGCCTGTACTCACCCTTGTAGTTCTTCTCCAAGGTGCTGGGAGCAATCTTCTGGAAGCACAGAGTACATGTCATCTTCTTCTAATCTTCGTTTGTAACCAATTTTAAACAAGGGGTTTAGCCAACTGTTAAATATTAAGAGAAATGGAGAGTCACAGATATATAAACCACACATATCTAATTAAGTTCTAATTCTTGAGCTTTGTTAAAAAAAAAAAAAGAAGAAGAGAGAGAGAAATGGAAGAGGAAGAATCAATATAGTGAAAATGAGTATACTTCCCAAAGCAATCCACAGATTCAGCACAATCCCTATTAAACTACCAATGGTATTTTTCACAGAAATAGGACAAATAATTTCACAATATGTATGGAAACACAAAAGACCTCAAATAGCCAAATCAACCTTGAGAAAGAAGAATGGAACTGGAAGGATCAGCCTGTGTGACTTCATACTACACTACAACACTACAGTCATCAAGACAGCATGGTACTGGCACAAAGACAGAAATATATACATCAATGGAACAAAATAGAAAGCCCAGAGATAAAATCATGCACCTATGGACACTTTATCTTTGATAAACAAGGCAAAAATATACAATAGAGAAAAGACAATCTCTTCAACAAGTGGTGCTAGGAGAACTGGTAAACTACATGTAAAAGAATGAAACCAGAACACTATCGAACACCATACATAAAAATAAACTCAAAATGAATTTAAGACCTAAATGCAAGACCAGAAAGTATAAAATTCTTAGAGGAAAACATAGACAGACTCTCTTTGACATAAATTACAGCAATATCCTCTATGACCCACCTCCCAGAATAACAACAATAAACCAAAAGGACCTAATTACACTTCAAAATTTTTGCACAACAAAGTAAACTAAGCAAGGTGAAATGACAGCCTTCAAAATGGGAGAAGATAACAGCAAACAAAGCAACTGAAAAAGAATTAATCTTCACCGTATACAAGCAGCTTATGCAGCTCAATATCAGAAAAACTAACAACAACCCAATCAAAAAGTGAGCAAAAGACCTAAACAGACTTTTCTTGAAATAAGACATACAGATGGTTAATAAACACATGAAAAGATGCTCAACATTACTCACTGTTAGAAAAAGACAAAACAAAACCACAATGAGGTATCATCTCACACTGGTCAGAATGGCCATCATCAAAAAATTCTACAAACAATAAATGCTGGAGAGGATGTGGAGAAAAGGGAACCTTCTTACACTGTTGGTGGGAATGCAAACTTGTACAGCCACTGTTTTCGGAGAACAGTATGGAGATTCCTTTAAAAACTGGAAATAGAACTGCCATTTTGAGTGAGTTAAATTGAGTGAAGTCTCGCAGTCGTGTCTGACTCTTTGCGACCCCATGGACTGTAGCCCACCAGGCTCCTCCATCCACGGGATTCTCCAGGCAAGAATACTGGAGTGGGTTGCCATTTCCTTCTCCAGGGGATCTTCCTGACCCAGGGATCGAACCCAGGTCTCCCGCATTGCAGGCAGACACTTTAAACTCTGAGCCACCAGGGAAGCCCAGCAAACTGCCATATGACCCACCAAATCCCACTGCTGGGCATACACCTCAAGGAAACCAGAATTGAAAGAGACACATATACCCCAGTGCTCATTGCAACACTGTTTACAATAGCTAGGACATGGAAGCAACCTAGATCTCCATCAGCAGATGAATGGATAAGGAAGGTATGGTACATATATATAGTGGAATATTACTCGGCTATAAAAAAGGAACACATTTAAGTCAGTTCTAATGAGGTAGATACAGAGAAGGCAATGGCACCCCACTCCAGTACTCTTGCCTGGAAAATCCCATGGACAGATGAGCCTGGTAGGCTGCAGTCCANAACTCCAGTGAGATCACTTGTATAAACACAATAAGCTAGTTACTGGTATCATTTACAAGTTTAGAAAGCAGGTGAAATACGAGAAGAAAAGCAAACACCCAATGAGAAGATGAAAACTCACTTTTTCTCTACAAGGTGGACTTCCTCTCTGGGCAGTACTTCCTGCCTGGGCTCATGTCAGCTTTCCCCAGGGCAGCGAGTGGAGAACACAAGGAAATCACGAGGGTAACTCAGACTGGAAATTGTGGTCAACAACTAACTTCACAAAGTCCAGACCCCCTTTAAAAGTTAACAGTGAAGTAGTAATGCCAGTGGGAGGGGTGGGTGAAAGCAGAAGCCAGTCTCAACTTTCCATCAGAATGACCTGGAGCTTATTTAACCCCCACTCCCAGAATTTCTAACTTTACACAATTGGTCTACAAAGAGTGCAGGGGGATTTGCGTTTCTAACAAACTCCCAGGTGAGAAGAATGAGCGGGTCTGAGAGCTATACTCTGAGGACAGTCGTCCTAAAGCTTGATTATAGAGATGTTTCACATGCATCATCTCCAACCGCAAGAACTTTAAAACTTCCCTTGAGAGACTCCTGCCAATAAGACCAAAGGTGTGTTTGGAATCGGCTTCTCTGTTCATTTACAAACAAGTACACAAATAGAACCTACTCGATACAGCAGTTACATACACAAGGAGCCAGACTGCCTAGTTTGGGATCCAACTCTCTCTTTCTAGCTATGTGCTGGTAGACAACTCACTCAACCTCTCTGCTTCAGCAGCTTCAAGTGTGAAATAAGAGGTAATAGCTTCTCTCCTTCCAGCAGGAAAACTGGAAATGTATGTCTACCAAAATCAANAACTCTCTCTTTCTAGCTATGTGCTGGTAGACAACTCACTCAACCTCTCTGCTTCAGCAGCTTCAAGTGTGAAATAAGAGGTAATAGCTTCTCTCCTTCCAGCAGGAAAACTGGAAATGTATGTCTACCAAAATCAATGAGGTGAGGTGAAGTCGCTCAGTCGTGTCCGACTCTTTGCAACCCTGTGGACTGTAACCTACTAGGCTTCTCTGTCCATGGGATTCTCCAGGCAAGAATAGTTGAGTGGATTGCCATTTCCTTCTCCAGGGGATCTTGCAGACCCAGGAAACGACCCTGGGTCTCCCGCATTGGAGGCAGACGCTTTAACCTCTGAGCCACCAGGGAAGCCCACCAAAATCAATGAGAAGTCTTTAATTCCCATTTCCACACACACATTTTGAACATCCACAGACAGAAGGTGCCTGGAGGGTTGCTTGCCCTGCCTTTAGCAGATGTTTGGCTGTTTCAGTATTATTTAGAGTAACCACACCCACATCCCTTCTTCTAAGCCCCTCTTTCCTTAAGGGCCACCAAATGACCAAGAGATGTAACTACACACTGAATACACCACCATCAGAACAAGCATAGGGGCTTCCATTCCCTGGGAATCCCTTAGGCTGTCCAAGAAAAGAAGTATCAGACTTTGTGGAAAAGATCAATGGGTTAGGTTCCAGAAACAAAAGACCTAATAATCACCCAAGAGTGATTAAAATCCAGAAGTTCAGGCCTGCCTAGTTAGTTCAGTTGCTCAGTCGTGTCCGACTCTTTGAGACCCCATGAATCACAGCATGCCACGCCTCCCTGTCCATCAACAACTCCCAAAGTTTACTCAAACTCATGTCCATTGAGTCGGTGATGCCATCCAGCCATCTCATCCTCTGTTGCCCCCTTCTTTTCTTGCCCCCAATACCTCCCAACATCAGGATCTTTTCCAGTGAGTCAACTCTTAGCATTAGGTGGTCAAACTATTGGAGTTTCAGCTTTAGCACCAATGAATACCCAGGACTGATCTCCTTTAGGATGGACTGGTTGGATCTTCTTGCAGTCCAAGGGACTCTCAAGAGTCTTCTCCAACACCACAGTTCAAAAGCATCAATTCTTTGGCACTCAACTTTCTTCACAGTCCAACTCTCACATCCATACATGACCACTGGAAAAACAATAGCCTTGACTAGATGGACCTTTGTTGGCAAAGTAATGTCTCTGCTTTTGAATATGCTATCTAGGTTGCTCATAACTTTCATTCCAAGGTGTAAGCGTCTTTTAATTTTATGGCTGCAATCACCATCTTCAGTGATTTTGGAGCCCCCCAAAATAAAGGTCCCAGCTATTAGATGAAGACTTCAGGTAAGAGCTTCAACCCTCTGCAGTGTTTTTCACTGGTGTTTCCTCACAGTTCAGGGACCCTTCAGTGGTTTCATGACCAAATGACTCCTGGCAGGACCACTTACATCAAGACGATGCACTGCTTCTCTGAAGGCTAAAGATCTGCGTGAGACCCCACAGGTTTCAGGGGCCACATCTCCAGGATTTGGTCCTCAAATGTGGAAATGGAGATATTCACAATAGAGAAAGGGGTTGCTCAAATACACACTCCAGGCCTGGCTGTGCGTCCCAGGCAAAAGCAAAACACGTTCAAGAATAGTATCCCCATTCATTACATTAAACACAAGTGTTTTTACACGCATGAAATTTGTCACAAATAGATACCAGGAAATGCAGTGAGAGATGTACAGGGAGAGAGGGAGGGAGAAAGATAGACATTGTCATAGGCAAAGTGAAGAAGGAGCCCGGTGCAGGCGGAACTCAGCTGTAGCCTAAGGAATATGGGGGATGCTCTTGGACAATGATAACAGTGCAGGGCACTAATTGGATATAGGAAGCTGTTCATAAATTGCTTGCTTAGGGGAAAAATAAGCTTGCCGCTTTAGTTCAGAACTGCGAATTCCTGAGCAGAACTGGGGAAGCCTGCTAAGGATGGAGTGTGGGGGTGTGGTGTTGGGTGTGTTGGGGGGGTCCCAAGGGAGGTCCAGTCCAGTCCTTCTCCCGCTTGGGGGGAGACTCCCCTTGGGCAGCCTGGGTTTTCAGCTTCCCTGCCTCCTGCTTCACTCACCGCCCCTCCTGCTTCACCCGCTTCCCCTCCCACTAGGGCCTAAGGAGTTTGCTGGTGGGGCAGCGAGCTACAAGTCAAGGAGCCCCACCACGAGTTCCCTCTCCAGGGCTCTGTTCCCCCGCCAGATGCCAGGGACCACGTGGCCCCACGGGCTACAAGCAGCCAGGTGCCCAGGACGCCAGCGGAAAGCGCTCCCTCGCCCCGACCACCCCGCTCTCCAGTCCCCAGAAGCGCAGCGGTGGCGTCAAGCAACCGCCCCACGGACCGCGGAGGTGTCCCAGCCCAGGCGCGCTCTCACCAGAAGAACAGACGCGAGCAGAAGTTCGCGTCCTGCAGCGGGCTGGGCTTCCCCATCTTGCCGGCGGGGGCGGCCGCGGGCCGGGGTCGCGCTGCTCTGGCGATGGAGCTGGTCCTGGAGGCGCTGGAGGGGAGGCTGGAGGCTCAGACACAGCGTGGTCCTCTCAGGGAGACAGAACCACCTGCTTCAGGGAGTGGAGCACCGGGGGGCCGCCCGCTCCGCGCCTCTGCCCCTGGGGCCTGGAGTCGGGAGCGGTGGGGGCAGCAGGACCAAGGGGCGGCCAGCGGGCTCTGCCCGGGCCCACGCAGGTGTGAGGCGAGGCTGCAGGCGCGCTTGATGGAGCCACTTAGGGAAACTGCGGCACCCAAGGCACCGGACAGAGGCGCCTACGTTTGGGCACCGGGCTGCAAATTCTACCAAAGGACGTGCTCTGAGCCCGGGCCCCCACCCAGGAGACGGAAAGGGAGGGGCGGGCGCATCAGAAACGCTCCCTCAGCTGTGGTGAAGACCCAGGGAAGCTGGCACAAGGAGATAGCAGCCCTCGCTCTGGGCACTCTGCCCTCATCAAGACCAAATAAGGGTGCTATAGGAGGGTGTCCAGCTGTTATGGAGCAGGACCCTGTGGGGCCTTCCTGGGATAGATATCGCCCCACCCCATGCCTTCTGCCTGCCTCTTGTTTGTGCGTGCGGTGCGCAGTCACTCAGTCCTGTCCGACTCTTTGTGACCACATAGACTGTAGTCCACCAGACTCCTCTGTCCATGGGATTGTCTAGGCAAGAATACTGGAGTGGGTTGCCATTTCCTCCTCCAGGGGATCTTCCTGAACCATGGATCTGGCCTGTATCCTGCTTCATTTTGCATTGGCAGGTGGATTCTTTACCACTGAACCACCTGGAAAGCCCCTCTTTCTTAGAGAAAAGCTGCAATCTCCCAGGCCTCCTCTGAGCCACAGAAGGCTGGCTCAAGAATTAATGATGGAATAAATGAGAATGTGTAGTAACAACAACAAAATATTAAACAATAGCTCAGCCATATAGCAATCACAAAATCTTTAGTCTTTCCCTGAAGGATTTAGATCACATAGATGACAGTGTCTGATGCACATTCCTGAGATGTTCTGCAGATACTAAACGCCTACCAGATGGAAGAAGTTAACTGCATGATGGTCATGAGCAGGGAGCCCCCACACTAGCTGGAGCCTGAGGACTGAAGATGTTAAACCGCATGACATGACCCTGTTACCTCATCATCAACCAATCAGAGAATAATGCTGGAGGTGATCACCTACTCTGCACTTTCTCCCTCACCTTCCCTATAAAAACTCTCACCTGAAATCCATTAGGGAATTTGGACTTTTTTTGAGCATGAACTCCTTGCTTGACTCTTGCAATAAACCTTTCTTTGCTCCAAACTCCAACAGTTTTTTTGACCTCGGATAACAGGGTCTAGCACAGATTATGTTTGTAGAGCTTCAAGACCTAATGAAAAGTAACAGAAAGTTAGAGGAACTCAGATGATTTTTGGAAGATGAATGCATGGTGTTAATGGGGGCAGCTTTCTGGCATCTTACATGCTGCATTGTTCAGGGAACCTCTGTGAGCTTGTTTCTGCCCTCTTAGACTGGGAAAGGGAAATCTGAGAGGAGAGAGGCTGTCTCATGATTTAGTTCATCATGAGCTCAGGGACTAGACAACTAACAGTGGCATATGTTACAGAACACAAGTCATGCACATTTCTTGTGAACTTCCCTCACCTTTAACTCTAACAACACCCTATTCAGCAAGGTATTATCCCTGTTTTATGGATGAGAAAGATGAGGCTCAAGGACAGCACTTGTCCAGATTCTTTGAATCAGTAAATGATGAATCCTAATTTGGATTCAAGTCCAAGTCCAGCATGACTATCTCACTGGTGGATGGACAGTGTGTATCAAAACTGCCTAGAATGTTCTGTTTGAAAAAATGAATGACTGTAGGACTGAATGAACAAAACATTGGGCTCCCACCCTTAAGTATGTAGCTATTTCTGTGTTCATCTTATCAGCTCAGCAATTTTCTTTCCTTCCACCCTAAATGAAGAAAGATCAAAATTTGTGGAGCTTATTATAAGATCATGTTGCTATTCTTTGATAATTTCCCTTTTTAATGACTTTTGGCTTCAGTTACAAAAGACGAGTAAGTTCTGGAGAACTGGTATACAGAAATGTGGCTCCAGTCGGAATTATGTACTGTGAAGTTTCAATTATCTGCGAGAAGAGATCGTGGAAGTTCTCAACATAAAAACACAAAAGGAAAATGGTTAAGGTATGAAGTGATGGCTATGTTGATTGCCTTGGCTGTGGTGAGTATTTTCTATAGTCCATGAGGTCACAGAGTCGGCCATGACTTAGCAACTGAGCATATATGTGTATCAAGTCATTAGGCTGCATCTTAAATANAATGTAACATGGTACAGCCACAAAGTTAAAACAT
This sequence comes from Raphicerus campestris, assembly GCA_006410735.1. NCBI lineage: Eukaryota > Metazoa > Chordata > Mammalia > Artiodactyla > Bovidae > Raphicerus > Raphicerus campestris. The sequence goes on along the minus strand of SJYW01000104.1, from coordinate 153,348 downwards.
AATCCAGCAATTCTACTCCTGGCAGATAAATGGAGCACATGTCCACATGAAAACTTACATATGAATGTCACAGTGGCACTATTCAGAAAAGGAAAAAATGAATTGGAGGCAGGGGGATCCAAGGGTACATAAACTGATAAATGGACAAGTAAAACATGGTATTACGGGCTATGGAATATTATTTGGCATTTTATAAAATACTGATGCATGCTATAACATGGGTGAACACTAAATACATGATGCTAAGTTAATGCAGCCAGCCGTTGATTCTAGTGAGGATGAAACAGCATCTAATGAGAGATTCAATCTTGCTGGACTTGATTCATTCCCAGACAAACCTCAGGGACATATGATGCAAATTTATAACTGTGTGAAAACTGATGTTGAAGCTGAAACTCCAAAACTTTGGAGTTTGGCCACCTCATGAGAAGAGCTGACTCATTGGAAAAGACCCTAATGCTGGGATGGATTGGGGGAAAGAGGAGGAGGGGACAACAGAGGATGAGATGGCTGGATGGCATCACTGACTCGATGGACATGGGTTTGGGTAGGCTCCAGGAGCTGGTGATCGACAAGCAGGCCTTGCATACTGTGATTCACTGGGTTGCAAAGAGTCGGACACGACTGAGCAACTGAACTGAACTGAATGGAACAATAAATTATTAAATGATCTCTGGTATTTCTGTCAAATAGTCAAAGCATCAAGCATTAAATCTGCAGCAGATATAACAGCAGTACTAAAATGGTTCAGCTGAAACAGTGCTGGTCTTCAAGCATTTTTCTATCAAGACAAATGGGGTTCACAATTTAAATACACTCCAGTGAGTAGCCATAGTCTGAATACGATTAAAATGTCATTGTCACTCCACATTCCCACAATATATCCACCTCCGTAACCTCAGGAATGGAAATCTCATTCAAATCTAGCCAATAATAATACACTATGTCTGTGTCCAAAGGGTTTGGCCCAGAGATAAACTGAAGGCCCATGTCAGGCCAACTGGCTTTCTTCCTTAAGGATATTTTTGTTGCTGTTCTTTTTGGTTTTGTTTGTTTGTTTTTCCTGGAGTTAGAAAGGGGAAAACTTCACTTTCCTTTCTAGTGAGGGAGTGATAAGGACATGACCCATGATTGCTGATAGCTATGTGCCCCTTTCATGGAGAGGCCCAAAAGGATAAAAAAGCTTCCCAGGTGGTGCTGGTGTTAAACAAACCACCTGCCAACGCAAGAGACATACGAGATGCAGGTTCGATCCCTGGGTTGAGCAGATCCCCTGGAGGAAGGTATGACAACCCACTCCAGTATTCTTGCCTGGAGAATCCCATGGACAGAGAAGGCAGGCAACTGTTCACAGGGTTGCAAAGAGTCAGACATGACTGAAGTGACTTAGCATGCACACACATGCCTAAAAGAATAAAGCTGGTACCCTAAGGAAAGTGAACAGCTATTTATTAAACACTGTGTGGCAAGACTGATCCAGAAGCCAGGGACAGGATAAGTTAAAGAGGATGAGTGATGTAAGGAGAGTCTTGTCATCAGGCCTCCAGGGCTCCTGAGACTAGCAGGATCCCTCCTTGGATGGTGTGACCCCCTGGGGCAGAAACTGTCACGTTCCAGCTCCTATCCTCTGACATTCCTCCAGAATTAAGGCAGCTCACTGTTTTGGGAACTCTGTGCTTGTAGAACACATTGGAGCCACATGCAAGACAAGCCAAAACCCCTGGATTCAACCCTCAGCCACCGATCAATGGGGAGTTCGTAGATAAATGCCCAGTACCTTGCCCATCAGTTGAAGCAATTCTCTGTCCCATGGTGACCCAGCAAGAAGGAATCCAGTAGCCCAAGCTGTAACTTGCTTGTTAACACACTCTTTATTGACGTCCTTCCTTATGTATATCACCTCTCCACTCCCTAAATGTATTTTCCTGGGATCACTTCCAAAATAAACTACTTCCACTCAAACCCTTGTCTCAGGGTCTGCTACTGGGGAACCCAAACCAAGACACCTACCAAAACCGTCCTTCTAATTACTAAGAAATGTCTGCACTCCCTTGCACCCATAGGAGTCCTAACTAATAATACTGTAAACCCTGGGTTGTCCAATACATTTGAGGACTTCAAATGCATCTGGTCAAAACTGAGGTGTGCTGTATGTATACAATACACAATGGATTTCAAAGGCAGTGTAAAAATATTTTTCCCTCATTAATGATTTGTCACATTGATTACATGTTGAAACGATATTATTGTGAACATACTGGTTTAAAAATATCTTACTAATATCCATTTTACTTGTTCCTTTTTACTTTTTAACATGACTACTACAAAAATTTTAAGTTATAGTTCATGTCATATTTCTGTGGCTGCAAGATAAGGCAATAGCTTTGGATAAGAAGCAAATGAGAAAAGGCATTTGGCCTTTGGCCCAAACCTGGGAGTTTTGGTCAGAAAGCCTGAGGTGCCACCTCTTCAAATGAGCCTGTCTGCAAGGGTACATTTAACCCCATGTCGTGTATCCATGCAAAGTTCAGAATTAAACTGTAAGGTACAACTTGCTTGTATCCTGTGAAAAATGTCACTCTGTAAACAAAGATCAAATTCTGGGCCAAAAGTTTTCTCCCTTTTACCAAGTGGTGAGTATGTGTGTGTCAATTATCATTCTTCAATGTCCAGGTGACTTAAGTCTTTACTCTTTAAACAATTGCCAGACTATTCTAATACACATCTGTATGCCCTATAGGACTGCAACTTTTCCTCGCTACTATCAAATCACTATTCTTATTTCAAACTTAGACTTTCATCCAGCAACTGACTATCAAGCATTGCCATCCATCTCTGCCTATCAGTCAACTTGTTCAATTTCCATAGAATGACCATCCCTGTATTGTGATGGCACTTCTTTGTAGATCCATTTGGGTGTTTTATTACACTTTCCTGAATTGTTCAAATACATGGAAGATGGAAAAAAATGAATATGTTAATATTAGAAATAAAGTGATTAATGTAAACATGGAGAAAGCATGAAGTAAAAGAAAGGAGGTACCTATTCAGTTTGGTTTGCATGCATATGAGAAGTAATGGTTCATTATATGTTTAACTTTGAAGGGAGAGAAACAAATTTTTTAAACCTGTAAAATACGTATAACAGGTTTATTCATAATTACCAAAAGCTGGAAGCAACCAAGATGTCCTTCAATAGGTGAATGGATAATTAACCTAGTTCATTCAGACAATGGAGAATTATTCAGCACCAAAAAAAAAAAAAAAAAAGATGTGCTACCAACCTATGAAATAACGTGGAGGAAACGTAAATGCTCATTACTAAGTGAAAGTAGTCAGTCTGAAAAGGCTGCTGCTGCTGCTGCTGCTAAGTCACTTCAGTTGTGTCCAACTCTGTGCGACCCCATAGACAGCAGCCCACCAGACTCCATCGTCCCTGGGATTCTCCAGGCAAGAACACTGGAGTGGGTTGCCATTTCCTTCTCCAATGCATGAGAGTGAAAAGTGAAAGTGAAGTCCGTCAGTTGTGTCCGACTCTTAGTGACCCCATGGACTATAATCCACGAGGCTCCTCCATTCATGGGATTTTCCAGGCAAGAGCACTGGAGTGGGGTGCCATTGCCTTCTCCCTGAAAAGGCTACATGCTGCATAATGCTAACTGTATGACAAAAAGGCAAACTATGGAGACAGTAAAACGATCCGTGGTTGCCAGAGAGTGGAGATGGGAGTAAGGGATGAATAGGTGGAGCACAGAGGATTTTTAGGACAATGGAAATACTCTGATTGATACCATGATGATGGAAATGTCATACATTTGTCTAAATTCACAGAATGCACACCAGGAGTGAATCCTAATGTAAACTATGGACTTTGGATGGCTATGATGTGTCAGCCTAGATCTGTCAGTTGTAGCAAATGTATCATCTGGTGAGGGATGTTGGTAGTGGGGAAGCCATGGAGTATGAGGACAGGGGGTATATGAGAAACCTCTGCAATTGCCACCCCCAAAAGTAAAAAAGTCAATAAAATACTGATAAGATATTGAAGAAGATTATACATCCAAACAATGAAATGTTATAATAAAAGAAATGGAGAGGGTTTTCTTTTTTTTTAAGTTATAGACTGAGATTCCATAGTACTAGTATGCAGATCAGGAAGCAACAGTCAGAACTGGACATGGAACAACAGATTGGTTCCAAATAGGAAAAGGAGTACGTCAAGGCTGTATATTGTCACCCTACTTATTTAACTTATATGCAGAGTACANGTGTCCAACTCTGTGCGACCCCATAGACAGCAGCCCACCAGACTCCATCGTCCCTGGGATTCTCCAGGCAAGAACACTGGAGTGGGTTGCCATTTCCTTCTCCAATGCATGAGAGTGAAAAGTGAAAGTGAAGTCCGTCAGTTGTGTCCGACTCTTAGTGACCCCATGGACTATAATCCACGAGGCTCCTCCATCCATGGGATTTTCCAGGCAAGAGCACTGGAGTGGGGTGCCATTGCCTTCTCCCTGAAAAGGCTACATGCTGCATAATGCTAACTGTATGACAAAAAGGCAAACTATGGAGACAGTAAAACGATCCGTGGTTGCCAGAGAGTGGAGATGGGAGTAAGGGATGAATAGGTGGAGCACAGAGGATTTTTAGGACAATGGAAATACTCTGATTGATACCATGATGATGGAAATGTCATACATTTGTCTAAATTCACAGAATGCACACCAGGAGTGAATCCTAATGTAAACTATGGACTTTGGATGGCTATGATGTGTCAGCCTAGATCTGTCAGTTGTAGCAAATGTATCATCTGGTGAGGGATGTTGGTAGTGGGGAAGCCATGGAGTATGAGGACAGGGGGTATATGAGAAACCTCTGCAATTGCCACCCCCAAAAGTAAAAAAGTCAATAAAATACTGATAAGATATTGAAGAAGATTATACATCCAAACAATGAAATGTTATAATAAAAGAAATGGAGAGGGTTTTCTTTTTTTTTAAGTTATAGACTGAGATTCCATAGTACTAGTATGCAGATCAGGAAGCAACAGTCAGAACTGGACATGGAACAACAGATTGGTTCCAAATAGGAAAAGGAGTACGTCAAGGCTGTATATTGTCACCCTACTTATTTAACTTATATGCAGAGTACATCATGAGAAACGCTGGGCTGGAAAAAGCACAAGCTGGAATCAAGATTGCCAGGAGAAATGTCAATAACCTCAGATATGCAGATGACACCACTCTTATGGCAAAAAGTGAAGCAGAACTAAAGAGCTTCTTGATGAAAATGAAAGAGGAGAGTGAAAAAGTTGGCTTAAAGCTCAACATTCAGAAAACTAAGATCATGGCATCTGGTCCCATCACTTCATGGCTAATAGATGGGGAAACAGTGGCTGACTTTACTTTTCTGGGCTCCAAAATCACTGCAGATGATGATTGCAGCCATGAAATTAAAAGACACTTGCTCTTTGGAAGGAAAGT
>SJYW01000104.1:136254-146340 GCA_006410735.1 Raphicerus campestris | reverse complement strand
AAATAGGAAAAGGAGTACGTCAAGGCTGTATATTGTCACCCTACTTATTTAACTTATATGCAGAGTACATCATGAGAAACGCTGGGCTGGAAAAAGCACAAGCTGGAATCAAGATTGCCAGGAGAAATGTCAATAACCTCAGATATGCAGATGACACCACTCTTATGGCAAAAAGTGAAGCAGAACTAAAGAGCTTCTTGATGAAAATGAAAGAGGAGAGTGAAAAAGTTGGCTTAAAGCTCAACATTCAGAAAACTAAGATCATGGCATCTGGTCCCATCACTTCATGGCTAATAGATGGGGAAACAGTGGCTGACTTTACTTTTCTGGGCTCCAAAATCACTGCAGATGATGATTGCAGCCATGAAATTAAAAGACACTTGCTCTTTGGAAGGAAAGTTATGACCAACCTAGATAGCATATTGAAAAGCAGAGACATTACTTTGCCAGCAAAGGTCCATCTAGTCATGGCTATGGTTTTTCTAGTGGTCATGTACGGATGTGAGAGTTGGACTATAAAGAAAGCTGAGCACCAAAGAATTGATAGTTTTGAACTGTGGTGGTGGAGAAGACTCTTGAAAGTCCCTTGGACTACAAGAAGATCAGTCCTGGGTTTGTTGGAAGGACTGATGTTGAAGCTGAAACTCCAACACTTTGGCCACCTCATGCAAAGAGCTGACTCATTGGGAAAGACCCTGGTGCTGGGAAAGATTGAGGGCAGGAGGAGAAGGGGATGACAGAGGATGAGATGGTTGGATGGCATCACCCACTCAATGGACATGGGTTTGGGTGGACTCTGGGAATTAGTGATGGACAGAGAGTCTGGCGTGCTGTGGTTCATGGAATCGCAAAGAGTCGGACGCAACTGAGTGGCTGAACTGAACTGAACTGTCTGGGAGCCCCAAGCTCACACTAGATCCAGGAGCCAATAGCATCAGAGCATTTTCTCCTTCAGACACCCACACCCTACTGACCTGAGCCCACAGGAAACACCCCTAACCTGTTACTCTAAACTGAGTGGTTTAAACTTGAGACTTGGTGACTGGCCAGGGGAAAGAAGCCTTGAAAGGGAAACAATACATTTACAGTGGAGAAACCTGAGATCAAGTTAACATAGCTACATCATGTATTTCCTCATTTGATGTCAGCTGGACTGCTTACAGACTGCCCAGATTAAACACAGATTCTGGGTGAGTCTGGAATGAAAGCAGGGCTTCTCTGCTCACTAGGACTGTATTTCCAGAAGAGAAATACTCATCACCTGGCTTGAGTGGTGGAGGTGGAGCTGAGATGAACAGAAGGGATTGCAGAGACCAGGAGATGAACTCAACAGTATCTGGGTAGATAGACCCACCATGATGACCCAGTCCTCAATCCTCTCTCTGGTTCCCTCCTTCAACATTCCACCTGCCCTGAAAAAAGAATCTGCTGTTGTGTGTGTTGGCAAATACTCACAGTCAAATGGCACATGGAATGTAAAATTTATTTTCACTCCTTTGAGTCTACAAGGGTGTTTCTGGATGATCAATGTTTGACTCAGTGGATTTGTAGATTCTGTAGATTGCTACCCCCCACCTCCTGCATTGGGAATGGGCATCATCCAACCCGTTAAGGGCATGACTAGAAGCAGGGCAGAAGACAGAGAATTCCCTCCTTTTTTTCTTCCGTCACCGCTGGAGCTGACCTCCAATCTCATCTTCTCCTGTCCTTGAAGTGGGATGTTCACCACTGACTCCCTGGGTTCTCAGGACTTGGACTTGAACTAAATCACACCATTGGCTGCCCTGGTCTCCATGGTGACCATGGTGTTTCTTGCATAATCAGTAAGCCACTTCCTCCCTTACATATATATATATACATATACATATATATATATATATATATATATATATACACACACATCAGTTCACTTCAGTCGCTCAGTCGTGTCCGACTCTTTGTGACCCCATGAATTGCAGCACACCAGGCCTCCCTGTCATCACCAACTCTCGGAGTCTACCCAAACCCATGTCCATCAAGTCAGTGATGCCATCCATCCCTAGTGGCTCAACTAGTAAAGAATCCACCTGCAATACGGGAGACCTGGGTTCAATCCCTGGGTTGGGGAGATCCCCTGGAGAAGGGAACAACTACCCACTCCAGTATTCTGGCCTGGAGAATTCCATGGACTGTATAATCCATGGGGTCGCAATGAATCAAATATATACACATACAAGTAGTTAAATGTCCACAGAAAAATGAAGATGGGAGAGCTTGGACTGGGAAGCTTTTTGATCCCATTTGATCCCAGTGTCTGCATTTCCCGCTACTACTCTGCATTGCCTCCACGTTCTCAGCCTTCACTCACTTCCCTGGGTTTGTTGTTCTGTCTATGTCCCTTGTCAGCGTCACCAGCTCTCCATGGGATGCAAGCCTGCAGTAGCCTGAGCAGCAGCAGCGATAGCGTCTTACTGGTGCCTGGCGCCATCTCGTGGCCAAACTAGGCAACTGTCAGGGTCAATTTGACACTACTGTATTTGGGACCCTTACTGCGGTAAAAACAGCTCTCAATTGTTTTTCTCTTCTCCACTTTTCTTTAGACAGTAAATCACATATACTCAAAGAAATTCGTGTTCCTATTTTAATCATCTCACTGAAGGGGCAAGAAATGCACGTGCAGATAGAAATGGAAACGGGGAGTACATCACAGGAGCAAGAGGGGTTGCGAGGAGCATTTTATTATGAACGCAGTACTGAAGCCTCTTTTTCCAGTGTGATTCAAAGGAAGAAGTATAAGTGTGCATCCAAAAAAAAAAAGGAAAGAACAAATTAAAAAGAAGAAAAAAGAGATTTCTTTGAAGGGGGGTGGAAATCTGTGAACTCTTCCAGGTTAATATATTTTATTATATCATAAATTAAGGCAACGGCACTCCACTCCAGTACGCTTGCCTGGAAAATCCCATGGATGGAGGAGCCTGGTGGGCTCCTCCATGGGGTTGCTAAGAGTCGGACACGACTGAGCAACTTCACTTCACTTTCCCTCCTAATTTAGGATGAAGATTATGACCTAAGACATGTAGAGAACAGAGAAAAGTGCCAAATAAATGTCATCTGTTGTTATTTTTATTCCCAGAAAGAGGAGGCTACTGAGAGCAGGGTGATGAACACTTTTGGTTTGCTCAGATGCTCCAGATTTTAACACTGAATGTCCTGTTTGCTGTGGATCCACTCATCCCCAGGGACACAAATAATTTCAGGTTTTCAGCTTTTGTTGGGGTTGAGGAGAATGGAAGAAAGTGACTGAATGTTTTCTTTCCACAGTCAAATGATAATCTCCTGACAGAAGCCCAGCAGTTCCTATTTCTACCTTATCTTCTCCTCACATTGCCACCTGCCTGCAAAAACGAAAGAAATTATTGTCTCCTGGGAGACAAGTCAGCAGGACTTGTCTCAAGAGGGCAGCCTGAAGCTGGACTTGGTGTTCTCTGCACCACTCAGTACCTACCAGCAGAGGGCACACTCCTATACCGCTCACTGTATTCCCAGTTCTCCTCCCCTGACCCGCCTAGTTTCTGCCTTCCAGGAAATCTTAATCCATTCATTGCTCTTCCAAGTTAGGCTGTGTTCATCCTTTTTCCTCTGCCTCCTTCCTCTCCCTCCTTCCTGCCTCTCTACCTTTCTGCCTCTCTACCTTCCTGCCTTTCATTTCCATGAGTAAAGTTGCAAGGAATGTGAGCTCACAATTACAAATTTCAAAGCACCTGTTTTAACAAACCACGATGAGTAAGAAAGTCAAACTTTTAGAAATTTTAGGGAAAAGCTAAAATCAATCCAACCTGCAAAAACCACAGATATGAGAATAGTGAGATACAGAATATAAAATAAGCCTCTTTAGGGCTTCCCTGATAGCTCAGTGTTAACAAATCCACCTGCCAGTGCAGGAGACATGGGTTTGATCTCTGATCCAGGAAGACCCCATATGCCTCAGGACAACCAGGTCTGTGCACACCTACTGAGCCCGTGGTCCAGATTCCGGGAGCCACAGCTACTGAGCCCTCTCACCCCAGAGCCTGTGCTCTGAAACAAGAACAGCCACCACAATGAGAAGCTCATGCACCGAAACTGGAGAGGAGCCCCCTTCACCCCAAAAAAGAAAAAAACCCATGCTGCAACAAAGACTTAGCACAGCCAAAAATACATAAATAAAAATAAACAACAAACATCTCTCACAGTAAAAAATAAAATATGGCTTCTGAATTTTGACTAAAGAACAAGAAGTTAGAAAAAACGAAATAGGAAGATTTGATGAATAAAATGGAAATTCTAGAACTTTTTCTTAAGAGTTTTACATAGCCAAAGATAAGTTTTTTAAAATCAGAACATAAGTCTGAAAAAAAATTCCCATAATGCAGCATGGAACAATAAAGAGGTTAAAAAAATGTTAAAGGAAGTTTGAGATATAGAACAAAGTAAAAAATACATCTTATCAAAGTCACAGAAGGAGATAAAGGATAAGGGCAGAGGTAATTCCTAGAGAAAGGACTAACAGTTCTCCAGAGCTGATAAAAGAGCATCAGTTTCAAGAAGATCAGTAAATCCTAAAGATTTTAAAAAGAAAAATCCACACTTAGAAAATTAGTGAAACTGCCAAAACCAAAGAAACAATCTTAAATCCAGCCAAACATAGATTAATCTACACAGAAATGACAAATCAGGCTCTCAGTTTCTCAAAAACAACAATGGAAGCCAACTAAAAATAGTTGTATCTTCAAAGTACTGATACAAAATGATGGTTCAGTTCAGTTCAGTTGCTCAGTCATGTCTGATTCTTCGCGACTCCGTGAGTCTCAGCATGCCATGCCTCCCTGTCCATCACCAACTCCTGGAGTCCACCCAAACCCATGTCCATTGAGTCGGTGACGCCATCCAACCATCTCATCCTCTGTCGTCCCCTTCTCCTCCCTCCTTTAGTCTTTCCCAGCATCAGGGTCTTTTCCAATGAGTCAACTCTTCACACGAGGTGGCCCAAAGTATTAGAGTATTTCAGCTTTAGCATCAGTCCTTCCAAGGAACATCCAGGACCTATCTCCTTTCCAATGGACTGGTTGGATCTCTATAACCCAGCAAAATTCATCTAATGAAATACTATATTCTGCTCTCATAATTTACGAACTATAGCTACGTTCCGGAGCACAGATAAATTTCACAAATGCAATGTGTGGAAAAAAATTGGTTACAGAAAAAGCCTACACAACGATTCCATTTATGTAAGACTCAGAAACACGCAAAATTAAAGCAATGGGTCAAGTAAGCCTTCACTGTTACTGTATAATTTGTACTTTGTAATATCTGGTCATTCCATGGTTCGTTAAGCTTCAGACTAACAGAAAATTAAGCATTAACTACAGAGCCAGGAAAAAAAAAATCTGCAAACGCAAAACCTTTAGAATCAGTCTACAAAGTTTTAGTAAATACCCGTATAGAAAGATTGTCTTTGGCTACTTCTAAAACGCCACCGGTAAATCAGACTGTATCCTAAATTCCGGTCCTTCCTCCGGCCATCCGAGCATGAAGCGCTGTCACCTACCCGCATTGACTCGCTGCCACGCTGGTCCACGCGGGTTGTGCCCGCTGCATGCCTAGACCACGGCTGCCATCCGTCTGGACAGTGTCCCCGGAGACGCCTGAGCGACATGTCCAGGGCTCAGATCTCGGCTCTGGTGTTCGGCGTCGGGGGCTTTGGTGCTCTCGTCGCGGCCACCGCATCCAATGAGTGGAAAGTAACCACCAGAGCATCCTCGGTGATAACGGCCACTTGGGTTTACCAGGGGCTCTGGATGAACTGCGCAGGCAACGCATTGGGTTCTTTCCACTGCCGGCCGCACTTTACTATCTTCAAAGTAGAAGGTAAATATAATGGCTTTGCTTGGGGTGGAAGCAAAATGTTGCTTTTACCCCTCACGGCGCTCAAGTGTCTGTATTCAGTCTGCTGTTGACTGGGTGCTTAATCCAAGTGCCAAGATTTGCCTAAGATGGATGATGTGTGTGTGTGTTGGCTGAAAGAATTAAATCATGCCTTTTATATGGCAAAGGAAAACTAAGAATAACTTTATGGATATGGTGAAAGTCGTTCAGTCGTGTCCCACTTTTTGTGACACCCCTCCCCCTCCCATGGACTATACAGTCCATAGAATTCTCCAGGCCAGAATATTGGAGTGGGTAGCTGTTCTCTGCTCCAGGGGATCTTCTCAACCCAGGGATCAAACTCAGGTCTCCTGCATTGAAGGGGGATGCTTTACTGTCTGAGACACCAGGGAAGCCCAATGATTGTGTTAGAAATATCTAATGTGAATAAAAGACGCCAAGGGAAAGGGCAGAGGTGACTGGCTTGTTTTAAAACTCGTTTCGATTTGCCTTATGTCATGGAGGACTCCATATACACACATATAGGGACACACACCACCAGAAACCATATGTTATACTGTTTTGTTCTCTTGGCCTCCCTGCCTGGCATGTGGGGATCTTAGCTCCCCAGCCAGGGGTCCAACTTTTGCCCCCTACAGTGGAAGCAGAGTCTTAACCACTGGACCACCAGGGAAGTCCTGATCCCTTGTTATCCGAAATCCTCAGGCCATTCTAACATGAAATCCATACACACATATGTCTATACTCATATATATATATATACTTATATTCACAGTGATATGAACATATGAGAAGACATATAGTATTGAGAGAGTAAGTTTTTAGAGGGGTTTCTATATTTTTAAAGAACTATGCTTAGTGATAAAATAGCAGGACAAGAAATTTTTAAAGTAGCTAAGGGAAATAAAATGCCCATGAGGTTTTCATCAGGATTTATCAAAAATATGTATTAGACAAGCTTTCAACTTTATGCGTATTAGAAACTATTGCGAGGAGCTTCTTGCAACATACTGCAAGTATATGTATCCTAAAGAGGGAAAAATTTAAAGGGTTTTCAGTATAACCTATAAGAATATCAGATCACTGTGTAGTACATCTGAAATTAATATATTTAAATCAACTATACTTCAAAGAAAGACATTTTCATACCTTGGAATACCTCCAGGCAACCATTATCGGCTACTCGCTTGTATGTCATTATGGAATTACTATCTGCATCTGTTTTCTGCCTATTATGTATGTTTGCAAATCAGTCACAAGTTGTGGGTTTATTATACTAAAAATTTCCCCAGTAATTTATAATACATAGAGTTTTCACAATCAAATGGCAAAACTGAACCTTGGCCCCAGTAAAGAAAAAGAAATAAAATTTTAACTAGGAAGTTACTAAAGCATAATATTTTAAGGGGTTTTTGTGTCAAGTATTCACGTCATTAGTCCACAATATGTGCCAAGGGATAAAGAAAGGGTATTTAGTTAAATTCAGGAGATTCTAATGACAATCAAGGGAACAGTTCAAGCTTGGACACAGGCCTCCAAATAACATGGACTTTCCTAAGCCCTCAATGGAGGAATCAATGCTCATCTCTCTTCAGTCCCGACTTCTAAACTTATCTTGGGATATTTCAAAATTGTTCCTTCTGCTGTGGAAGGTTTCCCCAGGTTCAGGGGAACCATTAAAGGAGAGTGTTGTGGGGGACATGGTTGTCATTCCACAGACCTCTTGGCCCACTTTCACCTCGGGCAGCAAGTAGAAGATATCTCATGTGGGTAAGTGTATTTCTTTGTTCTTTCTGGGTTCGTTCTTTATATATATGCATACATATATATGGGCTCTGCAGCACTGTGCGTTAGTCGCTCCAGTCATGTCCGACACTTTGCGACACTATGGATTGTAGCCCACCAAGCTCCTCTGTCCATGAGGATTCTCCAGGAAAGAGTACTGGAGTGGGTAGCCATTCCCTTCTCCAGGGGATCTTCCCAACCCAGGAATTGACTCAAGGTCTCCTGCATTGCAGATGGATTCTTTACCAGATGAGCTTATATATTTATGGTCTTCTGTCTTTCATTCTCTATTCCTTAATGAAACCTAGTTATTGTGAAAAATCGGCAATCAACCTTAGCTCCAAAGTGGGCTAAAGAACCACTGTAACCTTTTATAATGATTTCAACAGCTACTTCCCTAAATGTATCTTAGAAAATGTGGAGCTGGAAATTTTGTTTCTAAATATTCCTGATGGTGATCCAAACAATCTTCTACCCTTAAACTTCATCCTCTTGACTTTGCTTCTTGATAGAAATATAGCATGTTCTGTTCTACGTCTGCTGCGTATGATGCACATGAGAGGTAATTTGGAAAACTTTGTTCACTGACAATGCTTAGAATTGGTAAAATTCATTTAGGGCTTCCCTGGTGGCTCAGAGGTTAAAGCATCTGCCTACAATACAGGTAGACCTGGGTTCAATCCCTGGGTCGGGAAGATCCGCTGGAGAAGGAACACAATCTTTCTACTTTCTTCATCCTGAATCAAAATCTTTATCAAAGACACAGGTTACTCTTGAGATGTATGTTCAACATCAGAAACACTGATTCATATTTTCAAGACAATGGACACACAAACTTGGATTTCGTCATTCACACAGAGTCATTGCTGTCGACATTGATTACTTTTCTTTTATTCTTTTTTGAAAGCATAACAGTGAGATGTTTGGAAAGTTTTCTATGCCAATAAGCTCATAAATGTCACAATAATTTCAAACTGAGTAAAAAAATACAGATGCCAAAGAGGAATGAAAATTGTTATATTGTGTTTTAAAATAATAAATTGATTTAAGCCTATACTGTCAATTTGAAACAAACCATTTTAGGCAGATTAAGCCTCCTCTAAGAAAGAAAAAGAGAAGATCTTTTTAAGCTGCCAGATTTTTTTTTCTTTGATGTTTACATAACTTCATGTCAAAGTCATATCTTATTGTTGCTAACCATCTTAGATGCCCCAGTATAGCTACAGATTTTTAGGAACTCATTTAGATTAATAATGATGATGACATCCTTAAAAGATTTGATGTAAGCCAGCACCTCTTTGGACAAGAGGCATTTCCAGTTGTGGAAAATACAAGCCCCCTTTTACTGTAGTTATAAGGAATCAATTTTAGGAGATTACCATAGACTTTATTTTTCTGGGCTCCAAAATCACTGCAGATGGTGATTGCAGCCATGAAATTAAAAGATGCTTACTCCCTGGAAGGAAAGTTATGACCAAACTAGAAAGCATATTGAAAAGCAGAGACATTATTTTGTCATCAAAGGTCTGTCTAGTCAAGGCTATGGTTTTTCCAGTGGTGGTGCATGGATGCGAGAGTTGGACTGTGACGATAGCTAAGCACAGAGGAATTGATGCTTTTGAACTGTGTTGGAGAAGACTCTTGAGAGTCCCTTGGACTGCAAGGAGATCCAACCAGTCCATCCTAAAGGAGATCAGTCCTGGGTGTTCAAAGGTAGGACTGATGTTGAAGCTGAAATTCCAATACTTTAGCCACCTGATGCAAAGAGCTGACTCATTTGAAAAGACCCTGATGCTGAGAAAGATTGAGGGCAGGAGGAGAAGGGGACAACAGAGGATGAGATGGTTGGATGGCATCACCAACTCAATGGACATGGGTTTGAATGAACTCCAGAAACTGGTGATGGACAGGGAGGCCTAGCATTACTGCATGCAGTTCATGGTGTCTCAAAGAGTCAGACACGACTGAGCGACTAAACTGAACTGAACCATAGTTGTTCAGTCACTCAGTTGTGTCCGACTCTTTGCGACCCCATGAACCACAGCACACCAGGCTTCCCTGTCCACAGTCTCCTGGAGTTTGCTCAAAGTCATGTCCCTTGTGTCAATGACAACATTCAGCCTTTTCATCCTCTGTCACCCCCTTCTCCTCCTGAACGCGATCTTTCCCAGCATTAAGGTCTTTTCCAATGTGTCAGATCCTCACATCGAGTGACTAGAGTATTGGAGCTTCAGCTTCAGATCATAGGAACACTTGTAATTCAGTCCTCACTGTGGCCTGAAAGCTTCTTGACTCAATTTCAAAGCACTTTGTTGTCTTTAGATGCAATATCCACTCTAGGCTGTGTCTCTTGTTTTGTCTTCTTTGGTTTTTCTTACCTGTGAAATGGTGATGAAA
>SJYW01000104.1:123192-135706 GCA_006410735.1 Raphicerus campestris | reverse complement strand
GGGCTCCAAAATCACTGCAGATGGTGATTGCAGCCATGAAATTAAAAGATGCTTACTCCCTGGAAGGAAAGTTATGACCAAACTAGAAAGCATATTGAAAAGCAGAGACATTATTTTGTCATCAAAGGTCTGTCTAGTCAAGGCTATGGTTTTTCCAGTGGTGGTGCATGGATGCGAGAGTTGGACTGTGACGATAGCTAAGCACAGAGGAATTGATGCTTTTGAACTGTGTTGGAGAAGACTCTTGAGAGTCCCTTGGACTGCAAGGAGATCCAACCAGTCCATCCTAAAGGAGATCAGTCCTGGGTGTTCAAAGGTAGGACTGATGTTGAAGCTGAAATTCCAATACTTTAGCCACCTGATGCAAAGAGCTGACTCATTTGAAAAGACCCTGATGCTGAGAAAGATTGAGGGCAGGAGGAGAAGGGGACAACAGAGGATGAGATGGTTGGATGGCATCACCAACTCAATGGACATGGGTTTGGGTGAACTCCAGAAATTGGTGATGGACAGGGAGGCCTAGCATTACTGCATGCAGTTCATGGTGTCTCAAAGAGTCAGACATGACTGAGCGACTAAACTGAACTGAACCATAGTTGTTCAGTCACTCAGTTGTGTCCGACTCTTTGCGACCCCATGAACCACAGCACACCAGGCTTCCCTGTCCACAGTCTCCTGGAGTTTGCTCAAAGTCATGTCCCTTGTGTCAATGACAACATTCAGCCTTTTCATCCTCTGTCACCCCCTTCTCCTCCTGAACGCGATCTTTCCCAGCATTAAGGTCTTTTCCAATGTGTCAGATCCTCACATCGTGTGACTAGAGTATTGGAGCTTCAGCTTCAGATCATAGGAACACTTGTAATTCAGTCCTCACTGTGGCCTGAAAGCTTCTTGACTCAATTTCAAAGCACTTTGTTGTCTTTAGATGCAATATCCACTCTAGGCTGTGTCTCTTGTTTTGTCTTCTTTGGTTTTTCTTACCTGTGAAATGGTGATGAAATGAAAGAACATAGGCAAAGCGCCTTGTACAGTGCCTGACACAGAGCCGTGCACCATAAAGGGTGGCAATCATTCCTATGAATACAGATTTTGATGCCGGGAGAGCTCACATCTCAGTGGTAGGAAGGTGACCATTTCTTCTGCCCCATCTATGTGTTTCTAGCCAGGACAGTCGTAGCTGCTACCTGGGATCCAAAACCAAATAGAAGGAGGCCTCCAATTCCTTGCCTCACACCCTATGTCATATTTATGACAAAGTGAAGGCTATTGTGTTCATTGGATTAAAGTTTATGCTTACGCTACAGGTTAGGAGTCACTGAACATCATTAGCCAGGACCATGCTTTGTGTCGAAGGCAGTTTCTCACCACAGAGGTGGACCTCTTCCTTCTGTCAATCACATGTTGCATTTGCTGAAAGGAGGAGAAAAGGGCCCCTTCAGGCTTCGTGGTGGGAAAGAGAGCCTCACCAGACCTCGGATGTGTTTGTATACTCCTATCATTACCATGCCGTGCTCAGTCGTGTCTGACTCTTTGCAACCCTATACACTGTAGGCCCCCAGGCTCTTCTGTCCATAGGATTTTCAGGCAGGAATACAGGAGTGGTTTGTCATTTCCTTGTCCAGGGGATCTTCCCAGTCCAGGGATGGAACTGTGTCTCCTGAGCCTCTTGCATTCCAGGCAGATTCTTTACCTGCTGAGCCGTTAGAAAAGCCATTGGGATAGCCTATNACTGAAACTTGAATTTCATATAATTTTCCAATGACACTAAATATTCTTCTTTTGATGCTTTCAACCTCTTAAAAATGTAAAAACTGTTATTAGCTCACAGACCATAAAATAGTGGGCCAGACTTGGCCCCAAATCTCTAAAAGATAAGGATGCTTTAACATAACCACGACATCAACATCGCACCGAAAAATAATTAGCAATAGTTCTTTATTATCAAATACCTTTCCATATTTGAATCTCTGTCTCATTAGCAGATTCACCCCCGTTCTTGAATGTATAATCACTAATCTGTCCTTTTCCCCTTTCCCTGTCCTCTCAGTAGCTCAGTGTCTTGCACCCATTCAGTTCAGTTCAGTCGCTTAGTCATGTCTGACTCTTTGCAACCCCATGAATTGCAGCATGCCAGGCCTCCCTGTCCATCACCAACTCCCAGGGTTCACTCAAACTCATGTCCATCATGGAGAAGGCAATGGCAACCCACTCCAGTACTCTTGCCTGGAAAATCCCATGGGCAGAGGAGCCTGGTAGGCTGCAGTCCATGGGGTCACTGAGAGTCGGACACGACTGAGCGACTTCACTCTCTCTTTTCACTTTCATGCATTGGAGAAGGAAATGGCATTCCAGTGTTCTTGCCTGGAGAATCCCGGGGATGGCGGAGCCTGGTGGGCTGCCGTCTCTGGGGTCGCACAGAGTAGGACACGACTGAAGCGACTTAGCAGCAACAGCAGCAGCATATCCATCGAGTGAGTCGGTGATGCCATCCAGCCATCTCATCCTTGGTCGTCCCCTTCTCCTCCTGCCCCCAATCCTTCCCAGCCTCAGAATCTTTTCCAATGAGTCAGCTCTTCGTATGAGGTGGCCAAAGTACTGGAGTTTCAGCTTTAGCATCATTCCTTCCAAAGAACACCCAGTAGATGGCAGCATACTACATATCACCAGTAGATGGCACTAAAATCATGACATTTACTAACGGTCTAAGCATTTACACAAAAGTTATATGCAATTTGTAATTACAGGTGAATATAAGATTACAAAAATTGAAAACAACCTGATTGCTCTGTGCAACATGAGATAAACCTCAAAATTTTCCAATTCCAAGAAAAAATTATTGCTGTTAAACAAATTTCTATTTGTTTAACAAATAAAAAACCAAAGGAGAGAACATAGGAAGCCCATTTCTCTATATTGAGGCTTACCTTTACTGTGTCAACATTCTAAATGTTAAATGGAAGCCCTTATATCTTCATATTCTTCTGCTTAAGAAAAATCATTGAATCTATTTGCATAGTTGATCTCTGTTAAATACCCATTACAAATGTACTGTCTGAACTGTATTAAGTGTTTCTGCCTCTGAATAAAACAATTTCTTTTCCAAACTTGTTCCATCCTATTGAGAAGAACAAGTAGTCAGGATGTGAGATTTGGATGGAGTCTTTAAGGTCATCTTGTCGAGCCCCCTCAGCTAACAGTAGACTGAAATGTCTCTATGAAATCACACAGCAGTGTGATGGTTTTCTGTGCCATTTGCCATCTTTCTCCCAAAGATCTCCCCTCCTTCCCTCCATCCCTACCCTGCAATAAGCATCCTGATCCAGGGATTGAACCCGGGTCTCCTGCATTGTAGGCAGCCGCTTTTACCGTCTGAGCCACCAGGGAAGGCCATTTAAAATATCTAACTACTCAATAATAAAGACTGCATTTTCATGCAAGTCTTTTCTATTTATGAAATACATGCCAATATTTAATGAAATATTTAGTGCAGATATTATATTTGCACAAAACCCAAATTGTGCATTTAACCCTCCCCTTGGCTGTCCTTGAAATATATTCAGCAGATATTTATTGCATCCTCCTATGTCCCAGCAAGATCTTGTTCTCTTGCTCAGCTGGGTCTTCCATTTGATCTCACATCTTGTAATTTCCTAGAGAGAAGTGGAGACAGCTTTAGGAAATCAGCCTGGATTATGTTTCTAAGGGGCAGCATGTATTAATATGACACTTTCCAGCAGACAGTCACAGTAATTCTAAGAGATTTGTTATACTCTCCTCCTATATTCAAATTAACACAATACTGGCATATCCTTTCTGTTTTGAAAATCGAGTCCTTTGTGCAGGGCAGGCCCTATACTTCCCCATTGACAGTTTTCACCAGATTTACTCCAAGACCCTGTTTTTTATGGTTCATCTTTCCCAAGTTCTGGAGCATCCGGGTTCTTCTCCCTGCAGCAAGTCTCAACATCCTTCTGTAAAGAGCCCTCTGCTCTGCCGCATTGCTTTGCTCCTCTTGGGCTCACCTGCCAAACCTCCCCCTGCACAAGCTTCTGACTCCCACCTGGAAACAGACACACAGTCTCACCTGCAGCCCCTTTCAAATGTGTTCCGTGAAAGATTCACGGATGTCGGGGTGTTCCATAGTCAAAAATCTTGAGAATTAAACAAATTTAAATACCTTTCCTTAAACTGCAGCATTTTTCACAGCCTTTGATCTCCTGATAGACATTGTGAGTCCTTTAAGATAGGGAGGAAGTGAACTGAGCCTTTTCCAAATCGCTCTGATTAAAGAGCACCCTCCCTGGTATTGAGAGCTTCCCTGGCGGCTCAGACAGTAAAGAATCCACCTGCAAAGCAGGCGAATCACAGTTCGATCTCTGGGTCAGGAAGATCTTCTAGAGAAGGGAATGGCTATCCACTCCAGTATTCTTGCCTGGAGAAGCTCATGGACGAGGAGTCTGGCGGGCAACAGTCCATGGGGACGCAAAGAGTCTGACACGACTGAGTGACTAAGCACACACACCCCTCTATATTAAGTCAGCTGAAGCTGCTATTTTAAAAAAAAAAAAAAAAAGGTTTAAACAAGAGACGTTTATTTCCCACAATTCAGGAGGTTGGGAAGTTCAGAGTCAAGGTGCTGGCGGCTTGAGCTCCTGCTGCGGCTCCCTTGGCAGCGGGAGAGGAAGCCAACCTCACCTAAGCCTAATTCCCTCCCAAAGGCCCCTCTCCAAGCCCCATCACACTGAGGGCTTGGGCTTCAACACCTGGATTTGCGAGGACACATGCAGTCCATAATAACGCCAGCTTTTGTTCTTCTCATCTGTAGTATGTTGCATGGAATAAACCTCGGGACACACACTCCCAGGCAGGCTTTGGAGGCAGACCACCTGCGCTGGAAACACACTCCAATTCCATCCCAGCTGTCCCCCTGCCTCCTCACTGGGCTGTTTTTGTTTCATTTTATCTTGTTCGGCCATGGGACATACGAGATCTTAGTTCTCTGACCAGGAATCAAAACTGTTCCCCATACATTGGGAGCGAGGAGCATCTTAGCTCATCAGGAAAGTCCCCTGACTGTGGGAATTCCTACAGATTTCTCCATCTCTCCTTGCTCTAGTCTTCTCATCTGAAAAAACAGGGTTAACAATGGTTCCCATCTCATAGGGTGGCTGTGAGGATTAAACGGGTCGATACCACGCACTGACAATGAGTTGTATAATGAACCAGTTTATCGTATGAATTATTACTGAGCATATTAATAATTACTAACTCATTTGATGGCAACATTTAATTTCTGTTTAGGTTGAATATTGCTTTTTACCATTGGGGCAGGGCTAAGCCTCTTTTTTATTTGCTTATTTTTATTGAAGTGCATGTAGTTGGTGTACAATATGATATGAGTTGCAGGTATACAATGCAGTGATTCACAGTTCTTAGAGGTTATATTCCATTTATAGTTATTATAAAATATTGGCTATATCCCCTGTGTTGTACAGTGTGTCCTTACAGAGTCTGTGCCTCTCAGTCCTCAACCCCTCTCTTGCGCCTCCCCCCTCTCCTCGCTGGTAACTACTGGTTTGCTCTGTCTGTGAGTCTGCTGCTTGTCTGTTGCATTAACTGGTTAGCTGTATTTCTTGTAATATGCATACAAATGTTATCATACAGTATTTGTCTTTTTTCATCTGAATTATTGCACTTAGCGTAATGCCCTCCAAGTCCCTCCACGCAGCTGCAGACGGCAACACTTTGTTCTTTTTTTATGTCAAGCCTCTATTTTAGACAGCAGACTCCTAGGGCAAAGTAGCCCTGAGACAAACAGCAAGAGGAGACCTTGAAAACGTGTGCCAGGAATCTGAAGTGGTGTGGCTCGATTTAAGGGAAAAGGGGCCGCTGGTCTCGGTGCCAGAGCGCCGTGCCAACCACCACAGCCCTGGCAGGAAGCAAGCTGTGATTCTGCAAAGGGCAGACCAGCCACACAACGAGGGCGGCAGGCCTGCCCCTCACCCTCTGCTCTCTGCAGACACCGTCCTGCTCGCTGTAAATAAAATTGCTGTTTGCATCATCTTTGAACTGCATAGCAACTATCATCCATATTTACCTTCCCCAGTAATCCTAGAACAGAGAAACTTCAACACAAATATGTCCCCGAAATTTCAAAGAGGTAAGGGGGTTCCTTTATGTAACAAGACAAGGGATCTGTGCCAGCTGGGAAACCCAAGTGTTTAAAACTTGTTCAGCATTTTTGCAGCGCAAGAGTAGTTGCTAAACATCGCTCTCTCAAAAGAAAGCAGGCCACTGAATGAATTCTAGACAAAGGAAGTCCGAACAAAACTGGAGAATGAAAAGGCATGTCTCAAAATAATGTTGAACTTAAATTGAGACGATAATTACGTTTGAACATATTCAAAACCCACACAAAGAGAGAAACAGAAAAAGCTGATATTTAAAAGCCAACCAAGAGAAANGTCTCAAAATAATGTTGAACTTAAATTGAGACGATAATTACGTTTGAACATATTCAAAACCCACACAAAGAGAGAAACAGAAAAAGCTGATATTTAAAAGCCAACCAAGAGAAAATGTTATGAGCTATTAGCTTCTAGATGAAATCAAACAAAAGCAGAGATTCTTTGTTAGAGCTTTTTAGAGCACTCAAGAGTTATGGAGTCAGGCTCTTGCTGAGAAATGATCTAAAAGGTCAAAGTCAAGGTCTGAGGCAAGCACTTCTTTGGAACGCACCCTGCAGCTCTCATCTCCTAGCATCATAGCATCCCCCGCCCCTCCTTATTATTAGTTAACTGAGTTCTCCTGGGACCCATAGGGTCCAACTCCAGATTTTCAATAGATATTCCTTAAGGAGAAACCGAGTGGGATCTGTTCTCTGGGAGGAGAACGGGAACTATTGCTGACAATTGCTGGAGGTTCGGTACAGACAAATCTGAGAGGTAAATACTCCAGGGGTATGTTCATAGCATTATTCACAATAGCCAAGACATGGAAACAATCTAAATGTCCATTGACAGATGAATGGATAAAGAAGATGTGGTACATATATGCCNATCATCACATAATTTTACATAATCACGTAAAATGTCTTTGCACATTAGAGTCATTTGACGTTGGTAAATTCATAAATTACTTTGCAGGGAAATCAAAGGGATCAGATACACTGGTTCATTGGAGGTTTCCCTCTGTCACTGACTGCCTTGCTACCTGAGGCAAGGTATTCAGGCCTCAGGCCTGCAGCTAACAAGAGGACAATTAGAAAACTTTCAGGGTGTTGGAAAGATTATGTCAGCTAAAAAATGTGTCGTATGGACTTTCCCAGTGATCCAGCGGTTAAGAATCTGCCTGCTAAAGCAAGGGACACGGGTTCAGTTCCTGGGCCGGGAAGATTCCACATCCAGTGGGGCAGCTAAGCCCACGCCCTATAGCTACTGAGCCCGTGTGCCTTAAAGCCCATGCTCCACAACAAGAGAAGCTGCCACAGTGAGATGTCTTCCCACTGCAGCCAGAGAAAGCCCTCACACACAGCAAAGAANCTCCAAGTGCCTACAGGCTTACTTAGGAGAAGCGGCTGAACCAGAACACAGAAGCTTGAGCTTTCTGCACAGAGAAAGTGCCTAAAGTGTTTTATCAATACCTGATGCACATTCAGTGTTTTATTAACTGGAATGAGGAAATTTCCTATCATTGTACTGGTCCTTACAGTTCAAAATCAAGAGCTCCTACATTATTTATTACTCAATAGATACGTGAGTACCCGCTATCTGCCAGGCACTGTGCTGGGTGTGGACTCATAGTGTGAAAGTGAAGTCGCTCAGTGGTATCCAACTCTTTGTGATCCCATGGACTGCAGCCTACCAGGCTCTTCTGTCCATGGGATTTTCCAGGCAAGAATACTGGAGTGGGTTGCCATTTCCTTCTCCAGAAGATCTTCCCAACCCAGGGATTGAACCCGGGTCTCCTGCATTGTAGGCAGACACTTTACCGTCTGAGCCACCAGGGAAATCTGAGATTTACATTTTACAACAACAAAAGGCAGACATGGTCTACACTGAAGAGTGGCTTGTTTCCTAATTAACACAAAGGCTGAAAATCATTCCACCTGAAAAATTCAAACCACAAACTCATTCCTTCCATACAACACCCTCTAACTCCTGTTACACTTTCAGCCCTTCCTTCTTCCACACCCGCCCTGCCTGACGTCCTAGCTCCTTCTTGGCCTACTGAATTTTTTAAAAGCAGTAAAATAAAAAAATTTTTTTTCTGAAATAAGAAAATAATTTTTTACTTAAGAAAGCTAAGAAAAGTAAAAGGCTTGGGAAAAAACCTTTGTGCGTGACATGAGCACTTGACATTAACTAATAAATATTTATCAAAAACTTATAATTGNAGTAAAATAAAAAAATTTTTTCTGAAATAAGAAAATAATTTTTTTTACTGAAGAAAGCTAAGAAAAGTAAAAGGCTTGGGAAAAAACCTTTGTGTGTGACATGAGCACTTGACATTAACTAATAAATATTTATCAAAAACTTATAATTGATAAGAATTGGGCTAGGGCTGAGATAGACCCTCCTTCCTAGACCATATATTCTGAGAGACAGTCTATGCTTTTTTTCCCCTTTGAAAAGAAGCGCTAAAACTAGGTTCTCTAAAACCCCCACATTGAAGAAACTTTCTTATGAAAATGATGCCATGTCCCTTGTTCCAATAACCAGTTATTGTGGTCCTTGTTGGTCACAATGCAGAGAACGTGTGCAATATTGCTATTTGACGCATTTTTCAAATATTCAGCTTCCTGGAAGAAAAATACATGAAGGAGGGCCTGGAGTTTGTTATTTTTGTTGTTTGTTTGTATTGGGTAAGGAGGGGTGAACAGGCTATCTTGAACAGGGAGATCTTGAAGTGGTGTTTATACAACACCTTCCTTGCAGGAATAATAGGAGCTGATCTGTCAGATAAGTGCATTCCTAATACCTATTGGTTGGGGAAAATAAGCAGGTATCCCAAGCTGGCTTGTTTTATTTTAAGATTTTTTAAAATGAAGATTTGATGGATACCATGGGAGAAAGGGAGGGGGGTGGGAGGAGTTGGGAGATTTATATACTATTGATACTATATATAAATAGATCATTAATGAGAACATACTGTACGGCACAAGGAACTCTGCTTAATGGACTGAATGGGAAGGAAGTCCAAAAGGGAAGCGATGTATCTGTATGTCTGATTCATTTGCTGTGCAGTTGAAACTAACGCATTATAAAGCAACTATACTCCAATAAAAATTAATTAAAAAATAAAATGAAGGTCCATTTTATAGCTTCAAGATAATGTGTTAAAATAGCCAAATAAATAGTTGCTATAAATGTCTCTTGATCAAACAGTGAGAAAGAACTAGAACTTCATAGTAATAGGGTATTTCTCATCTGTATCAGTTGGCCCATTATCATGATATCCGTACAGGATCATTACACCCTAAATCTTCAGACAGATTAAACAGCATCATAAAAATATAAGAAACAACAGGCAAGTGCCCAGAGATCCAACCAGTCCCTCCTAAAGGAAATCAATCCTGACTATTCACTGGAAGGACTGATGCTGAAGCTGAAGTTCCAATTTGATGTGAAGAGCCAGCTCATTGGAAAAGACCCTGATGCTGGGAAAGATTCAAGGCAGGAAAAGGGGATGACAGAGGATGAGATGGTTGGATGGCATCTCCAAGTTAATGGACATGAGTTTGAGCAAACTCTGGGAGATGGTGAAGGATGGGGAAACCTGGGTGCTGCCGTCCATGGTGTCGCCAAGAGTTACTGAGTAACTGAACAAGAGAGAATGCGAGTGCAACTCTCTGAGATCTTTGACCATCATAGCTTGAGGCAGAAAGGATTCACACAGAAGGCACAACAACCTTCAGGCTTGTGTTTACTGTAGACACACCTTCAAATGAATGATTGTGTTTGGGGAGCCCATTATTTTGTTAATACTCTCAAGTTCTTTTTTTTTTTTTTTAACTTCTTCTGAAACAAAAGAGAATAATGTTTTTACCAAAAATATTTACCAGTAAATAGGAAACAAGTGATTCCCAAAGAAAACCAATTTTCAAAAACCCTTAAAGCCTCTATTATTAGGCAAACAAACACCATACAGAGATCCCGTCCCTCTGCCATTCTCAAGAACCCCTTTGGGAGTGGCAACAAAACACGCTGAGAAAGTAACTTCGGGTGTCTGAGTGTGCCTAGGGCGCCAAGGGGAAGACTGTCTCCTACGGTCTTCATCCGTATGTTGTAAATCCTTTATAAATAAAGAAATTAATCAGAACTTTTGGTGGGGTTGAGGGAGATTTCTTTCTGCCAGATAAATGGCTAACCACATCTACTAACCCCAGGCAATATTTATCCCTAAAGTCATTTGTGATGAAACCATTCTCTAGGTTAAAAGATCATTTTCTCCCTTCCTCCCTCCCTCCCTCTCTCCCTGCTTTTCCACCTTTCTTTCTTCCTTTTTTTTTCATGAACTTTATTTGCTTATCTTTCTGGGCCTCCGAGGATGCGAGGATGCGAGTCGGCTTTCTCTAGTTGCAACGAGAGGGAGTTCCTCTTTGCTGTGGGGTGTGGCCTTTTCACTGCAGCGGCTTTTCTTGTTGGGGAGCACGGGCTCTGGGTGCCCGGGCTTCAGTAAGTTGTAGCATGCAGGCTTAGTAGTTGTGGTGCATGGGCTTAGTCGCTCGGTGGCTCATGGGATCTTCCCAGCCCAGGGGTTGAACCCATGTCCCCTGCATTGGCAGGTGAATTCTCAACCACTGGACCACCAGGAAAGCCCAGTGAACTTTTACTGAGCATTTACTCCTGTACTATGCTAGGAGCTGGAGGTGCAGACAGGAATGTGGCAGCCCTTGCTCTCTGAGATCTCTTTCCAGAGACAAATAATAGTAGCATGAAGGCCTGAACACATACTGACCTTGAGGATCTGGTGATGGAAGAAGATGGAATCATGGGGGAAAAGTTAATAGTTAAATTAAATCTTAAAAGATTAAAAATTATAGAAAATTATCAATGAGACAAGTGGAGAATAATTAATCTAGGCAGAGACTAAAATGCAGTCTATTTTTTTTTTCTGGTAAAGTTATAAATAGGAATAATATTCATAACTGTGCTAACCTTTCCTGGGAAGATATTAGGAACCTTAGGTCAGACATTTAGACAATTTGAACATATCCCATATTCAAAATCACATTTTAAAGTCTTTACATGCTTCCTCTTTCCAAAAGAATTTCAAAGCAACTTATAAAATATATAATATAAAAGAAAGCATGAATAGATGAGGCAAGAAATTAAGAATGTTCCTAAATATTAGAAATATGAAATAAAGCTTACAGCCTCCATGCCATGGGTCTTTGACAGTTATTGGAGATGGTCAGCAAATAGAATCTCAAGTCTCCTTCTTACCATATGGTGAACATAATCAGGCACGATAATCATAGAGTCCATAAAATAAAATCCCACCAGTTTCTCCCACAAATATGCAAAGAGGACCGCAGTGGAGTGTGATGGTTTTGCTGCCTGGCGCCCATCCACTCTTACTCTGAAAACTAAAAATAATTTTCCTCTTGGAGTGCCATCTTCTACTCACCCATGACATACGTGAATCTTCTGGATTTGACTCCAACCTCCCCCTTGACCAGAGGTTGAATAGTGACTCAGACAAGACCATTGCGTGCACTGCATTTGGCTACAGGGATTGGTTCGGAGATAAGCGTGTGACCTAATCAGAGCTAATCTGATCCAGTCAGACCAACTGGACTTCTGGAAAGAGATTCTGAACTTGAGCATGAGAAAGCGTGAGTCCTGGAGCTGCCACTGAAGCTATTGAGAGATCTCAAGAGCAGAGCTCATCTGAGAATGGGGTCAAGATGGAATGAGAGAAAGTAAATCCTGCTGACATCTTCTGTGCATGGATCTAACCATCCTTGAAGCACATTTAGACTTTTCAATTCCATGAGCCAGTAATTTCCAATTTTGCTTTAGCAAAATTGTGCTGGACTATTTATTATCTAATGATATTATATGGTGGAGCAGAAAACATTTCCAACAAAGTCATTATAGTAAACACACAAGATCTGTAAAACTTTCTCATACCTTCAGCACAACCTATTTGCTAAATGCCAAGTGTTCTTGCCTGGAGAATCCAAGGGACGGGGGAGCCTGATGGGCTGCCATCTATGGGGTCGCACAGAGTCGGACACGACTGAAGCGACTTAGCAGCAGTAGCAGCAGCAGGAAAGCATAGCAAAGGGCTTCCCTGGTGGCTCAGCAGTAAAGAATTTGCCTGCAATGCAGGAGCCACAGATGTCATTCAGTCCCTGGGTGGGGAAGATTCTCTGGAGGAGGGCATGGCAACCCACTCCAGTATTCTTGCCTGGAGAATCCCATGGACAGAAGAGCCTGGCAGCCTACAGTCCATAGGGTTGCACAGAGTCAGACAGGACTGAAGTGATAGCATGCACACAAAGCAC
>SJYW01000104.1:100197-113746 GCA_006410735.1 Raphicerus campestris | reverse complement strand
CTTTCACTTTTCACTTTCATGCATTGGAGAAGGAAATGGCAACCCACTCCAGTGTTCTTGCCTGGAGAATCCCAGGGACGGAGAAGCCTGGTGGGCTGCTGTCTTTGGGGTCGCACAGAATCGGACACGACTGAAGCGACTTAGCAGCAGCAGCAGCAGCAGCAGTAATTTATCACACCAGATCTTCTTAATAGTCATGGAGGCAGGCATGGGAAATGGCTCCATTTTACAGATGTGGAAACTGAGACTAGAGAAGTGAAGAAATCTACCCAAGGCCATACAGTCATAAGTGGCAGAAGCAGGCTTCTGACTCAGGCTACCATTCTCCTAGCTCTTAGTTGGTAACCCTTTCCAGCATATAATACTGCCACAGGAGACAATTCTTTGTCAGAGGCACTTGGATGAGTTTTAAGACTATAAAGGGGCCAGTGGAAGATAGTATCATTGCATGTGAATAAAATCAGAAGTAACACCAGATTATATTCTAGATAAAAAAGCTTTCAGCCCATGCAGATAGATTTTTGCACAAAATATTCTATATTAAAATAGATTTCCCATTTGGTATGTTATATATACATGATTTAAGCAATTTTTAATATTTAAATATATATCTTATATAAAATGACCCCACAGTAACAACATCCATTTTTGTGTATTTTAAAAGAAGGGTTAAAAAAAAGAGGACGATTACAGAAATTATCATAAAAATGAACCTTCCAGAAATTAAAGTTTAATCAAAGCATTTCTTCAGTGATGAAAATAACTAGCATGATAGAAAGAATGGTAGACATTTTAACCTAAGAAAGCACCTGAAGCGGAATCGTGGTTTCATTTTTTGTTTCCTCATCTGTAAAATGGGGATATTTGCCTCAGAGTTGTTTTGAGAATTAGATTTAATAATGTTTACAGAGTCTTTAGGATAGTATCTGGCATATATAGAATATCCAACATTAGTAAATTTCCTTTTTTCAGTAAATCAGTTTAATTTTTCTTATCTTTAAAGAATTGGCAAAAAGTTCTCAAATGCAGGCATTAGAATTTTTATTTTAAAGCATTAAGTTATTTAATAAGGTTGAGATTCCAAAAGGTTTATCTTCTTACTTACTCTGCTGCTGCTGCTGCTAAGTCTCTTCAGTCGTGTCCGATTCTGTGCAACCCCAAAAACGGCAGCCCACCAGGCTCCCCCGTCCCTGGGATTCTCCAGGCAAGAACACTGGAGTGGGTTGCCATTTCCTTCTCCAATGCATGAAAGTGAAAAGTGAAAGTGAAGTCCCTCAGTCGTGTCCAACTCCTAGCGACCCCATGGACTGCAGCCCACCAGGCTCCTCCATCCATGGGATTTTCCAGGCAAGAGGACTGGACTGGGGTGCCATTGCCTTCTCCATCTTACTTACGCTAACGGTTACTAAAAGGAAAGCTAGGCTTAGAAATAACTCCATGGATATATTTTGTAAAATTAAACTGCAACATTACTTCTCTAAGTTTCCAAACATACTCATTTTAATGCTACAACAATTGCCTTGGAATTTAAATACTACTGTCCATTTTTATGAAGTAAGAAACCAAGAATTACTCATACTATAGAACTTTAACAGTCACTGCCTCTCGGTTACATCATGGTACTTACTTGTGCTTAAATCCTGTGAGCTGCCATCTTGACCTCTCAGTGGTCAGGGTCCATATGAAAATTATCATTAGGCATAAATGCTTCAGCCAGTTCCTATTACTTTATACAAAGCAGGGAGTTCTGTTCCAGTAAGAGCTGAATCTCCAAAGATTTCCTTTAGTCTCAGTAGTCTCTCTTCATGTTGCATGCTCAGTCACTCAGTCGTGTCCGACTCTTTGCAACCCTATGGACTACAGCCCTCCAGACTCCTCTGTCCCTGGGGCTCTCCAGGCAAGAATACTTGTGGGTTACCGTTTCCTTCTCTTGGGGATCTTCCAGACCCAGGGGTCGAACCCACGTCTCTTGCATTGCAGGAGGATTCTTTACCACTGAGCCACCTGGGAAGCCTAATCTTCATGTTACAGACCTGGAAACTCAATAGATACTATTAAAATCTCTTCTTGCTTTGCTTATGGATTTATTTCTTCAACCAATAAGTTAGAGGTGCTTTCTTTTCCAGTGATTGGGAGTGTTTCCATCAGATTTCATGAAATATTTCTTCCAGGGCAAGTGAGATTTCCAGCTAATTGGAGTAAGCGTCCATCTGTCAAAAGAATGTGCCATGTTTCACAGAAAACAGGACTTGAAAGGAATTGTTAGGAAACATTAGCCTTATTAATATTTTATTTTTTGTTGCCGTCAAGGGCACTGGGAACTCCAGTCTTTCACAGAGGAATTCCTAGCTTCTAAGTGAGCCTGCCTCCAGGCTGGAATAATTGAGTCACCTGACTTTCCTGTAACTTTTATTATTTTTGGCTTTGTGAAGCAGCGTTCGTGCACATGTGGCCCTTTTCCATGCCCTGAAAGTTCTTTTGGAGGACACTGAAAATCTTTTCTCTTTCTGCTTCTCCGCATGAAGTGTGAAAAAAATCGCTGATCATACCCAGGGCTCAGATACTAATAATAGATACAGTTGGGATTCTGATTTTGTTATTATTTGTTGCAAATAGCTTTGGGTTTAACATTGTTTTTTCTTGGTTTAGCAAGAGATAGTTGTCCCTTAAAACTAACTGATTAGATCTGATCATTTGGTACTGTTAACACTGTAAATTATCCTAGAGTCAAATCCACTCTAATTGTTATGGAAGATCACTTGCATTATTTAAAACACTGAGTTCGTTACACTTAAAAAAGATACTAGGAGTGTATAAATTTCATATACGAAAGGACAGGCCACATTCATATAATGATTTTTAATGTCCATTCACATCAACTAGAAAGTGTGTTATTTCCAAGCACTTATATTTGTTTGTTCTTGAAAACTGGAGGGAGGCGGGGAGCTTCAGAAAGTTTCCACAGTTTCCCCTGAGTTATTTAAATTCACTTCCTGTACAATGAAGGCCCTATGACATTTCCAGAGCTGCTGTTTATTTGGGGATGTGAGGGATGTTAAAATTATTTGTGCTTAAACCACAATATTTATGAATGGCATGAGACAAAGACGCGGGGCAGGGTGTAAGTGGTCAGGCAATCCTTACCGGAAGGAAAGAAGCTATTGCATTACCGGAGTCGAGGGCAGGCAAATCCACCTGGGTTGGCAAGCTGGGAAGAGGATGCCAAGAAACACTGACAGCCGTGTTCCCTCTCTGAAGGAACAACATGTCTCTGTCTTCTCACGTAAAGGGGAGCTTACGAGTTACACCCTTGTACACAA
This sequence comes from Raphicerus campestris, assembly GCA_006410735.1. NCBI lineage: Eukaryota > Metazoa > Chordata > Mammalia > Artiodactyla > Bovidae > Raphicerus > Raphicerus campestris. The sequence continues at coordinate 110,426 of SJYW01000104.1, read as the reverse complement.
AGGAGAATGCCTGATACACGGATGTTCAATGAAAACAGCTTGTATGTCTCAACCATCTCATATTATTTCTTTCTGAGTATTCTATCTGTATGTTTCACCGCAGTTATTTCCCTGAACTCACTGTCTTAACAGTGCGTGCATGCTCAGTCGTGTCCTTTGCTACCCCATGGACTGTAGCCCACCAGTCTCCTCTGTCCATGGGATTTTCCAGGCAAGAATACTGTGGCGGTTGCCGTTTCTTTCTCTAGGGGATCTTCCCCACCCAGGGATCAAACCCTGGTCTCTTGCGCCTCCAGCACTGTAGGCAGATTCTTTACCACTGAGCTACCTGGGGAGCCCAATATCTCATTGTAATAGGAACAAAGAATTACTTTCTTTTTTTCTTTTTTCTTGAGGTATAATAGTTTCAGATGCATGACATAATGACTCGATATTTGTATACATTGTAAATGATGTCCATAATACATCTAGTTAACATTCATCCCCATACATCGTTTTCCTTCACACATTTCTTTCTTTAAAAATAGAAAATAGAGAAAATCACTTATCTAAGTTCATATACTAAATTTCTAGAAACATCCCTTGCCTTTCAACCACTTTACTCTTATGGTAAGTAAAAAATGATCATCTTGATTACATATTAAAATATGGTGAACTTCAAATTAGAATATAACAGGGGTAACCTAGTTCTTTATTTTGCATTCTAAGGCCGTTTTCATTTTCAGATGAGGATTTCAATATATTTAATGACCAATAAGAAAATGTTCCTGGTGAACTGAAGGTTTTTGCTTCATTTTAGAAAGAATGCAGAGATGAAGCAGGGAGGTTAACAAAGTGAGGTGAGAAGTTATTTAAGCAAGAATACACTCTCAGAGGAAGAGCGGGCAGAAGGGTGAGGAGCTTCTACACTGGGTTTCTTTGGCAAGCTGAGTATGCTATGCTATGCTATGTTAAGTCACTTCAGTCATGTCCAACTCTGTGCAACCCCACAGATGGCAGCCCACCAGGCTCTGCCATCCCTGGGATTCTCCAGGCAAGAACACTGGAGTGGGTTGCCATTTCCTTCTCCAGTGCATGAAAGTGAAAATGAAGTCACTCAGTCATGTCTGACTCATAGTGACCTCATGGACTGCAACATTCCAGGCTCCTCCGTCCATGGGATTTTCCAGGCAAAAGTACTGGAGTGGGGTTCCATTGCCTATGAGGGGTGTACAAAGGAAGGGGTGGAATATTCACCAGGGAAGGTGGGGTTTGGGATCATATTCCCTGATTTTCATCCCAGCTCCTTCTGTCTGAGGGGAGGAGGGAGTTTTGTCTTTATTTAGCTTAGATCAGAAGTGTCATAGCATCGATGTCTGATGAGTACTCCTTATCCACAAGACTAATTTATTGCAATGACAGCAAATGAGCAACAGATTACATCCAGATACAGGAAGTTCCCCAGTTTCCCATGTGGCTTAGTGGTGAGGAACCTGCCTACAGGAGACTCAGGTTTGATCCCTGGGTCAGGAAGATTCCCTGGAGAAGGAAATGGCAACCCACTCCAGTATTCTTGCCTGGGAAATCCCATAGACAGAGGAGCCTGGCAGGCTACAGTCCGTGGGGTCACAAAGAGTCAGATACGACTGAGCGACTAAACAAATCAAAGCAAAAAAGGAGCATCCACTCCTTGCACACCCTGCAGGAGGCGACGGCCGGGAAGTCCCAGGTCTTACCCGCAGGGGCCACACTCTCACTGGGCACCTCTGAAAAACTCAGCAAAGTTCAGTCCTTAAAGCACCATAGAAGAACAAAGAGAAGAAACAGCTGCTCAGTCTTGTCTGACTCTTTGTGAGTCCATGGACTACACAGTCCATGAAATTCTCCAGGCCAGAATACTGGAAGGGGTAGCCTTTCCCTTCTTCAGGGGATCTTCTCAACCCAGGGCTCAAACCCAGCTCTCCCACATTGCAGGCAGATTCTTTACCAGCTGAGCCACCAGGGAAGCCCAAGAAAACCAGAGTGGGTAGTCTAGCCCTTCTCCAGGGGATCTGCCCAACCCAGGAATCAAATTCTGCATTGCAGGCAAATTCCTTACCAACTGAGCTATCAGAGAAGTCCTGAGGCACCATAGGTGAAGGATAAATACCCAAATGCCTATCAACATCTTCAAGGCCCAGCAGCGCAGGCAGCCACCAGCTCGGCTAGCCCCTCTATGCTGGTCCCGCCCTGCCTTCCACAGGCCCTACGCGGACTGCTGGCTCCATACACAGTGCTCTCCACCTACTCCACAAAGGAGTGTTCCCCCTGCTTCATGGAGTCCCAGCCCCAGCCCATTTCCTCAGGGCGGTTCTCCTTCACCCAGAGCACAGAGCAGGTCCTTTGTTACACAGCTTCAGAGGACAGTAGTCCTTTATTCCAGAGCACTGCTGCGGCTGCGGCTGCTAAGTCACTTCACTCGTGTCCGACTCTGTGTGACCCCAAAGACGGTAGCCCACCAGGCTCCCCCCATCCCTGGGATTCTCCAGGTGAGAACACTGGAGTGGGTTACCATTTCCTTCTCCAATGCATGAAAGTGAAAAGTGAAAGTGAAGTCACTCAGTCATGTCCAACTCTTAGCGACCCCATGGACTGCAGCCCACCAGGCTCCTCGGTCCATGGGATTTTCCAGGCAAGAGTACTGGAGTGGGGTGCCATTGCCTTCTCCTGGCTCATCTCATAATCCTACGGTCACTGCAGGGAATGTCTGAGGAGTGTCTGTCTCCTCTACTGGTTTTAAACTCCATGACAGATAACCTATATCTTCTTTTCAATTCCCCAGCCATCTATTACATAGAAGGTCACACAGGAAAACACATAGAAAAATGTTGGTTTTGTTGAACTGTTTTCTCTCAATAGGAAAGAAAAAAAAACACACACACATGGATATTACCATATGAATCTACTGCCAGGGTAGCTTGTTAATAATATAAGTTCAATAAAATGTTTTTAAATCAAAAGAAGGAAAATGTTTGTAGAATCATAAAATATTGGGCTGGAAGGGACACTGTAGAGGCCAGTCCACCCCTGTTTCACTATATTCCTGTTGAACTTATGAATCATTGCTATTGTTTAGTCACTCACTTGTGTCTGACTCATTGAGACCACATGGACTGCAGCATGCCAGGCCTCCCTATTTCTCACCATCTCCCAGAGTTTGCCCAAGTTCATGTCTATTGAATTGGTGGTGCCATCCAACCATCGCAACTTCTGTCTCCCCCTTCTCCTCCTGCCCTCAATCTTTCCCAGCATTCAGTTCAGTTCAGTTCAGTCGCTCAGTCGTGTCTGACCCTCTGCGACCCCATGAATTGCAGCATGCCAGGCCTCCCTCTCCATCACCAACTCCCGGAGTTCACTCAGACTCACATCCATGGAGTCAGTGATGGTCTTTTAATTTTTTTTTAAAAGAACTATTTATGTTAAAGTGTTGAAGAATTGAAACCAAATATATTCTCAGTTCTTCAGAGACTGATCTCTGTATAATGCACTTTGTACAATGCTGGATTCACAGTAATAATTAAAGTAGTAGTAGTATCAGAAAATCTGTAATTCTGGGTCGTCCAGATGACCATTTTTGCCTTGCAGTCGCATATCTTGGCTTGCAGCCCCATTAGTGTGGTCTTTGCAATGTCTCTCACTTCTGTTCTTTCTTCTCTTTTCCCACGATCTACAAAACAAAACTGTTTATTTTTAAGCCATTGACTGCATTTTAAAGCTCTCATTGAACTGTCTTAACCCTCTTTATCCCAAAGAGGGCGCCAATTTCTCATGAAACGTAGTATGCTGCTGCTGCTGTTGCTGCTAAGTCGTCACTTTTGTCGTGTCCGACTCTGTGCGACCCCATAGACGGTAGCCCACCACGCTCTGCCGTCCCTAGGATTCTCCAGGCAAGAACACTGGAGTGGGTTGCCATTTCCTTCTCCAATGCATGAAAGTGAAAAGTGAAAGTGAAGTCGCTCAGTCGTGTCTGACCCTCCGAGACCCCATGGACTGCAGCCCACCAGGCTCCTCCATCCATGGGATTCTCCAGGCAAGAGTACCGGAGTGGGTTGCCATTGCCTTCTCCAGCAACATAGTATAGGATTACAAAATTCACTTGCTCCCAGTAGTTTTTAAATTTCACAGCTGCCATAATTTTATCCAGAAAGGTTGTTCCATGTTTATATCAGTTAAGCCCTATTGTGTGAATGCTATTTAAAGTGTTTTGCTTCTTCAGAGTAGCTTCAGAGAAAAGCCACACTATTGCTGTTAAATAAATTGAAGTTAGCTTTTTTTTCTATTTGGGGTAGCAACATCAAATTAAACATTAAATGGGATTTTTAAACATGTTTGTTTACAATCTACCAACTTTAAGATGTGTTTCCCTTCTTTGTCGTTGTTTAGTCACTAAGTCGGAGAAGGCAATGGCACCCCACTCCAGTCCTCTTGTCTGGAAACTCCCATGGATGAAGAAGCCTGGTGGACTGCAGTCCATGGGGTCGCTAGGAGTCAGACACTGAAGCGACTTAGCAGCAGCAGCAGCAGCAGTCACGAAGTCATGTCTGAATCTTTTCAACCCCACAGACTGTAGCCCACCAGACTCCTCTGTCCATGGGATTTCCCAGGCAAGAGTACTAGAGTAGGTTGCCATTTCTTTCTTCAGGGGATCTTTCTGACCCAGGGATCAAACCCCCAGCTCCTGCTGGGCAGGCAGATTCTTTCCCACTGAGCCACCCGTGAAGCCTGTTTCCATTCTACTACTGGCTTAAAGAATGACTGGTGGAGCAATATAGTCCAGACCTTATGTGCGGGAAGTTAATAGGTTACCATGGGTAGAGGGGTTGTCTACTGGTTTTGAGTTTTCTTGGCCATAGCTGGAACTGTTCCTATTTTGAACACTTTGTACTGTATGCAGTATGACTGTTAATAGAGGAGGTAATGTGGTTTCTGATCTCAGCCTCAACTAGTCCTTTAGGTTGAGTCCCTGTGCTTCATGTACATTTTCTCAGGAGAATGATGTGCCAAAGAAGTGCCGAAGTGCTGGTGGGCTTCATAAATTCAGGTGATGGAAGTAGAAGGAAATACAATAGCGGTAACGTACTATAGAGAAGGCGATGGCACCCCACTCCAGGCCTCTTGTCTGGAAAATCCCATGGGCGGAGGAGCCTGGTAGGCTGTAGTCCACCGGGTCGCTAAGAGTCAGACACGACTGAGCGACTTCCCTTTCACTTTTCACTTTCATGCATTGGAGAAGGAAATGGCAACCCACTCCAGTGTTCTTGCCTGGAGAATCCCAGGGGCAGGGGAGCCTGGTGGGCTGCCATCTATGGGGTCACACAGAGTCGGACACGACTGAAATGACTTAGCAACAATAGCAATAGCAATGTACTATAGGCCCCCTTATTTAACAGAAACTCATTTAACTAAATTCTATACTCAAAATGTCAAGATTCAGGCATAATTTCAATTGTGCCCTTCCAAATTTGAAGGTCCTAGGAGCCTGGCGGGTTACAGTCCATGGGGTCACAAAGGGTCGGGCATGACCGAGCAACTAACACACACACATTCACACAGACATGCACACCCACGCACACAGGCATTAATCAGCTTATTCTTGCCTCTGTAACTGGCTTGGATTCCAAGTTCCAGCTTTTCGCTCTATGATCCCTGACTGCCAAGTAATTTGCTGGTACATGGTTACAATGAAGGCTTACCCAGGAAAAATACTACCATTTTGATTGGTCTCTAGCCCCTAAAAGCGAAGCCAATGATGTGTAGAGAATCACTGAAACTTTCTAACTGATTACTCACTGGTGGCTATTACTCAGAATCCAAACTCCATCCTCGAGTGGCAACACAGAAATAGCCCTCCCTCTTCTTCATGCACCAGCCTAAAAGGACATTGCCAGGACTTCCCTGGCAGTTCAGTGGTTAGGACTCTGAAGTTCCACTGCAGGGGACACAGGTTCAATTCCTGGTCATGGAACTAACATCCTGCATGCCTCATGGCCAAAAAAAACAGCCACTGGCAAGATCTGCACGTCTTTTCAGTAGGTAACCAACATGGCGACAATAACCAAGCAATATTTCCAATTTTCATTTAATTATAAATCTACAACCCATCGCCAAATTGTTTCCAAGAATTGCCGGTAAGTGCTCAGACCCATCCTCCTCATTTGATCAGGTACGTGTAAGCTCAGTCGCTTCTGTTATGTCCGACTCTTTTCAATCCCATGGACTGTAGCCCACCAGGCTCCTCTGTCCATGGGGATTCTCCAGGCAAGAATATTGGAGTGGGTTGCCATGCCCTCCTCCCAGAGATCTTCCCAAGCTAGGGATGGAAGCCAGGTCTCCTGCATTGATAGGCAGGTTCTTTACCACTAGCTCCACCTAGGAAGCCCCTGATCACAGAGTACCACAATTGATTTACCTCACTGATTTTTCCTTGTGATCAGCCAAAAGTTTCCTTCGTCTTATACCGCCCCCACAACGGCAAGGTCACTGTGGGTGTTCACCTTGAAATGCCCATGCTGCATCTTGTCCAGCTTCCTCCTTTTCTGACCATAACATTCGATCTCCTCTTCTGTAGGGCACAGCCTGAACCCCGTTCTTTTTCTTGGATTTTGGTGGTCCATGACTCCTCCTCTTCCTCTGCCCCTGATACAGCCAACACCCTTGCTCTGTTGTACCTGTATGGCAACACCCAGAACACCCCTAGATTCCAATCCTGTAGACTCCACCAAGAAGGCAATTTTTAGATACTCAGTTCATTTAAGTTTGATGTCAAACTTCATTACATTTCTGAAACTTTCAATCTCTCTTCAACAATGAAAACCAGATCAATCAACCACCAACAATATCTGGAGACATATCAGTTCAGTTCAGTTGCTCAGTCGTGTCCGACTCTTTGCAACCCCGTGAATTGCAGCACGCCAGGCCTCCCTGTCCATCACCAACTCCCGGAGTTCACCCAAAATCATGTCCATCGAGTCGGTGATGCCATCCAGCCATCTCATCCTCTGTCGTCCCCTTCTCCTCCTGCCCCCAATCCCTCTCAGCATCAGAGTCTTCCAATGAGTCAACTCTTCACATGAGGTGGCCAAAGTCTTTGGAGCATGGTGATAGAGCTGGATGTTGAGTTGGATTTCCACATTCAGTATTTCTATTAGACATTTGGGGATTCGAATTTTTCAATATACCATCTCTGAAATGATCATTTTCCAGTTGGTACATGACTTTAAAATGTATGCCACATTTCCTGGCGTAAAATTCACACACCAAAATCAATCTGTTTAGAAAATGAATCTGATTTTATCATAAAAATTAAAAAAAGATTCAATTAGAAATGAGCAGCTGGAAGAAAGCTGTTGCATTATTTAAGGGCATTAATGATACATAAAGGTAAGTGGGTAATAAAAGCTAATTACAAGATGATTTTACTTCTTATGGGAGTTATAACTTCTGCCTTTCCAGAACATTGTCATAATACTATATACACATTCCTTTTTTTTCTAAAGGAAATTGTGGAATTAGAAAATGATTATTATTTTGAACTCAAATGAGGATGCTTCGTTGGGTTCTTATCCAGCTTCCAAAGGATAATTTTGATCCTTTGGCAAAAATTACCATTACAAATTGTTTACCACTGAAATATAGCAGAATATATATAAAATTATTATAGATTACTTTTAATTGCTAATCTGAATGAGATAAAAAGCAGATGGCATATATGAAGCCATTGAAAATATCAGGAAAAAAACTAAACAAAAATTAGATGCTGGCTAGTGACTCTGAGAAATGAATTAATTTCTAGAGTCATTTCCCTTTATTACCTGTAAAAATAAGATCACATCTGTAAATGAAGACCTTGAATGAAATGTCATGTTTGTTGGAAGTTGCCTCTCCCCTTCGACACTGACAATACCAGTTTTCTATCCTATGAAACGTCTTTGTTTAGAACTGAAAGAGATATGTGGTATTTTTCAAAGTTGGTGTTCAGACTCTCTTGGACCTGTTATGTTTGCGAAAGCTTGTTCATGACCCTGGGCTCCAGAAGTTGCCTGCGATTGACAAGAGTGTGATTTGCACTGTGGAGCAGCCTCGTGGCCCAGCGGCCCGGGGCCCACACTGAGAATTCAGCAGCTGTGCGTGCTCACCAGGGCCCCATCATTAACCTGCTGTGGGACCTTCTACAAATCACTTAGTTCCAGCCATGAAAATAAGCACAGACAGCGATGCCCCAGAATAGATCTGAGGGAATCAGACTGTGTGCATGGAAGACAGAAACTTGCCCTGCCTTTCTTTCTAACACTGTTGAGGACAGGGAGTGATCAGGCTGTAGGTTACAGCTCTTTGCTTCCAAATAAAATAGGCAAACATAAGCAAGGGACCGTAACCAGGAGGAAGTATGACAGCTGGGGTAAGGATGAACAGAACTTGAGCAAAAATCAGGAACTGAAAGGTCAATCTCCGGGGCGACGAGAAAGATTTCTCAGTGATTCTAACTCTTCTGCCGGTTCCATTTGTGGGCAATGACTCCGTCATTCTTGCCACTTTAGCTCTGTAGCTGAACCTTCCTTTTGATCCTGTTTCTCTTTCTCTGTCTCCCCCATGCCTTCTTGTTTTTTCCTTGTCGGCACTGTTCAAAGAAAAGGAAGAAACTTTTTCCACGGCATTATTCATGTCCTCCCTCCATTGTTGGAATAAGGCAGAATTTGACAGACTCTCTACAACCCAATCACTTTTTAGATGGAAAAATGAGCTCAAGTTCAGTATATGTAAGTCAACATGGTAGTAACAGCTACAACTAGTTGCCAGGTCCTTTATATGCCAGTCCAGTGTTATTGCCATACCTTGCACCTAGTGTAATGATAAAAAAAAAACCCCAGCCCTCCCAAACCTCCCAGGCTGCACTGACCTTCTATTTTTCATATGTAAAAATTGTATTCTATATTCATTACTTTACAAGCTTAGGAATTAGGAGCAGGAGGAAGACTTAAACTCCACTGTTTCATGTATGTAAGACTATTTAATTTAGAATATGAATGTGTATACTTCAAAAGGCAATGTGAAGGCTTCCCTGATGGCTCAGTGGTAAAGAATCCTCCTGCCAGTGCAGGAGACATGGGTTCAATCCCTGATTCAGGGAGATTCCACACGTTATGGAGCAAGACAGCCTGTGTGTCACAACTACTGAGCCTGTGCTCCAGAGCCCAGGAGGTGAAACTACTGAGTCCACACGCCGCAGTGAGAGAGCAGCCCGAGCAGCAGTGAGACCCAGCATAGCCAAATACATAAAATAAGCTTAAAAAAAAGAAGCAATATGGNTCCCTGATGGCTCAGTGGTAAAGAATCCTCCTGCCAGTGCAGGAGACATGGGTTCAATCCTTGATTCAGGGAGATCCCAGACGTCACGGAGCAAGAAAGCCTGTATTTCACAACTACTGAGCCTGTGCTCCAGAGCCCAGGAGGTGAAACTACTGAGTCCACATGCCGCAGCGAGAGAGCAGCCCGAGCAGCAGTGAGACCCAGCATAGCCAAATACATAAATTAAGCTTAAAAAAAAGAAGCAATATGATTTTGAATTGTAATCACAAATATGGTCCATCTTTGACCCTGTTTGGCCAGAAATAATATTTCCCTAGAAATATGTATGCTACATTCAGCAAATAATTTTTAAAAATTATAGTAAAATTTAGAATCATGGTCAGTCATTCAGTCGTGTCTGACTCTTTGTGACCCCATGAATCGCAGCAGGCCAGGCCTCCCTGTCCATCACCAACTCCCAGAGTTCACTCAAACTCACGTCCATCGAGTCGGTGATGCCATCCAGCCATCTCATCCTCGGTCATTCCCTTCTCCTCCAGCCCCCAGTCCCTCCCAGCATCAGAGTCTTTTCCAATGAGTCAACTCTTCACATGAGGTGGCCAAAGTACTGGAGTTTCAGCTTTAGCATCATTCCTTCCAAAGAAATACCAGGACTGATCTCCTATAGAATGGACTGGTTGGATCTCCTTGCAGTCCAAGGGATTCTCAAGAGTCTTCTCCAACACCACAGTTCAAAAGCATCAATTGTTCGGTGCTCAGCCTTCTTCACAGTCCAACTCTCACATCCATACATGACCACAGGAAAAACCATAGCCTTGACTAGACGGACCTTAGTCGTCAAAGTAATGTCTCTGCTTTTGAATATACTATCTAGGTTGGTCATAACTTTTCTTCCAAGGAGTAAG
>SJYW01000104.1:64576-93278 GCA_006410735.1 Raphicerus campestris | reverse complement strand
CATATATATGGAATTTAGAAAGATGGTAATGATAACCCTGTATGCGAGACAGCAAAAGAGACACAGATGTATAGAACGGACTTTTGGACTCTGAGGGAGAGGGAGAGGGTGGGATGATTTGGGAGAATGGCATTGAAACATGTATACTATCATGTAAGAAATGAAGCGCCAGCCTATGTTCGATACAGGATACAGGATGCTTGGGGCTGGTGCACGGGGATGATCCAGAGAGATGATATGGAGTGGGAGTTGGGAGGGGGATTCAGGATTGGGAACTCTTATACACCCGTGGCAAATTCATGTCAATGTATGGCAAAACCAATACTGTATCGTAAAGTAAAATCAAGTAAAAATAAAATTAAAAAAAAGAAAAAAGACCTAGATATAAACTGTGATATAATGAATTAGTGTGGTCCAGGACATTGTTAAGCAGCATATTAATGAACTTCAATTGATCTATTACAAGATACAGTCATGTAATAAAATTAAATAAGGACATTAGGTATCCTGTTCAAACACTTCTGGTTATAAAATCCATTCTCCTAAAGAAAACCAAAGATAAATATAGATTATGTAGGATTATTTTAATTTTTTGTATTTGTTCTTTTTTTATGAGTTAAAAGCAACTCCTTTTTTTTTATATAATATTCTGTTGGTTTTGCCATACATCAACATGAATCTGCCACAGGTGTACTTAGACTCAGTGGATATTTACTGAATACATGAACCACAAAGCATTGCCTTGCGTGCTCATGAAGTCACTTCAATTGTGTCTGGACTCTCTGTGATCCTATGGACTGTAGCCAGCCAGGAGGGTTGCCATGACCTCCTCCAGGGGATCTTCCCAACCCTGGGAAGGACATGGCAACCCAACCCAGGGATCAAACCCCGAGTCGCTTACGTCACCTGCATTGGCAGGCCAGTTCTTTACCACTAGCACCACCTGGAGCACCCTAGTAGAAGCAGATGGCAAATGACTGACTACAAAGGAGTGTAGACTCAAGAGCTAAACTGGCTAAGCTGAAACTGCCTCCACCAGCTTCCAGAGCCAGTTACTACATCCCTCTGTGGTTCAGCATCTGCACAATGAGAATGAAAACGACCTACTCCATAGGACTCTTATTAACACAAGTGCAGTGTTTAGAATGTAGCACCTGGTACCTGAAAGGTACCCACGTACGTTTATATTAGATAAAAACCGGAGAAAGTCTACATTTGGAAAATAAAAAAAGGCCTCACAGTTATTTGCTTATGAGTATGTTTTTGCAAGAACTTTCATTTCTGACCCCTAAAGAATTCGTTTTAAACTTCCACAGATGTTTCCCATGAAGTGAGCCAAATGGTAAACATGGACTCCTGAGAGCTTGGGGTCAACTTCTCACCAGCTCTATTCTGAGGCCCAAGGAAGGGGGAAGCCTCTTCAACTGTAACAGGCACTAGAATGAGGCTCTTCCCACACCTTACTTGCAGCAGTATAGAAAGATGAGGGCTGGGAAAACAGCCCTCCACTCTGCATACAGGTCTCCCATCTTCTCTTCTCAATGCTGACTTACTCCCTCCCACACGCCTTCCCATCCACATTGGTCCCCCCTTCCTCCCATCCCCACCCTGGGGTTTCCCATCTCTTTTTCTTATCCCTTATCCTTATTTCTTGTTCCTTTCTCTTTGGATTTGTGCTCTTTTCACTTTGTATTTGTTACCTTTATTTTAGCTCAGCTGGTAAAGAATCCACCTGTAATGCAGGAGACCTCAGTTCGATTCCTGGGTCAGGAAGATCCCCTGGAGAAGAGATAAGGTTCCCACTCCAGTATTCTTGGGCTTACCTGGTGATTCAGAAGGTAAAGAATCTGCCTGCAATGCAGGAGACCTGGGTTCGATCCCTATGTTGGGAAGGTTCCCTGGAGGAGGGCATGGCACCCTAATCCAGGATTATTGTCTGGAAAATCCCATGGATAGAGGAGCCTGACGGGCTACAGTCCATGGGGTCGCAGAGTCGGACATGACTGACACTTTCACTTTAATTTTATCTTGTAGTTGTCCACTCCCTTTTACGTTTAACTATTCTAGTTTTCTTTCTCATGTTTGTTGTGCTTCCTTTTGCACAGCACCCCCCCCTCCCAGTTCCCCCCAGCAAAAAAAAAAACTAATCTCACTCTCACTTCCTGGTTTCTCTCCCTTGCTCTCAGCATCAACCCCTACCATGTTGGCACCCTACTAAAGTCTTTCTGTGTTCTTATTAAGATTTGCAATACAGTTTATTTGTATTTGCTTGCTGCATGGCAGTCTAAATCTGATTAATCCCATTTTTATGGAAAATGCAACTTAATAACTTTAAAGAGAGGTAGGGAAATGAAAAAGCATGAGTGAACTGGAATAGTACACATTTAAAAAAAATATCTACCATGTTCCAGATCCTTGATGTACATTGTCTCCAATCTTCACAATAACTTTGAAAAACCTATTATTTGTTCTGATTTTATAGTTGAAGAACAGATACAGAGCAATTGGGTCACCTGCCAAGGCCACACAGGATTTTATCTTACACCTTTACAGCTCCTTCATCTATTCCTGGCCCAACATCACTGCTTCATAAGTGAATTGAACTGCTTACTGCACTTTTTCCTTGTTAACTTTTTATGCAACCTAAAGGTTAATTTCCATTTACAGTTATTACAAAATATGTTCTATATTCCTCCTCTATACAATACATCCTTGAGGCTATATTACACCCAACATCCTGTATTCCCATTTCCCCAGCATCTTTACTGCCCCCTCCCCCTTTCAACTGGTAACCACAATTTTTTTTTCACTTTAATCTCTTTTTAACACCAAAACCATTTTGCACTGGGGTATATTCAATTAACAACATTGTAGAAGTTTCAGGTGAACAGCTAAGGGACTCAACCATACATATACATGCATCCATAACTTTAAAGAGAGGTAGGAAATGAAAAAGCATGAGTGAACTGGAATAGTACACATTAAAAAAAAATATCTACCATGTTCCAGATCCTTGATGTACATTGTCTCCAATCTTCACAATAACTTTGAAAAACCTATTATTTGTTCTGATTTTATAGTTGAAGAACAGATACAGAGCAATTGGGTGACCTGCCAAGGCCACACAGGATTTTATCTTACACCTTTACAGCTCCTTCATCTATTCCTGGCCCAACATCACTGCTTCATAAGTGAATTGAACTGCTTACTGCACTTTTTCCTTGTTAACTTTTTATGCAACCTAAAGGTTAATTTCCATTTACAGTTATTACAAAATATGTTCTATATTCCTCCTCTATACAATACATCCTTGAGCCTATATTACACCCAACATCCTGTATTCCCATTTCCCCAGCATCTTTACTGCCCCCTCCCCCTTTCAACTGGTAACCACAATTTTTTTTTCACTTTAATCTCTTTTTAACACCAAAACCATTTTGCACTGTGGTATATTCAATGAACAACATTGTAGAAGTTTCAGGTGAACAGCTAAGGGACTCAGCCATACATATACATGCATCCATTCTCCCCCAAACTCTCCTCCCATCTAGGCTGCCATGTAACATTAAGCAGAGCTCCATGTGCTATAGGATAGGTCTTTGTTGGTTAGCCATTTTAAATATAGCAGTACATGTACATGACCTTCCCAAAGTACCTTAACTATCCCTTTTCCTTGGAACCATAAGTTCATGGGAACCACTGGTTTTGAGCTTTATCACACTTCTAAAACACAATGAGAACAAAGAGTTGAAAATNCCCCCAAACTCCCCTCCCATCTAGGCTGCCATGTAACATTAAGCAGAGCTCCATGTGCTATAGGATAGGTCTTTGTTGGTTATTCATTTTAAATATAGCAGTACATGTACATGACCTTCCCAAAGTACCTTAACTATCCCTTCCCCCGGAACCATAAGTTCATGGGAACCACTGGTTTTGAGCTTTATCACACTTCTAAAACACAATGAGAACAAAGAGTTGAAAATAAACCTATTCTTAGAGACTTTCAAACATTATACATTATCTTTCATACCCGCATGTACACACCCATACACATGCACACCCTGTGAATATAGCAAAGGATATACACTACTACGTATGAAATAGAAAGCTAGTGAGAACCTGCTGTACAGGGCACTCTACTCAGTGCTCTATGACCTAAATGGGAAGGAAATCTAAAAAAGAGGGGATATATGTGTACGTATAGCTGATCACTTTGCTGGACAGCAGAAACTAACATGACANTTCAAACATTATACATTATCTTTCATACCCGCATGTACACATCCATACACATGCACACCCTGTGAATATAGCAAAGGATGTACACTACTGTGTATGAAATAGAAAGCTAGTGAGAACCTGCTGTACAGGGCACTCTACTCAGTGCTCTATGACCTAAACGGGAAGGAAATCTAAAAAAGAGGGGATATATGTGTACGTATAGCTGATCACTTTGCTGGACAGCAGAAACTAACATGACATTGTAAAACAACTATACTCCAATTTAAAAGTTTTTGGTGTTTTTTTTTTTTTAAAAAGCAGTTCCCAGGTCAAGGATTTGGGACCAACTTCATGGGCATTGACCTGAGCAGTCTCAAATGACCCTCCCTTAGTTTAATGCTCTGCCTTCACCATGATGAATTTTTAAATAATTTGTGAAAAAATAAACAGCAAACAGTATGTGTGTGTGCGCTCAGTCGAGTCCAACTATTTGCGACCCCAAGGACTATAGCCCACCAGGTTCCTCTGTCCATAGGATTTCCCAGGCAAAAATATTGGAGTGGGTTGCCATTACCTCTGCCAGGGGATCTTCCCAACCTAGGGATCGAACCCACATCTCTTGGGTCTTCTGCATTGGCAGGTGGATTCTTTACCACTGAGCTACCTGGGAAGCCCAAATATAGCAAAGGAGGGAGAATAATGTCAAGAAGTGAGTAGAAAAGAAAGGGACAAGGACACCAAGGGAAACCCTTGCCTGTGTTCTCTTCTTGTTGATTTTGTCTGTGATTAGTCATGTTCATTATGAGTCATGGGTTCAGAGATTTTTAGAGTTCAAAGTGGTCTTGGAGTCCATACAAAATAACTTCATTTTTCAAATGAGGAAGCTGCAACTCAGAGAAATGAAATGATTTGCCCCAAACACACAGATTTACTTGCTGCTCTACCTGGGTATGGGCTTCCCACGTAGCTCAGATAAGAATCTGCCTGCAATGCAGGAGACCCAGGTTCAGTTGGGAAGACTGAACCCAAGTCTGCTACATTCCAGGCAGGGACTGGGAAGATCCTCTGGAGAAGGGCGAGGCAATCCACTCCAATATTCTTGCCTGGAGAATACCACGGACAGTGAAGCCTGGTGGGCTACAGTCCAAGGGGTTGCAAAGAGCTGGACATGACTGAACCACTGACACATCCATATATACACTCTGGATCGGTTGGTTGAATTAATACTCATAAGATGCTCATTGACCAGCAAGTCCTAGAAGTCCCAGCATCCCAGAGTGAGAGTCTTTCCAGACTGGAGGCATATTCACCAAGACAGCTATGAGCCACTGGCACCCCAAACTCTCCAGGTGCCCAAGAGGAATCTAGATAGTCTTAATATACCTCAGAAAGTCAGTGAGCACAAGTTCGTGTGCCCAATGCACAGTGAGGCCAAACAACACGGAAACGTCAGAGTTTGGAGCAGACAAAAGTTGATTTCAGGACAACGCAAGGAGACCTGTGGCTCCCGCCCTAAAAAGCCCCAGACTTGTTGAGGGGTTTCAGCAAAGCATTTTTAACAGCCAGGTGAGAGGAAGAGAGTCACAGAGTAAGTAGTCATCTTGTGCACAGTTCTCTGACTGGTTGATTGATTGTGAGATAGGTAACAGGGTAATTTTAATCAATCCTTGGGTACCAGTAGGTCTGAGGGCTACATGCCCAAGACTATCATGGAGTTAATTCCTTCTATTTGGTTGGTGGTTTTTAGCATCTGAAAAACTCAGGAAAGATGCATGAGATACCATTATCCAAGCACCTTAGAGAGGAACTACAGCAGAGGATGTGGGGGAAGGGTCCTGTTTGGTTACAAGAATTGGAAATTAGTGTTTTAAATGAATGTATGAAAGACAAGCTCTTAAGATATATGGCATTAACTTCTAATGCAGTTAGCCTCAGAGGGTACCGGCTGTCAAAATAAACCTCTATTTCCTTATAACTTCCAAAAAAAATTATATACATAGACACACATATATGATCAATGATGCAATGATAAGCATGAGTATTCGTTCCTGTAACTACTCCTCTCATGCAGTAGCTTTCACGCTAAGTAACTAACAAGTATCATAGAATTAGTATAAAGCATTAAGATAAACTAAGAGTGTTAGGGGAAATGAAGGGAAAAGAATACAGATATGCTATTTTACTATCTTAGTATCGGTGTTAATGTCTTCTTGAAGGTAGTGTAACAATATTTGGCTCCTGGGCAGTTTTTTTTTTTTTTAAGTTAATACCGCATTTATCAGGACTTTAGTCCCTTCCCACCTGGTGAGCAGCATGTCCCCTCATTGGAATCTAAGAAGGAGCTAGTGTATACTGAAACCAGATTTGATGCTTAGAAAATCCTTGAGCTGTTAAAAGGCACACCTGTGTTGTTTGGCAGCTGAGTTGAATCTCAAGTAAAGAATTTCTGCAAATCTCTGGTTCAGTCGGCTAAACTGGTTTCACTCCCACTGAACAAGTGTGGGGTGGGGGAATCTTCTATTTTTCCTTAACAACTATAATAATGCCAAATAAATAACTTCCGATGTTAAGTCTTAGCAGCTTAGTTCTCAAATGTGGAAAGGCACAGAATATATTTCAGGCCATTTAATGTCTTCATGTCAAATTTATTATAAATTAGTACTATTCCTATCAGAAAAGAAACAATGCTTATTTTTTTTTTGGAAAGGCCAAGTTAATGTTAATTAAGACATTATTTTGAATAATTTGGAGGAGTAACTTTCTAACTGTATTTACTTTTGTATTTAAATTAAGAATGGTTTGTTGTGAATAATTACATAAAAAGTTCAGTAAACTGAATCCTAAAGAAACTAAGGAAGCATTTATCAGTTGAAAGGTACTCTGTAAACGGGTTTTCAGATTAACTGCAAAGGTTATTTGGGACTCTAGAATCTTAAAGTGAAAAAGGTCATTTATCCATTACTTCCTTTAAAAAGACTCTCTTCAATCTGTTTTCCTTTTTTAGACATTCTTATGTTGGATGATGTGGTTTCTTCTGACTAAATTGGTTTTGAAAAGCTTAAGATATAAGACATTTCTAAGTAAATACTTGATTCACCACATAATATTCTTTAGGTGTTAAGGAAAGTTAATATTTTTTCATCCTTCGGTCAGGTACTTGTGGGCTCTAAGAAGTCACTCTTCATAGTTAATATGCAGAACATTCCAGCGAAGAGAAGTCTGGGGCTGTGAAACCTCATAGAACAGACAAAGGATAAAAGTAAAAGAAAATGAGTCAAGTCCACAGGCATAACGACCCTAGTCTGTTTCAGCTGGCAAAGGAACTGATAGTGCTGCCACACGGTTCATAATTTATGGGTTGTTTGCGGTATTTTCAACCCTTTTAAGTTGAAGCTGTGTGTTATGATCTCTATAGTAAAAGAGTATTTCTTTTTTCAAAGTTTTCAACCAAGAAAGGAATATTCTTTTTCTCTATAACACAAATCATCCAGTTTGCTAAACTGACTGTTTATATACATGAATCTCAACTGGTCAGAGCTGTGATGTCCAACCTGACTGTGCATTACAAGTTTTGGAAAAATCACTACCAGAGGCACCCCCCAGAGATTCTGGATTAAATGGTCTGGTGATGCAGCAGAGTCTTCCTTGGAGGTCCAAGTTAGAATTTAGAATTTGTTTCCTCTGGAAGCTATATTGCAATGATAGGTTTGTGGATATTTTAAGTACAGTGTGCAAAACTACATTATCTCTTAAATAAATCTGTGGGGGCTAGTCTGAAACACCAAATTATTCTTCACAGTTGTTTTTGTAAAACCATGTACCTGTGGCTCCAAATGATGGCATTCATAACCAATTTATTAATAAATTAGGATCTTCATGAGTCTTTAAGTTCACAATACTAGACTTATTGTGTGTCAAAAATAAGTCAGGGTCTTGCAAAAAAAGAATCAACAATTTTAGTGAGAAACTATCATGAAGAAGACAAAAGCAAACAAAGACACTCAAACAAGGCCAGGAAATAAAGTACAAAACCAACATCTGTGCACATTTTAATTTTTAGAAAATCCATAGGGAATGTTTTGGATTATGACTTCTTGTGTTGTCTGAACAGTAAATTGGATTAAAAGGAAGCAGATCATTCAGAAAGAAATACAACATAGAAATAATGGTGTAAACATGCTGGAGGGTATGAAACCAGAAAATAAAATCATTTTAAAATGGCAAATCATACAAAAGAATAGAGGACACCTTGTTGTCAGTACTCAAAGGTGACTGAGGAAGTTAGGTATGTGCTTCCCAAATTATTTTTAAGCTGGATCCCCCAGTAAACCCAACACGACACAGCAGGACAAGCTGGGACCAAGAGGAGCATAGTAGTGGACTCACGTCTGCATTCCACCAGGTACACTATCTTCACCAGTATTCCCATTCACACAAGCTGTGAAATGGTCAAGCACACACACACACACACTTCCCAAGAGCTGTTGCAGGGCCCAAAAGTAGGACCTAACTTGTGTTTTCTCAGTGCAAATCACGGCAGTTGCATGGATGCTAAAGAGAAACAGATTTGCACTCAAACAAAAACTCGCTCAAACGCTGTCAGTACAAAACAAAACCAGAGCACACACCTTGCCGCACGCTAAAACCTGAAGTTCCGAAGGTCAGCGTGTGAACTGAATATTATCTCTAGAAATAAGATTTTTGTGTTGAGTGTGGAGTGTGTCCATACAATCTCCAATGGTCCTCCCAAATCTGTTCGGATGTTTCTATAATTCAACCCTCTCTCTTCTCCAGAGACATCAAATCACTTCTAAATTCATTCTATGCTCGTTTATTATTATTTTTAAGTGACAAAGGGGAATTGAGAAATTCTTCACAATGAACCAAAGTGTCCCTGCATAAACACTGTGAAACAGGCTTGTTGTTCAGTCACTTAGTCATGTCTGACTCTCTGTGACCCCATGAACTGCAGCACGCCAGGCTTCCCTGTCCTTCATTATCTCCGAGTTTGCTCAAACTCATGTCCATTAAGTCAGTGATGCCATCCAACCATTTCATCCTCTGTCACCCCCTTCTCTTCTTGCCCTCACTCTTTCCCAGCATCAGGGTCTTTTCCAATAAGTCAGCTCTTAGAGTCGGGTGGCCAAAGTATTGGAGCTTCAGATCAGCACCAGTCCTTCCAATGAATATTCAGGGTTGATTTCCTTTAGGAAACAGGGTTAGCAGCTAGCTTTATTATAGGACTGATTTAGAGGTTCATTCCAAGAACTTTGGACTTCCCAGGTAGCTCAGTGGTACAGAATCTGCCTGCCAATGCAGGAGACACAGGTACAAATCCCTATTTCGGGAAGATTCCTTGGAGGAGGAAATGCAACCCACTCCAGTATTCCGGCCTGGAAAATCCCATGGACAGAGGAAACTGGCTGCCCTACAATTCATGGGATTGCAAAGAGTCGGACACAAAAGAGCTCCCTCGCACCAAGAACTTTAAAGGGACAAATAATAAAGCCAGTCTTTGTTCTCTCATTTTTGCCCAAATGTGTGACCTCTGGAGCCAAAACTACACCCTGATCTTTAAGTTTACTTTCAGACAGCAGTGAAGGAATGAGTTTATCCCTCAGCTGGATGCTAAAGGTGGAGCTGGTTTTAAAAAAAAAAGGAAAACAAGATGCAGAGAAGCTGAAACAGACCATCATAGAAGAGACTCAAAAACGGGAGCTGGAAGGAACCCACGGGAAAATGTTTAGATGCATGTCCTACGTGATACATTGGTATCAGCAGGCCAGCGTTGTGTCTGGAACAGTCACGATCAGGACCGTAAAGAAGGTTCCCTTGCAGCTTGGGCTNAACCCACGGGAAAATGTTTAGATGCATGTCCTACGTGATACATTGGTATCAGCAGGCCAGCGTTGTGTCTGGAACAGTCACGATCAGGACCGTAAAGAAGGTTCCCTTGCAGCTTGGGCTCTGCACAGACCGCTGTCCTGAATTGAGGTCTGTGTCACCCACCTCCTTGCAATGACCTTCCGCATGCCGCCGGGCCGAAAGGAACTGCGGAAGTTCAGGGCAAGGCTGACTTCGAGCCCAGAGCTGCAGTGATCGCTCCTTGACAAGCTGAACTGGGTCACCCAAAAGAGCGAGGCACGAAAACCTTTAGAGTTCAGCGGGCCAAGGGCTGCGTTAGCAGGCCGTGTCCTTTCCGGGCATCAGAAGCCTTTTTTTTTTTTTTCTGAACGCCAAGCTATTGCCAATGGGTAGGGCCGGGGAGGAGAAAGAGGGTGGGTGCAGCAGGTCGTCCACATTCGGCTGCCAATTTGTTCAACAGGAGAGCCCCTCTCTACGGTGCCTCGGCCCCGAGATGGCGAGCAGGGAGTGGGGAGCCGCAGGGACGCGCAGGGTCGCGTTGGGCCAGCAGGCTGGAGGGGAACCCGGGTAGCAGCTCCGCGGGAGCCGTTTCTGCTCCCCGAGGGCGCGTCCCGGGTCCGCGCGCGCCCCCTAGCGCCGGGTCCGCGGGTGGGCGGGGCGACAGGGGCGGAGCCTGGGGCCGGGCGCGCGGGGGTCGCTGTGCGGCCGCNGCCTCACCATCAGTAAAATTATTTTCTGTGTGGAAACAGTTCACACTATAAAATGGAAGATCGTTGTCCTTGCTTTCTGCATTTGCGGTGGTGTTCAGTCGCTAAGTCAGGTCTGACTCTTTGCGACCCCATGGCCTGCAGCACGCCAGGCTCCTCTGTCCTCCATTGTCTCCCAGTATTTGCTCAAACTCATGTCCATTGAGTTGGTGATGCATCCTAACCATCTCATCCTCTGTCATCTCCTTCTCCTCCTCTTGCCTTTACTCTTTCCCAGCATCAGAATCTTTTCCAGTGAGTCAGCTCTTCGCATCAGGTGGCCAAAGCTTCAGTTTCAGCAGCGGTCCTTCCAGTGAATATTCAGGACTGATTTTCTTTAGGATTGACTGTGGTTTGCAATTGTAGAGGCCTAAATTTGTTCAATTAATTAGAACATCTTCTGGGTACTCTTCAAAATGGATCCTGGGGATAGGAATAAAACTTAAAATTTTGTTTTTTGACCAAGAAATATGGCCTGGAGGCCACCTTCCAGCATTATTCCCTGAATAGATGATTGTTGTAGCCTTAGAATTATTACTTATGTGATTATCATAGCCTTTGCCTGAACACAGTAGGAAATGACTTGGTGTATCTTGGCACTTACGAGTTTTTTAAATTAAAAAGTTCAATTCCAACTATAAACCTGATAGATATTATGTTCATTTGTTCAACAAATATTTACTTACACTGGTGTGTCATCACTGTTTCAGAATATAGCACTGTTTCAGGCTGAAATGTACATAATGACATTTTTAAATGTATTCATTTATATCCTATTAATTTAAAATTTGTTAGTGTCTGGACAAAAGCCAGTCTGAAGTTTACCATCATCCTGGCTGTGC
Source organism: Raphicerus campestris (assembly GCA_006410735.1). Lineage (NCBI taxonomy): Eukaryota > Metazoa > Chordata > Mammalia > Artiodactyla > Bovidae > Raphicerus > Raphicerus campestris. The sequence goes on along the minus strand of SJYW01000104.1, from coordinate 81,604 downwards.
AAATAAGAATATATGACTAAGAAATTGAGTGGTGTAGGAGGAATGTTCAAAGAAACTAACAGAGCAAGCTTTTAGGATACTTGGAAAGCATCCATTTTTATGCAGTTAATTTGATAATTTTAAACTATTCTTCTAGGAATTTCATAATTATAAAATATTCTTCTAGGAACTAACCAATGCTTGTTTAAACCCGGTGTTATTGTATGTGCCCTGAAATTTTTTAAAAGGTCATGAAACTACATCTTGATTTAGATTCCTCATGGTTCATGATGGTATTTCAGTTGGTCTCATTTATAATCTTTCACTAATATTAGAAGATGTGACTCTTTGGGAGCTCTGCTCAATTATAAGGTTTTCAGTGTCAAAATCATTAAAACCTCTGTTTTAAAGGTCTGATGTGCAAAGGAGTAAGAGGGTTGAGAGAGCGGCGGATGAGGTTTCTCAGGGTGAAAGGCAGTNTAATTTCATAATTATAAAATATTCTTCTAGGAACTAACCAATGCTTGTTTAAACCCGGTATTACTATATGTGCCCTGAAATTTTTTAAAAGGTCATGAAACTACATCTTGATTTAGATTCCTCATGGTTCATGATGATATTTCAGTTGGTCTCATTTATAATCTTTCACTAATATTAGAAGATGTGACTCTTTGGGAGCTCTGCTCAGTTATAAGGTTTTCAGTGTCAAAATCATTAAAACATCTGTTTTAAAGGTCTGATGTGCAAAGGAGTAAGAGGGTTGAGAGAGCGGCGGATGAGGTTTCTCAGGGTGAAAGGCAGTGTCATGTGGATTTTGTAGTCAGATCTGGATGGGATTCATTCCAGCCTCTTACTCACTCATCCCTGGCATATCACATCGCTCTTGTGTGTCTTGGTTTCCTCACCTGTGACTGTGGGAATATCAGCACTCAGAGATGTAGCCTGAGGATCCTGCATATGCCAGACTGAAAACTGTGCCATAGGGATTAACTTTCCATTCTTGCTTGTTTTAACATGTGTTTTAACCATTTTTCAGTCTTTTTTTTTTTTCTTCAGAAAACAGAAAGTCATTCAGGAGGACAATGTAAAATGTGTTTCTCCTTGGACAGCCACATGTTTTATGCTAATGTAAATGCCCTACTCTAATTGCAGGTTACATCCAGGCGTGTAGAGGACTTATGATTGCCGCTGTCAGCCTGGGCTTTTTTGCTTCCATATTCGCCCTGATTGGCATGAAATGTACCAAAGTCGGAGGCTCAGATAAAGCCAAAGCTAAAATTGCTTGTTTGGCTGGGATTGTATTCATACTGTCAGGTAAATAGTAACTTTCTTGCAAACAAGGGGCTTCAGGATGTTAATGAAACACCAGGAGTCATAGTACTTTCCTTCTGATGCTCTTTAGGGCTGTGCTCGATGACCGGGTGTTCCCTGTATGCAAACAAAATCACAACAGAATTCTTTGATCCCCTCTTCGTGGAGCAAAAGTAAGTACTCTTCTTAAGTCTGTATGCTTGTGCCTTACAGGAAATGGATTTAAAATCATCTTCTAAATTAAGGTACCTAAATTTCCTCTATGCCTTATGAAAGTGGGGTATACCGATAGAGGCTATTTGATGACATCATTTAAGAGCAAAAGGTGTATGTGCTACATTGGCAGAAGATGCACCAAATCACTGCATTAGTGTTACAAGTGTCTTGTAACATACTTGTCTGTAAATAGCTCAAGGCTTAGGATTTAGAACGCTAAAGCTTGTCTACTATACATTGTAAAACTGAAGTCAAATAGGGGAAAAGTGAAAGAGAGGTGTAAGATGGGGAGGAAAGGAGAAAGTGTGATAACTGAAAATTAAGTGCTTGCCTTGATTGCTGTCCATCCAAAATGATACTTGCCAGATTTTAGGCTGTGGGCCAGTTTCCATCGCAGNAATGTCTTGTAACATACTTGTCTGTAAATAGCTCAAGGCTTAGGATTTAGAACGCTAAAGCTCGTCTACTATACATTGTAAAACTGAAGTCAAACGGGAAAAGTGAAAGAGAGGTGTAAGATGGGGAGGAAAGAAGGAGAAAGTGTGATAACCGAAAATTAAGTGCTTGCCTTGATTGCTGTCCATCCAGAATGATACTTGCCAGATTTTAGGCTGTGGGCCAGTTTCCATCGCAGACATTGAGATGAACACGAGACTGTGGTTCTGAAGATTAGAAATGATTAAATGATAGTGAATAAAATATTATTTTTCATTTTTAATCAGCCTTTTCCATTTGTTCTGCTGACTATGGCCTTAACAAGTTCTACCTAATAAACCTTTGTAAAGAAACTGTACATGATGCAAGGTCTTTAAAAATGTGCTCTAAGAGGGGCACAGACACCCAGATGTGACCAGTTTCAGCTGCAGCTGAATGCTTTGGCACTTACAGACCAGTTCTCTTGTTGCTGTTGGTTTTTAACTGTGGGCTGTTGCTTTTTATAGTTTCCCTAGGCTTATTTCTTTGCTTTGGAAAAAACCCAAGGAATACCAAATTAGAAATCATAATAGATCAAATAGTTTGTCTTCCGTGAGAATATTCCCATAGATTCCTGTAGAAAACTGCTCGTGTATGCATGTGTACTGCTATCAAGCAGGCTGGGGATTTTTTCTTTCAGTCTTCAGATAAAATATTGTAGAATTTTAAAAGAGTAATTACTAAGATGTCTGATCAGGATCCATTACTTTTTTTCTGGTGGATTTAGGAATCTTTAGGAAATGATTTTTCTAGTAGTGTCTCTTGTGTAGTTCATGCATAAATAAATAGTAAATGCTTATATAATGAAGTATAATGAAAATAATAGGTAACACATGTTATAAGCCCCTACCGTTGACCAAGCAGAGCATTGCAAATATTATTTTGTTATTTTACTCTGAAAGTAGCCTCTAGTAGAAGAGAAGGAGACAAAAATTAGCAAAATCAATTAGCTGAAAATTGGATATCAACACAAACTGATTCCGTAGGTCTTAAATAAGTAATTTCTGAAGTGAGATTTTGATTTTGGCATATCCTAGGGGAGAGGACTTCCCAAGCTGGCATTTCCTAGAATTTAGTAATCAGTGCCTCTGATGTAGTTTGTGCATGAACTCGGAGAGGAATATGTTGGAGAATTTCTGCCAAAGGCAGGGCCAGCCCTAGGGGGACTGGGATGAGGGCATGCCACCAGGGATGTTCTGATTATTTCTTTGGTGTCTTCATTGGTATTCATGAGAGTAAGTTCCTTGAGATCAGAAAACACTTATATATCATCTCTTATTTGCCTAGCATGGTGCCTGGTTAAGTGAAATTCTGANCTCCAGGGGTGTTCTGATTATTTCTTTGATGTCTTCATTGGTGTTCATGAGAGTAAGTTCCTTGAGATCAGAAAACACTTATATATCATCTCTTATTTGCCTAGCACGGTGCCTGGTTAAGTGAAATTCTGATCTTCAGAGCTAGTCCTCTCGGGATTAGTAGAAAGGTCTTTCTGTTATCTCAGCAGAATGAGGAAGCCTCTGCGAAGATGGAGACAGAGGCCAGCTGATCCTCCTCTCCCATCTGTATCATGCATTCATCTTCTAGAGCAGCATCTCGCCCTGCAGCCCTAGATGGCTCAGCTGGGCACAGGGATGTGTGTGTTTAGCAGTGAGAAACAGGTGTTTGCCACATGCTCTAGTTTAAATTTCTGGTGACTTAATTCATGGCCGAATGTATGGACTATCTTGGAAAATGTCTTGTGCACTTGAGAAGAATGTTTATGCTGTTGTTGGTTGGTGTTCTCTATGTCTGTTAGATCTCACTGGGCTTCCCTGGTGGCTCAGAGGTTAAAGTGTCTGCCTGCAATGCGGGAGACCTGGGTTCGATCCCTGGGTCGGGAGATCCCTTGGAGAAGGAAATGGCAACCCACTCCAGTATTCTTGCCTGGAGAATCCCATGGTCGGAGGAGCCTAGTGGGCCACAGTCCATGGGGTCCCAAAGAGTAAGACACGANTGTCACTGGGCTTCCCTGGTGGCTCAGAGGTTAAAGCGTCTGCCTGCAATGCGGGAGACCTGGGTCAGGGAGATCCCTTGGAGAAGGAAATGGCAACCCACTCCAGTATTCTTGCCTGGAGAATCCCATGGTTGGAGGAGCCTAGTGGGCCACAGTCCATGGGGTCCCAAAGAGTAAGACACGACTGAGTGACTTATTGTGTTAAATCCTCTGTTTCCTTATCTTCTGGCTGGGTGGTCTGTTCGTTACTGTGAGTGAGATATTGAAATCTCCAACTGTGATAATAGAACTGTTCATTCTTTGTTTCTATTCTGTCAGTTTTTGCTTCATAGATATTCTGTCATTATGTGCATAAATGTTTATGGTTGTTATATCTCTTGTTGTATTAAATCTTTCATTAATNTGAGATATTGAAATCTCCAACTGTGATAATAGAACTGTTCATTCTTTGTTTCTATTCTGTCAGTTTTTGCTTCATAGATATTCTGTCATTATGTGCATAAATGTTTATGGTTGTTATATCTCTTGTTGTATTAAATCTTTCATTAATATAAAAAAATAAATAAATTTCTGATGAGCAAATACCTGCCCTAAGATGCACTGAAAAACAGTTCGGGCTGCAGAACCTGATTTTGTTGCTGTTGTTTTTCTTAAGGATTCTCTACCATGTAAACTGAATCTTTGTGGATTTCCAAGACTCACCTTGGTTGCTTATGTTAGACACACATGACTAAGCTCATCCACAGAGTTCCCACCACATTCCTACTATCTGCAGGAAACTCAGGAGGTGCTTTATTGATGAGGGAACAAAATGAGTGGCTTCTGATGTATCACTGGGATGAAGATTGTGGCAGTTGCACCGCAAACAGTATCAGGCTTTGTACTCAGTGGCTGATTATTTCCGAAACCCTTTCTTTCTCACAACTTATCTGGGAAGATTTTTCTTCCTGCCTACAATCATTTGATTGCAATTGCAATCTTTAAAGAGTTTCACCTGGCTCTGGTTGTGTTCTGCCATTTCCCCATTTTTCCCCCTTTTGTTTTGCTTCCTTGCTTTTATTCAAGTTGTGATTATGTTTTATGACTCTAGGATGGACTCCTGCAAAGCCTTGAAAACTGTTTCTCAATGCTTCCCATTGGGCTGTTTCAAACCAACTTCCTCCTTTTTATTAAAGCAAAATCTACCAAAATAAAANGATTAACATAAGGAGTAGGGCAGTATGTTTGGAAAAAAGTCCATCCTTGAGGTCAAAAGACTTGGCTTCTAAGCCCTGATTTTAATTACTACCCTCACCTCTTTTTGTGCTGGGTGAAAAGACAGCCAGAGGGAATTCTGAAAAAAAAAAAAAAAAAAAAAATTCCATACCCTAGAGCCACAGAGAAGTCAGTGAGCCGGGAGAGAGGGAAAACTCCTATCTTTCTGAAATGACAAGCCCAAAACATTGCACTGATTGTATCTTTTCATATCGATCCCATCTTTTCCTTAGCTAAGGTGAAAGGGAGAAAGCGTGATGGCTAAGAGCTTGGGATTGGCTTATGGTATCCTTTGCTATGCAAAAGCTTTTAATTAAGCCCCATTTGTTTATTTTTGTTTTTATTTTGTTACTCTGGGAGGTGGGTCAAAAAGGTTGAGATTAACTGATTGACTTTGCTATACAGCAGAAACTAACACACATTATAATGTAACGAGGTGTGTTAGTAGCTCAGTCCGACTCTTTGTGACCCTGTGGACTGTAGCTTACTACCAGGCTCTTAAAGCAACTATACTCCAATACACATTAATTAAAAAAAAAAGAGCTCGAGGATTGAAATCAGTTATGAGTTTTAAATCCTGGTTCTACTATTTACTTAGCTAAGGTATGGGGAGGCAAGTAATTTAAACTCACTCAGGTTCAGTTGTCTCTGATGGTAGGAAGAACTATCTCTTAGAATTGAAGATCAAATATGATAATACATGCCAAAATACTTAACACAAAAACAAAATCCTGCTACAGTGATCTGTTGTTATGCTGGACTCTTACTTGGACCACGTCTGTACATACTTGGGAGAACATGTAATGTTTACTTTGCAAACACATGTTCTTCTGCTTCTGTTGTTAGGCTTCATTGTCCTTTAATTATTTGTTTAATGTCTGACCATTGCCTCTAGACTGTAAGGGCCTTGAGAGCAGTGCTGTGTTCTCCCATTCACCCTGAAACACATGATTTGAACAATATCTAGCTTGTCACTGTTCTGATGGTGTCACCTACCATGAGAGGTAGGTGACAGGATAGGTGGGATACACGTGCTCCCTGTAGATGGCAGATTAAATGATAACAGGGCTTTGGGTGCAAGAAAGACAGAGATAAGAGGTGTTCCTCAATCTGTTCCCTAAGGATTACTGTGCATGTTACTAGGCTAAAATAGGAGGGGAGTATGAAATGCATCAGAATTTAGACTGCTGACTGTGGTTCTAGCCCAGGCTCTCTCGTTAGGAAATGAACAGTAGCCTGGAGTCCTAGCACAGCCAGGTGAATAAGAATTAACTTCATCTAGTAAGTCAAGGTAGATTTTAATGCCTTAGATCATTATGGTTCTTTTGGGGGAAAATTCTGGTCATTAATCTGTGCTTTACATTCTATAGAAAGAAAAATGTTCCCTATTGCTTGTTTACTAGATTCGCAATTATATACATAAATTCAGGTCATAAGACTGCTTTTATGAGTCCTTTCCATTGAACAGAATATGTGAGACATAATCCAAGAACAACGTTCTGATCTGTAAAACAGAGATCAGTCCTCAGCCTGTCGATCCTGCATCTGTCTGGTGCTAAGCAGACTGGTAGCCTTTCCAAATAATGAAGAAATGTTGGCGATTTTAACAGCTCAATAAAGAGTGGGAAAGCTGGTCTAGGGCCAGGAAGATGTTGTTAACAGAAGACAGACCTGCAGCAGATCATCTGAAATTTGGATAATCTCCTGAGGCGCTGAAGTCAGCTTTTCAGTTTTACCAAAAGTGAAGAAAGATTTCCAGGCAGAGATGGAGTTTCCCAATGAATGTCAGAGGAGGCGTGGCCCGGAACAAACCTGAATGGAGGTTTCGTGGCTCACCCTCGGTCCTGTCTTTCAATAACACTTCCATTTTTGCCAGATCACGTACACTGATGGGTGTGAATTCAAGCCACTGTTGAATGAGTCTGCTGTACGTCTTTCAACAGAAGGAAGAAGAAAAAGTCTCTAAGAGAGAGAACCACGTCACAGAATCCCTCACATCCAATTATTAGAAGCTATTGGTATAGATGTGGAATCTCTTTAACACTTTAGCTTTAAAATGGTTCTATTTATTAAATATTTGACTCTGACAGAATTCATAAAAAGCTCAAAAGGAAATAATACTCTCCTTGGAATAGAGTCTATATTTAGTGACTTCAAGAAAATCTAAAAATATGTTTAAAAACAAGAGTAAGTGAAGCAGTTCCATGTCCAGGGATTGAACCCATGCACCTGCAGTGAAAGGTCAGAATCCTAGCCACTGGACCTCCAGGGAATTCCCAAGCCAGTTTTTCATATAAGCCACACTGGTGACTCTTAAATCCCCTCAGAAAGTTTCAGTTTGCTTAAATGAATATAAAGACATAGTTCCCAACATCTGAGCTGTGTGCGTAGTTATCCTCTGATTTCTCCCCAGTTGTATGTTCTTTTTAAATGAATTCACAGTGCTGAGCTGTGATTTGAGTTCTACCAACTTACGCCCTAATGGACCACTATCAATTATTAGAGACTTATTTTTAACCATGATCCTGGCACTGGCATCCTGTTTTAGAAAGCTAAATGTTTTAAGAAAAATCTCAGACTGTTTTTTCCAGGAGTATTTACACTGAAAGTTAATATACTAATGCAGTTTCAGGAGAGAAGACAGCCTAAGCTCTAAGGAGAAAAATAAAGAAAAATAGAAAGTATTGTTAAATTGTAATCCTATAATAATGTCCTCCATGTCGAAATGTTCAGTGTGCTCATCCTTTAGTTGTCTTTGCAGTAATAGCATGACAGTGGATGGACTGGATGCCAGCTTACTGTAGAAACTGCAGATATTTTAAAGAGGTCCATTGACCGGTACCTACAACTTGGCAGGCCCTTTGCTTGTTTTATTTGTATAATGTCATCCAAACATTGTACAAGAAGGGCCTATTGTGGGAATCCAGGATATCCTTTGTAGATGTAGAACATGATATTTAATGAAGGTATCTTTTATAAAACTACAGGTTAACACTCTTGATCTGGCCAGCTCTTTTCACCTGCACACTTCTCTCTCCAGTCCTCTTTCAAGCTGGTCTTTGTGGACACTGTAGGCTTTTTCCCCACTTACACTGACCTGTTTCTGCCACTGCCTCAGATTGGAACAGTTCGAGAAGTTTCTCGGTTCCCAGAGCCTAATCAGTGCTTTAGTGGAGGATGGGGTGCTTATAAGCTCTTCCTTTAGCTCTCACCTTGATTCCCCAGGTAAAGCAATGCAAGAGTGAAAAAGAAGGGATCACGAGGCAGTGTGTATTGTGTAACAGTGGCAACCCACTCTAGTACTCTTGCCTGGAGACTCCCATGGACAGAGGCGCCTGGCTGGCTACAGTCCATGGGGTAACAAAGAGTCGGACACCACTAGAGTGACTTAGCCTGCATGCACATGCCAAGTTGTAGTGTGTATTATATAATTTACCTCTTCCCAGTTGCAAATGGAAGCTGTGAATTTAACAGAAAAGCCAGATCTGGAAATGGGCAAGTAGATCACCAGGCCCTTGTCTTGTGTAAAGGCTGCTTCCTGCTCCTACTGGCTGGTGGCCGGGGCCACACTGGCACACCACCACCGCTGCCTGCCCCTGCCAGATGGGAGTTCAGACACAGTGACACAGCATGCCGAAAAGGATGAGACAAAGCTCAGGACAGGCATAGGCCACACATGCCAGATGCTGTCCACAGTGTGAGGAGACCTTGATACCTAAGCCTGACCCGGCACCAGGTCCAGGGAAGGTAGCCTGACCTCGATCCCAACTTTCCCCTCTTACTCTCGACTCTTCCTTTCATTCTCAGCTTCTCCGAGGATTCTGTATGATCAAAACAGACCCTTCCTCCTCTGACTTCACTTAACACTGAAAAGCACCATTAGGTAGGGAATGTCATCCATTTGTTTTCACCTTATGATAGAGATCTATGAGCTAAAAGTCTGAGAATCACTTCTTTATTAAAAAAACACCCTAATTCTTCAGGAAAAGGACAGGCAGACATGAGACCACAACCCCTGAGATTTTAGTAGACTTTTCTCGCACTATATCTGTTTCTCCATACATATATATATCTCCCCTGAAAGGATATCCTCCAGCCCTCCACCATGATTTCCTTTGTTGTTCTCGGTGGTGGTGTTTGTACCTTTGCATGGTGACCTCTCCAGGGCAAGGGCTGTCTTACCTTTGTATCTGGTTCTAGTCATCAGTGGTGTACTGTGGCCTGCCATCAAGGAGAGGCTTCATAGCAGGCTGTCACTAAATGATACTTTTTTATTCATCTCTCACTGGACTGTAGTGATAAGCACCATGAGGCTGTATCTATCGTGGACACTGTAGAGGAAGAAAAACGATTTTTTCCTCTACTTGCCTAGGTTCTCTGCTAGGAAGAAAGATAGATTAATAAGAGAAAACTGGAGTTTATTTATATGTGCATCACCCCTACACAAGAGAGTACCCAGTGGCGCGTAATTCAAAGGGTGGCTAGAACTTGGGCTTATATAGCATCTTAACAAAAGAACAGTACATCTGTAGAGAAGTGACAACACAAAGGAAAAGGACTGAGCTTTTAGAGGCACGAGTTGTGGGAAGGCACGTGAGGAGGGACAATCCTAAAGGAAATCAGTCCTGAATATTCATTGGAAGGACTGATGTTGAAGCTGAAACTCCAATATACTTTGGCCACCTGATGCGGAGAATTGACTCATTGGAAAAGACCGTGAGGCTAGCAAAGATTAAAGGCAGGAGGAGAAGGGGACAACAGAGGATGAGATGGTTGGATGAAATCGCCAACCTGATGGACATAGTTTGAGCAAGCTCTGGGAGTTGGTGGTGATGGACAGGGAAGCCTGGAATGTTGCAGTCCATGGGGTCGCAAAGAGTCAGACACAACTGAAGTGACTTACCTGGTTGTGAGGAGGGAACTAATGAAAGATGCAAATTAGTGAAGTTTGTTAATGTAGATTGCTCCGGTGCCACTTGTGGGCTAAGCAGGGTGTTCAGTGTGTCTGAGAATTAACTTCTTCCTGGTAGTGAGGGGATGGGGACAGTTTTACACATTTATGCCCTGCTTTTAGGCAAATGGGGAGAAGGCAGAGAGCTTTCCTCTTTCTTCTCAGTTGCTTTTGGTTCCTTGTGCCAAAGTGGCATGGTTGGGTTGGCGTGTTCTGTCACCCTTTGGCACCTTGCACATGACTGCACACAGCAGATGCTTAACCACTCACTGAGCTGAACCAAAATAAAAGCAGAGGCAACTTTCCTTTTTCCATCTAAAGCCTGCCTAAATAATTTACCGTGCACAACAGGATAAAGAGATGGAAATGTTTGGGCTTCAGGCAGAGCCCAGAGGCAATATGCTGGCAGAGCCAGGAGGCCTCACGTTGAGTCCACGGCTTCTGCTTTACCCAAAGGGATGCCGATGCCTTCAGCTTCCTTTCAGCTTCCTTTTGGGAAGTTGCAAAGATACAGTTGAGTGAAGCCTATAAAAACACTTTGAGAAAAGTATAAAGCATTCTCTTTAAATATTATTGCTTCCTGTATAAGCTCCCATAGCAAGTGTATTATAAGCATTTAGTAAGCGTTGGCTGCTGCTGCCGCTGAGTCGCTTCAGTCGTGTCCGACTCTGTGCGACCCCATAGATGGCAGCCCACCAGGCTCCCCCGTCCCTGGGATTCTCCAGGCAAGAACACTAGAGTGGGTTGCCATTTCCTTCTCCAATGCATGAAAGTGAAAAGGGAAAGTGAAGTCGCTCAATTGTATCCAACTCTTAGCGACCCCATGGACTGCAGCCCACCAGGCCCCTCCGTAGTGTTAAATGCTGTTTACTCCCCCAATCAGTAAGCTTTAACACTTGTGCGCTACTCTTCACAGGTATGAGTTAGGAGCTGCTCTGTTTATTGGATGGGCAGGAGCCTCACTCTGCATAATTGGTGGTGTCATATTTTGCTTTTCAATATCTGACAACAGCAAAGCACCCAGGTATGAAAAGAGACAAAAATGACCTGTTAAAAAGTACAATACTATTCTAAATTGTTACATGTGGGACAAAATTATAGGTAGTTCTTATGATTCTTAGAAACTTCAAACACTCAGAATTGGGAAAGGTTAAGAATATATAGTAAATATAAATTTAATATGGTAAAATTATATTGAATAGAATATAGATAAGTATAGTTAATTTAAAAAGCAGAGCTTGTGTTGATATAGAACAGAAACCAACACAATATTGTAAAGCAGTCATCCTTCCATTAAAAACATTTTTTTGATGAAGCATCAAAAAAAAAAACAGTTTGACATTCTTACGTTCCAAAGCTATAAGTAGAAATTTTGTCTAACTTTAGGGGCATATTCTTCACTTTGGCCTCACAATTTTCACGTAGGTGAAAATTGACGATTAAGGTCATCACAGTCTCCAAGATTCCAGGAAGATATGTTTTACCTAAGTTTTGAAGGAGAATAAGTGAACAAACTAAGCCATGAGTTTCTTCTGAGACCCTCTTAGTCACACTAGCTGTTCTGAAATGACACTGAACGATTTCTTGGGCTGAGAAGGGAAGAAAGCTAGACATGATCGGGGGAAGACGACTTAGCTGTGGCAGAAACGGGGGGATATGGTCTCTTCCCATTTTTGTTTGTCCTACGTGTGAAAGACCGTCTGCCAAACCGTTTTGCCTTTCAGAATGGGATACACGTACAATGGGGCCACGTCTGTCATGTCTTCTCGGACCAAGTATCACGGCAGAGAAGGAGATCTCAAAACCTCAAACCCTTCAAAACAGTTTGACAAAAACGCTTACGTCTAAAAAGAGAGCTGCCTTCAAGCTGCGTCTTGAGCTTGTTCTAAACGTGAACTGTTCACAAAATGATGCCATCAAGGCCCTCCTATAATTAACACTCAAACTATTTTTAAAATATGAATTTGAAGAATTTGTTGATTCTTGGATGTAAATGTTCTTCTATAGTTACATACTAATCACTTCCTGTTGTGGCTTTCTATAAAAAAAAATAAACAGGCTATTTACAAGATTTGTATATATCTTATACATCTGTGTTTAACACCAAAGATCCCAGCAGTGTTCGTAATGTAGCCTTCTTAATCACCCAGACCTTGCAGTATTTGTCCCCATTTTTTATGTGTTTGTTCCTTCATATATTAAACAGAGTGTATTAAGGAGTCATGACTTGTAAACATTATGGGGGTGATCTGAGACTATTCCTCAGATGTCTGGGTTGAGTGGACATGTACTGGCTGGGTAGAGCCGATTGCTGGCTGCTGGCACCTGTCTGTCACCACTGTGCTTCTCAACGGCTGCTCCAGGAAGGGCTTATGGGGCCAAGATGCTACTGCCCACTACCCGGCCGGTCCTCCTTAAATACCTCCTCCTCCGGCATAGAGAGCAAGCAGATCTGGATACGCTGGTCATGGCCGACTCTCAGGCTGCCAGAGGGCCTGGAGCCCCACGGTCNGATGCTACTGCGCACTACCCGGCCGGTCCTCCTTAAATACCTCCTCCTCCGGTATAGAGAGCAAGCAGATCTGGATACGCTGGTCATGGCCAACTCTCAGGCTGCCAGAGGGCCTGGAGCCGCACGGTCCCTGCCTCACTCAGAAACAATGGGCCGAGTTCCTGAGGACCTGTGTCGCTCAGGCTGTGTGTGGGGGACCAACTGGCAATGGAGAGACAGCATTTTCTTCAAGACGTGTAAGTTCCTCCAGGGATCTCTGACCAAAGACAATGTTTTATTTCTCAACCAGCCCTTTCATCTCATATCCACAGGGCAATAGTTACCTCAGCCTGTGTGTGCCCGTCGCTGCTCACTCTGTATGCCCTCAGTCACTGCAGCCTCATAGCCACCCTCTGAGGTAAGTACTGTAGGACCCTGAATTGACAGAGGATGAAATGAAAGCAGAGAAGCTGAAGTGACTTGCCACAGCAAGTGACAAGACCTCAAGGACTTTGAACTGAGGCAGTCTAGGGTGAAGTATATACAGTCTCAGGCTGTGGCTACGAATCGCTTAGCCGTGTCATCTGTGACTCAGATACCCAACAATACCAGTCACGGCATGGGTGACCGTGACATCTTCCTCAAGCCTGAAGGACTTAAAAAGGAAAAATCACATTGTTTGGAGCTGCTCACTGAAAAGAAAATGGATGAGTTTATTACTGATACAGTAAACTTTTTTTTTTCTAGACCATAATAATACTTACTTTTCCAGGGATACAAATGAACTGAAAACCACTGAGGGGGAGGCTGGGTACTATAAGCAGTGTGGGCACAGGGTTTGGTGAATGTGTCTTTAAAACAAATTTTTAGAGCTGTACTGGTGAAGAAAATATTTTGACTGTATTGAATTATCACAGCTTCTGAAGAATTTAGGGAGAGAAGGAGTCAAAGTACAGAAAAACTGTCAAGAGCCAGAAACATTAGCCGTGTGTCCATAACAGGAAATATAAGGTGATGGTCCAAAGGAAAATGAGCAATTCTAGTATAACCTAACATGACAGGACTAAACAGAACATCAGCTTTTGCGACACAGGTGCATAAAGACTTGTGTTGCTGAGCAGACGGCCATAGTAGTTCCCCAGTCCTTGCTGTTTAGGAATGAAGACCCAGCAGACCCAGGACTTGGGAGTTGAGGCCTGGTTTAAAGCCGGCTTTTGTCATTTTTCTAGTCATATGGCTTTTGGCAAGTTACTGTATAGCTTAGTTTCTCACATCTTTAAGAAGAAGATGAAAATAATATGTCTCAAAGTTGTTCTCATCAAATGAACTAGTAACGTACAGTAAAACAGAACAAGCAGCTCAGCAGATCTCAGTGGATGAGTGAGTGAACACACAGGCGCCCACGTGCCTTCTTAGGCACCGTTGTAGGTTACTTATCTGTGTCTTACTACAGTGAAGATTTGATTCAGGGTTTATTAGAGCTTTTTAGAAACTTATATTTAAAGCAGGTATATTTCCATTAAATGGCCTTTATGGGAAGTTTTTAAAAAGGTTAGTGGCCTACAAGTAAAAAGGACCCTGGTGGGGTAGAAACAGATAAAAAGAAAAATTGCTCTTTTAGATCAGCATGTTACATGGCATGGCTACCAAGACAAGTTTAAATCCTTGAATGAGATGAGTTTAACTTGAAATCAGCTCTAATAACTCAGCCACAGTCACAAGGGTGTCACTGAGGGTTTTACTTGAAAGGCTGACAAAACAGAGGTCCAAATCCTAACAGACCATTTAGTTAAAATATTACTTTTTGGGGGGAAACAAAAGTAGAGATAGTACCACAAAGTATAAAAAAAATGCAAAAACAGTTTATATGAACATGTTGACTATTGATAATGTCACTGTTAAGAATATAACTAAATTAGTTTTGAGGTATTTTCTAATGTGGAAAGGGCATTTTAAAAAAGTAAAAAGCTACAGACACATATGAATTCAGGATTGACTCAATCTATTCTATTAATAGTCTGATAAATTAACTGATATTTAAAATGGCTACATTTTATTCATAAAATATCCAAGGTCAAGGTTATGCTGCAGAAATAGTATTTTTAAGTTCTAAAACATGCTTACAGTGGCCCAAAGCTGCATATGGTAAAAGTACTTCCGGAAAATGTAGTTAATATGGGCATAACTATATTCTTATTAACTCTAAACTTACTTCTAGATGAAACAAAGTGTCTACTCTTAAAATTTCACTGATTTCCACCAATTCCATTTTAAGGATACTAACAGAACTTTATAGTGAAACACTTCCAACATGACAATGTACATAAGAAAGATTTTTTTTTTAAGTTTAAATGCAAACTAAAACCTACTATTAGTTAAAAAAAATTCACTTAAAAATTCGTTGAAAAAAAATACACCTAAACACTAGTGTACTGTTCTGAAGAAAAAACTTTTTATGACTTCAGTGACACATTATTTTTAAGCAGCAGCAGCATTCTTAAACACCTTTATATGCTTCAAAATACTGTTGACAATTTGTGTGTGTGTGTGTGTGTGTGTGTGTGTGTGTTTTAACACTGCATTAGGTGCCATTAAAGAGACTCTTGTTCTCTGAGAGCCGGTTTCCTTGTTATTGCAGGAGATACTGTCAGGCAGGACAATCACAGTTGTGTAGGCAGTGCTGAAATAGCCTGATAGCAAATACTGCTGAAGTCTGGACGGACCTCCTGACGCACAGGGTGACGGTTACACGTCTGAAGAGTCGCTCCATTCAGTCACGGTTACTAAGCTGCTTTTCAGTGTGCTGGACTCATCCTGAGGTCCTGTGTGGGAGACAGGGAGGAAGGGACAGGAGGCCCCAGTGATTAAACGTGCACATTGTCCAGCCAGTAAAAGCTCCATACCTTCAACTGTAATTGGTCCCTCGGGCCTGAGTTGGCTTGCCAACCCCACCCCCAGCTCCCCCAAGCTGGGGCAGGACGCTGCGGACCATCCCACCACCGCGGGACGGCCCTGTCTCTAGGCCAGCCTCACAGGGCCCACGAAGCTTCCACCCGCCCCACCTCCTGGCATTCAGCACAGCACCTGGAGGCGGGCAGCCATTAAGAGAGGAGAATAAAATTAACAAGCCAGGGAGGGACTACGTGCTAAAAATAGGTTCTCTAGCACAGATGAGCTTAAAGGTGAAGTTAGATCAAAAGTGCCTTGAGCCACTGAAACAGAGTACAGAGAATTCCACTTGAGCGTGACTAGGGATGTTTTCTTTGAGGGGCGTGGGGTCAGGGCACCAGCAAGAGGAAATGTACTCAGGGCATTCTGAGTGTCCTGAGTGTCCCATGTCCTTCCACAGTCACTGGAGCGTAAACACGTCTTTTGCTTTTTCAATGATGAGGATGGATGCTGAGACATTGCACAGAAAACTTATGACAGTGCCAGAAGAGGTCAGTGTTAACAGCTGACACATTGGTGGAGAGAAGAAATCGAGTGAAGACAGAGGCAGCAATGGTTCATCGTAGAAATGCGGGGCACGGGGTACAAGATCCTGCTATAAACTGACCAAGAGATGTGCACATATTCATTTGAGTGAAGTAAGCCAGGAAGAAAACACCATACAGTATACTAACACATATATATGGAATTTAGAAAGATGGTAACGATAACCCTGTATGTGAGACAGCAAAAGAGACAGATGTATAGAACAATCTTTTGGACTCTGTGGGAGAGGAAGAGGGTGGGATGATTTGGGAGAATGGCACTGAAACATATATAATATCATATATGAAACGAATCACCAGTCCAGGTTCAATGCATGATACTGGATGCTTGGGGCTGATGCACTGAGACAACCCAGAGGGATGGTACGGGGAGGGAGGAGGGAGAGGGGTTCAGGATGGGGAACACGTGTAACCTGTGGAGGATTCATGTTGATGTATGGCAAAACCAATACAATACTGTAATTAGCCTCCAATTAAAATAAATATATATTAAAAAAATGTTAGTCTGAAAATCCTAAACTCATATTGGATTTGGACTACAGATCAAATAAGCTAACACTCCTATACAATATTAAGATTATGAAAAATATGTTTGTATTTAACTAAATTAAGTCATTACGCTAAGGAATTTCTATATCACTAGAAGGCAATGGCAACCCACTCCAGTACTCTTGCTCGGAAAATCCCATGGACAGAGAGCCTCGTAGGCTGCAACCCACGGGGTCGTGAAGAGTTGGACACAACTGAGCGACTTCACTTTTTACTTTCCTGCATTGGAGAAGGCAATGGGAACCCACTCCAGTGTTCTTGCCTGGAGAATCCCAGGGACGGGGGAGCCTGTTGGGCTGCCGTCCATGGGGTCACA
>SJYW01000104.1:0-60884 GCA_006410735.1 Raphicerus campestris | reverse complement strand
AGACCTCGCGGCCTTTTCTCAGGATCTGTCACTCCAAAGACCACAGTGACTCGAATTCGATGCAATAGGCAAGAGGATTTATTAGGCCAGCGCGCCGGGGTTCAGTCTCCTCAGGAGGAGTGAACCCCGAACACTTGTCGCGAGGGGTTTTTATACTGAAAAATCACAGGCAGGTGGGAGTGGGGTCAGGATGTTGGGAACAATGTGATAGGGGGCCATAGGCAGGTGCAAGTGGGGTGAGGAAATTTGATTGGTGGGATAGGTCAGCAGGTAATTAAGTCGAAACGGCTGGCTGACCACTCTGCGGTGGTTGGCCAGTCCTTAGAAGAACAATTACCCAGAAAAGTCTGACAGAAAATACATCGTTGAGAGGGGGTCTCTTTGCAAGGCCAGGAAACTAGGTTATAAGTCATCAGTTAAGAATTAATAGAAAGACTCACACTCACTACTATAGTGGGGCTGTGTCAAGGATCAGGAGGCTCTGAGTCACCAGGTAAGGGGAAAGCTATTTTCCATGAGGCATGGCCTGCCTCAGGGGTTTTAACACAAAGGAGACTTAAAATTTTAACCTAGGTTCTTCATTCCCATCTTCTCCTTGTCCATGATTTCAATCCTGAAATCATAGACCGAGATCTCCTCAGGGAAT
This sequence comes from Raphicerus campestris, assembly GCA_006410735.1. Lineage (NCBI taxonomy): Eukaryota > Metazoa > Chordata > Mammalia > Artiodactyla > Bovidae > Raphicerus > Raphicerus campestris. Next base: position 60,238 of record SJYW01000104.1, on the reverse strand, counting down.
TGCTGCATATTGTTGTCTCAGCATAAGTACTTGCACAGTACTTATTCGTTCTCTGATAAACGAGATCAATCGATTGAGGATGCAAGGCCCTTTTGTTAAAAGGAGGAATAAAATGACTATTGGTCCCATCAGAGTGGATATCAGGGTGGCAAACCACGAAGCCTTGTTAAACCAGGATTCAAACCATCCCTGGGTGGTTTCTCTTTCTCTCTTTCGGTTTTCCAGTCTCTCTTTTAGTTTATTCATGGAGTCTTTGATAACTCCAGAATGATCTATGTAGAAACAGCACTCTTCTTTAAGGGCAGCACACAGACCTCCTTCTTTTAGAAACAAAAGATCTAAATCTCTTCGGTTTTGCAACACTACTTCGGACAGGGAGGTTAGAGATTCTTCTAGTTTAGAAATGGAATCTTCTAAAACTCTAAGGTCAGTATCTATAGCCTGCTGCAGGCTGTCATAGTAATGAGGTTGTTGGATAAGAGCGGCTGTACCGGTACCTATTCCGGCGGCCACCCCGAGGCCTAATAGAGCAGCAAGAGTGATGGTTACCAATTCTCGTCTTGTGCGGTGTTTGTCTTCATAGGCTTCTAGGAAGGCCTCCTTGGTATGATAAAGAAGCCTAGGCACTAACTGCACCAGAACACAAAAATCAGCTGTCTTGTTAAAAACGTCCATGGACACGCAGGGAGTGAGCCCGGTGTTACATGCCCACCATCCATCTCCAGGGGGTAAAAGATATCCTGAGTAATTAAGAACCTTGTCTGTGTAGTTACAGAGACGTGACTGAGAAGGGTTGGGAGCCCCTATGCATAACCCCTGCCCAGAGACTGCAGAGAGAGTAAGTCTGACCGTCCCTTGCTGCTGCCATCTGCATTGAGTGTAATTAGGTGAACTTTTTATTGTCTCTATTATTCCAGTAGCCTCGTAGTACGGCGGAGGGACGGTATAGCAGAGCCAACAAGATTCGGTAGCCTCCGGGTTGGTGTCATTTAAGACCCGGTAGGCGCTGTCTACGAGAGCCATCATCCGCTCCTGAGTATCAGGAGGGCTTTCAGTGTCTATAGGGGCTCTCGTGACTACTGATATTTTCTGAGCAGGCTGGGGCAGCCGGTCACTATGGTGATTTAAAACAGGATTAGGTCCCACCTGCTGGGAAGGCGGGGAAGTTACTTGCAGCCTGATTGTGAAAATGAGGCCGTCATGATGATGTTGCTTATACAGTCGTATACCCCATGTAAAACCCCTCATCCATTCAGTTATTTGTATCTGTCTTGCCCTGTCAGTGAATCTAACATGGAGAGGGTGGCACCACGACATGCATTTGTGAACCTCATCACCAAAGTGGGGTCTGGTGTAATTAGCTCTAACCGTAATGAGGTCCCAGCTATTGGATGGTTCCCAATAAGCATCACCTGTAGTCTCACATCCCCATCTTGCACAGAAAAATGCCTCCCTCCCCCCACAGTTATTCTGGTCATGACGTTTTTCAGGGCATACATAGAAGATGTACATTCTTAACTGGATTCTTCTGGCCTGATTGGCGCACACCCCCCCACACACAGTCCGGATATCCTTCATCAAAGTCATCAGTGTAACCATCGAGACCCAGCTTATCGGGCCAGTGCATTAATGGGGCTTGGTGGAGATCTGAGTACTTTTCAAGGTCCCACCGGTTGGGTGCTCCAACTGACAGTTTACAAAGGTCAGGATAAAGGTCAGGCCACCAGGAGTTAGGTGGTGCGGTGGTGGAGCTAGACCACACGACATTTTCTGCCTGCGAGATCACTTGCCAAATCAATTGCTGGGGCAAATGAGGGTTTTGGTTTGATCCACTCACAGTCAGGAGAGTCATACAGAGGGTGATTATGAATCCGATGATCGACAGAGCTTGAGCCTTAAAGGGTGAGGTGTACGGTGAGCTTTCCATTGAGGTGATGGTTCTGGTGCAGCTTTGGCGTGAGAGGCGTGGATCCAGGATGAGATTCCGTCAACCTTGATGGCAGTGGGGGTCGTGAGCAGGACGATGCAGGGTCCTTTCCTCCTGGGCTCTAAGTTGTGCTGCCGATGCTGACAGATGTAGACGGAGTCTCCCACTTGGAACGGATGGGCCTCCTCTGGGGTGCCGGTTTGGTAGGCTGCAGCAAGCTGAGTCCACACCTCTTTTTGAACCAGCTGGAGTCCCTTTAGCCTAGCACACAGATCACCATTGTTAAAACTGCGGGGATCGAATCCCTCTCTGAGTGACAATATAGGGGGGGTGCCCCATACAGGATTTCAAAAGGGATGAGACCAAAATGAGAGGGTGTGTTTCTCACTCGGAACAGAGCCAGAGAAGGAGCACCGTCCAGTCTGTATCGCCAGTCTCCAAGGTCAATTTAGTTAGGGTCTCTTTTAGAGTTCTATTCATCCTTTCTACTTGCCCTGAACTCTGGGGTCTGTACGCACAGTGTAATTTCCAATCGGTCCCCAGAAACCTAGCTACCTCCTGGCTTATTTGGGCAGTAAAAGCTGGCCCATTATCTGACCCTAACATCTTTGGCGCTCCAAAGCGTGGGAAAATTTCTTCTAGGATCTTTTTAGCTACTGTGAGTGCACTTTCATTCTTGGTGGGGAAGGCTTGTACCCACCCTGATATTTGTAGAAAGTATCTACAAAAACCAGCAGATATTCGTTGCCGTACCTCGCAGGACGTACCTCAGTGAAGTCTATTTCCCAATAAGTCCCAGGCCGGTCTCCACGCAGCCGTTTACCTTGGCCCGTCTTGTTTCGGCCGGCATTTACCTCTTGGCAGGGTCTGCAGTTCAGGACCGCTTGCTCAGCCAATTTGAAAAGTCCCAGCACCTCATATCCTGCTTTATTTAAAAGAGAGACTAACCTTCTAGCCCCCAAGTGAGTCCAATGGTGCATTTGTTTTAACATTTCTCTAGCCTCCCCTTCCGCCATAGTCTGTTTCCCTTTTGGCTGTGGAGAGGGACTATCTCCATCTTTGGAGCATACAACCAGCAACCCCGATAGTTCGTCTTTTGTCGCCGCCTCTCGTCGGGCTTGATCAGCCATATTGTTTCCCTTTGTTACCGGGGATTGGTCTTTTTGATGTCCAGGGCAGTGGATTATACTAATCTTTTTTGGCAACATAAGGGCGGTCAATAATGCCAGGATTTCATTTTTGTTTTTAATCTCTTTTCTGGCCGATGTGAGTAACCCCCTTTGTTGATAGATAGCCCCATGGACATGCGCAGTTGCGAAGGCATATCTACTGTCAGTGTAGATATTGGCCTTTTTCCCTTGTGACAGTTCCAGGGCCTTTGTAAGGGCGATCAGCTCGGCTTTTTGGGCCGACGTGCCTTGAGGAAGGGCAGCCGCCCAGATTACCTCAGTCCCATCGACCACCGCTGCCCCTGCCCGCCGCTTACCTTCTTCGAGGAAACTGCTTCTATCCGTATACCATGTTACCTCGGCATCCTGAAGCGGCTTGTCGGAGAGGTCTTGGCGAATTCCGTGTACCTCCGCCAGTATTTCTTGGCAGTTGTGTATCACCTCGGATTGGCTGGGGTCAGGCAGCAGCGTTGCAGGGTTGAGTCCTGCATGAACCTGGCATGAACCTGATTCGCTCAGAGTTTAGGAGCAGCGTCTGATAGTGGGTCATCCTGGCGTTAGTCAGCCACCTCTCGGGGGGTTGACGAATTACATTTTCCAAGGCATGAGGTGCGGTGACAACTAAATTTTGCCCTAATGTCAGTTTGTCGGCATCTTTCACCAGAACCGCTACGGCCGCCACTATGCGCAAACAATTGGGCCAGCCGGCGGCTACAGAGTCCAATTTCTTTGACAAGTATGCTACGGGCAGGTTCCAAGGTCCCAGTCTCTGAGTGAGGACCCCCTTCGCAATGCCATTGTTTTCTGCCACGTAGAGATGAAATGGCTTATTTACATCTGGCAGTCCCAGGGCCAGGGCTGACAACAAGGCTCGTTTAATGTTGTCAAAAGCCTTTTGCTGCCCTTCTTTCCAAACGAAGGGCGTACTCCCCTTTGTCAGGGGATATAAAGGGGCAGCCATTTCTGCAAACCCCGGAATCCAGAGTCTACAGAACCCTGCCGTTCCCAGGAACTCCCTAACCTGCCAGGAGCTTTTGGGGGTTGGTATTCTGGCCACTGCCTCTTTTCTAGCCTCTGAGAGCCATCGCTTTCCGTCCTTAATCCAATACCCCAGGTAACTGACCTGTTGTCGGCAAATCTGGGCCTTTTTAGCTGAAGCACGGTAACTGAGGGATCCAAGCTCGACCAGCAGGTCCTTGATTCCCTTCAGGCACTCTTCTTCCGTGTCGGCAGCCAGGAGCAGGTCATCTACATATTGAAGCAGAGTTACCTGGGGGTTGGAGGCACGGAAATGTGCGAGGTCCTGGTGAAGGGTTTCATCAAAGATTGTTGGTGAGTTCTTAAATCCTTGTGGCAGCCTGGTCCATGTCAGTTGTCCAGATAGTCCTGAAGAGGGGTCCTTCCACTCGAAAGCAAAAATATGTTGGCTGACAGGGCTAAGTCTTAGGCAGAAAAAGGCATCCTTTAAATCTAGGACGGTGTACCACTTCCGGCTGGGGGGGAGTGTGCTCAGCAAGTTGTAAGGGTTAGGCACTGTGGGATGCGGATCAGTCACCCGTTTGTTGACTTCCCTCAGGTCCTGCACAGGGCGGTAGTCGCCCGTCCCAGGTTTCTGGACTGGAAGCAATGGGGTGTTCCAGGCTGATTCGTACCTTATTAAAATCCCCAGGTTGAGGAGCCTTTGGATATGTGGGCGAATCCCGTCCCGAGCCTCTCTACTCATCGGGTACTGGTGGACGGAGATGGGGGTGGAGGAGGCCTTGATTTCCACCACCACCGGGGGCTGGCGGACCTCCATTCCCATGCCTGAAACTTCAGCCCAGGCTAGATGGGTCTTAGCCATCCAGTTCTGCATATCCACGGTTTCAGGGGAAGGGCCCTCATACAGCCTGTATTCATCCTCTAGCATTAGGGTCAAGACCTGTAATGACCTTCCCTCCCCGTCCGTCACCGTGGTGCCTTCGGTGTGAAAATGGATCTGAGCCCCCACTTTCGTGAGCAAGTCCCGTCCTAATAATGGGTATGGGCATTCAGGGATCATGAGAAACGAGTGGGATACCCGGCCCAGGCCAAGGTCCACTGTTCTTCGGGTAGTCCATGGGTATTGTCAATACCCTGTAGCGCCCTGTACCCATGCCTTTTTTGTAGACAACGTCCCTCTGGACTGTAATAGCACAGAGTGTTGGGCTCCTGTGTCTACCAGGAACTGTACAGGCTTCCCCTCCACCTTTAGAGTTACCCTAGGCTCGGGGAGGGGGTCTGAGGCCCATCTCCCCTAGTCTTCAAGAGCTAAGACTTTGTCTGGGGTGGAGGACCTTCCCCTCTTCTTTTGGGGGCGCTCCCTGAGCCAGTGCCCCTTTTCTTTGCAGTATGCACACTGATCTTTATCTAACGGTGGCTTAGCTCCTGCCTTGTTCTTGCTGAGGTCTTTTGGTTCAATTCTATCGTCTCTTCTTCCTTCTCTGATCACTGTAGTCAAGATTTTTGCTAAGCCCTTTGCCTGTCTTTTCTCTCTATATATTTCTCGTTCATTCTGCTCTCGCATCTTCCTCTCCTCTCTCTCTTCCTCTGTTTCCCTTTTATTGAACACTTTATCTGCCTCTTTGATCAGGTCTTGAAGAGAGAATCCCTGTAACCCATCTAATCTCTGCAACTTTCTTTTAATATCTAGAGCTGACTGATCAATGAAAGCCATGGCCACAGTAGCTCTATGCTCTTCAGATGTGGGATCATAGGGAGTAAATCTCTTGAATGCCTCCATCAATCTATCTAGGAATAGAGTGGGTGACTCGGTAGGCCCTGGAGTCACTTCTCTTACCTTAGCCAAATTGGTGGGGCGCCTTGCTGCCCCTCAGAGACCCGCCACTAGAGCCTGGCGATAGACCCTCAGGTGCTCCCTACCTGCTGGAGAATTGTAGTCCCAATTAGGTCTCGTCAGTGGGAAGCCAGCATCTATCTCATTAGGAAGCGCTGTGGGACGTCCGTCATCCCCTGGCACATTTTTGCAGGCCTCCAATAGTACTCGTTGTCTTTCTTCTGTGGTGAGCAAAGTCTGCAACAATTGCTGACAATCATCCCAAGTGGGCTGATGTGAGAAAACAAGAGATTCTATCAAAGAGGTCAGCACCTGGGGGTTATCTGAGAAAGAGGGGTTGTTATTTTTCCAGTTATAAAGGTCAGAGGCAGAAAATGGCCAGTATTGGAGCGGCCGAATCCCATGGTCGTCGGGGGGCCCATTCTCTCAAAGGGCGAGAGCGGTACAGTCTGGGGTGGCAGCCCTGCGGCTACGTGTTCCTGCCGCCAGGCCCATATCCTCTCCTTCCCTCGGCTGTTCAGGCAGAGCAGTTGATTGTGCCATCTGGGGCGCAGAAGGCGGGCCCTGCGCCGGGACCAGTGCCGGCGGATATGGTGGGGGAGAATCTAGGAGTAAGAGATCAGTTTGGGTGTCTGGGTATATATTTCTGACAGGAGCCTTTATCTCTTCTTTCTTTGCCATGGATTTCAAGGCAAAGATTCCTGTAGCAGGCTCCGGCGGCTTTCCTGTGGGGAAAACAAAAGGTCGGACCCACGCCAGGGGTGAAAGGACCAGATCTTCCCAAACCATAATATATGGCACCTGGTCCGGGTGTCCAGTAGCAACAGTGGGTCCAGGGGTGAAAATTGCAGTTTTGACCTGTTTAACTTGTTCTAAAGAAAACGAGCCTTCCGGCGGCCAACCAGTGTTAAAACTGGGCCAATCTACTGCACACAAGCTCTGCCATTTTCCTTTTTTCACTGCCATCGAAAGATCATGGGCCCAATTTTTCACTTCTGTCCAATGGTCTATCGTCAGAGACAAAGGGGTCATTACAGTCTGTCCCATCATCGGTTTGTCACAGAAAAGACAAGTACAGAGAAAGACAAACAGAATTTACCGAGGTGGCAGAAGGATTAGACAAAAGCAGCTGCCGCAAGTTTCGCCCCTGGCAAGCCTTCTAGACAGACGAGCTTCTCAGCTCCACGGACAGGCTATACCGGAGACTCTACTTGATTCAGATGAGGGGAGTCATCATGACCCCTCTCCCAGATTGGCGTCCTGGGCGTCCCCAAGGTTCGCTGCAGATGTGTTATGGTGAAGGGGGGGTTTCAGCGGACCCTCCTTCCAGACTGACACCAAGGCCGTCACAGATCTAGTCCTGGTTCAGATTTAGAGCAGATAGACAAACGCGCGCGCACAGAAACTTGCTTCAGCAGCTGGAGGAAACCAAGGGAAGAAAAAGGATTACTGAGGATAGCCACCAAAAATTCCTACCGGGAAGGGTGGCGGCCAGAGAGGTGGACTTATGGCGTGCTTTAAGATCACTCTTGTGCCTATACCGTTGCACGGAAGTTTTCTTGCTGGGGGAGGGCGCCCTAATGGCTTCTGGCCCGTTCCGTGACCCCCTTATCCTGTCACGGGAGTCTTCAAGTGGCAGGCGCCCTAATGGCTTTTAAGTGCCTGACCCGTGCCCACAAAAATAATATTAGGCCGTATCCTCAATTAAGAAAGGTAAGAGAAGTTTCACCCAGTCGGGCAGTAGTTACTGGGGCTCACCTGTCATAAGGCCTTCAAAGTCCACCAGGGAATGGCCCTGGCCGGGACTAATCAGTTGCCCTACACCGTTCGCCTGTTCACTGAAACTTCCGAAGGATAAAGTCAAGCAACAAGAGAGAAAGGTGACACAATATGGATTTAACACAGAGCAGACTTGTCGCGGGCCCACACAGACTCACACAGAGACACAGAATCGCTCCAGCGTACCTCCGAATCCAGAAGCCAAAGGGTCTGAGTGAGCGAGGCGATCCCGTACAAGCCCCCTAATGTTAGACCTCGCAGCCTTTTCTCAGGATCTGTCGCTCCAAAGACCACAGTGACTCGAATTTGATGCAATAGGCAAGAGGATTTATTAGGCCGGCGCGCCGGGGTTCAGTCTCCTCGGGAGGAGTGAACCCCGAACACTTGTCGCGAGGGGTTTTTATACTGAAAAATCACAGGCAGGTGGGAGTGGGGTCAGGATGTTGGGAACAATGTGATAGGGGGCCATAGGCAGGTGCAGGTGGGATGAGGACGTTTGATTGGTGGGATAGGTCAGCAGGTAATTAAGTCGAAGCGGCTGGCCGACCACTCTGCGGTGGTTGGTCAGTCTTTAGAAAAACAATTACCCGGAAAAGTCTGACAGAAAATACATCGTTGAGAGGAGGTCTCTTTGCAAGGCCAGGAAACTAGGTTATAAGTCATCAGTTAAGAATTAATAGAAAGACTCACACTCACTACTATAGTGGAGCGTGTCAAGGATCAGGAGGCTCTGAGTCACCAGATAAGGGGAAAGCTATTTTCCATGAGGCATGGCCTGCCTCCGGGGTTTTAACATAAAGGAGACTTAAAATTTTAACCTAGGTTCCTCACTGTCTTCTGATCTGCTGTCCTCATTTTGCCCCAAATAAAACTTAATTCACATCTTTCAAATTGTGCATCTGTTTTAGCTGACAGTGTTCATTTTTCAAAGCAAAGAGTAACTAAGATAGGGCATTTCCTCATTAACTGTGATAGGCATATCCATCACTTTTTCTTTCCAAGACCCTTGTTCAAGACCAAAAAAAAAAAAAGAATTTCATAGCGTGGAAATCTCACAGAAGCACCTGAACCAGTGAACATCAGAGGTCACAGGGTAAGAGTACATGGAAAAACGCATTACCACTCCCAGGCATTTTGGCAATATTAGGAAAACCATGATCTCAATCTATCATGAGAAATGTCAGTTTTCTGCAAATTCCGCCTCCTGTATACCTCCCACGATCTGTAGCTTACTATTCCATTCATTTAGTATATTTTTCTTATCGGATTGTCTCTGCTACTTTAACTTCTGAAAAATTCTGGATTGCTGAATTCATTCTGTTAACAAGGGCATTTTCTTACTGCTGTTCTAGAGAGCTGAATAGCATCTACATGTAAATTCATCGCGGCATTTCCCAGACTTCCCTAAGATCCTAACACTGAACCACATCCCAAAGGGAATCTCAGACCAGTGCCTCCCCGTACTGATCTCTCATGAAGGGAATGTATTCAACATTGAAAGTTACTATTTCATGTTGTGAATTCATCATGCTCTATGAAAAGCCAGGATACAGTCAATGGAGAAAAGGCTCTGGAATATGAGGGAGACGAAACCTGAAGAGCTGGTTTTCACTATTTAAAATTAAAAAAAAAAAAGAAGAAGAAGAAGAAGATGATAACAAGCACTTCAGGCAGAAAACTTAGAAGCAGAGAACTAACGGTTTGCAAATTCTCAGTCCANAGAGCTGGTTTTCACTATTTAAAATTAAAAAAAAAAAAGAAGAAGAAGAAGAAGATGATAACAAGCACTTCAGGCAGAAAACTTAGAAGCAGAGAACTAACGGTTTGCAAATTCTCAGTCCAGGCATGTCAGGAGGAAAAGCAGACACAGCCCCAGACCTGGGACAGGACAATTACCTGAGAAGCTGCCGTTTCCTCCTCTTCTTCCTCCTGCTCTGCTTCTTCTGTGGGGACACGACGTTCCAAACTCACTTCGGCATGTTGAGAAAATACCTTCAAAGGCATCCATACAGCCGGTTAACTTGCAACTTCTGCAGTAAAAAGGAAGAAAATGGTTTCTTGTTTTTCTCGCCCTTTTCTGAGCTCTTTTCTGACTTTCTGTGTTCCTGATCTGTAGTGGGTAATCAAGACTAACCTGATATGTTAATCACATCCTGGTGCTCCACTCTATTTGCAGATCTTCCCGACTAGTTCCCCAGCTTCCTTTTTGGATTACAGAGAGCAGGCCTCAGAACAATTCACCAGAGACAATGGACCCTACTTCTGGGCTACCTGACCCAGCCTAGGAGAGTTTTGAAAAAATGCAAGAGGACGACCTGCATTCAGGAGCTCTGAGGGAACCGTCACATTTAGCACATCTGAGACCTCAGGAAGGGAGTATTTAGGGCGAACTTCTAGAAGCAAAAGTCAACCTGATTCCCTTGGGAGGGGCTCTTTCTAGGAGGGTGTGGTGGGCCTTGGCCTGTGCCTGCGCCCTTGGGCGAGGGGAGAGGAGAGGTGAGTGTTTGGTGGGAATCACCTGGTGGTCTTGGGTTCCTGCCAGGCTTTACTTGCAGAATTCTTCCCAAATATCTCCTTAGTTTTTTTCACCCATCTCTACAGCCTGGGGACACAGGTTTTGGCAAAATAATTTGCACTGTGACTACCTCTCTGCAGACATGGCACCTCCAACTTCAGAGACCAGGAGTCTGGAGGTGTTTCCATCACAGCTTTCTTCAAAAATAAACCGGAGACAGCATGAGGCCTGGCGAGCTGCAGTCCATGGGGTCGCAAAGAGTAGGACAGGACTGAACAGCTGGACTGAACTGACTGAGCAGGACACGCTAGGTTAACAAGTGTGTGTGGGCAGAGACANCCTCTGGTTGGGGAGTACAGAGCAATATCGACTTAGGAAAGCCAGAGTCTGCTAGGATACTGGAAATGATGGATTTCTTGACCTGGGTGGTAGTGACAGATCATGCACGTACATCCCACATACATACAAATCTGTAAATACACATCTTTGTATACACACATACATTCAGATACACACAAATGTATGTACATGTGTAGCTACACATACACACATGTCTGCATACAGATTCATGCACCTATGCACACATGAATACATGATATATACATGCAGATCAACATACACAAACACTGCACGCGCATCTGCACACATAAACATGCATGCGTGTATGTACACAATGCACACATGTCTATGTGCACACAACTGCACAAGCCACGCACACAGGTATGCATACTTTCGCATTACACCTTCACACATGCACATGTAATATGTATACTCATACGCAGAAACGGGAATATATAAATTCAGGTTGTTCAATTAAGTTTGTGTATTTTATGTATGTAACCATTCAATCTGGCAACACCATGAGATACAATTCATTCACCCATTCATTTAATAAGTGCTGCTGATTTTGTAATAGACATAGTTTGGAGCGAATATCAGAATGTAAGCAGCTTTGCAACTGCCTAGAGGCAAATCCTGGCTCCTTCATCACTAACGTGTGACCTGCATCAATGACTTCACCTCTGCAAAATGCAGATGAACTGACTGCCACTTACCTCAGAGATCAATCTCTATGTTTAAATGAGTTAACACTGGGAAAGCTCTCTGAAAGGTGTCAGGCACACGGTGAATGCCAGCAAAGTGTTTAATGAATCATGTCACATTAGGCTCTGGTCTCCAAATGTAACAGAACTGACATGCCACCTCCTCTTCTCTGATCATTTATTATTTAAAAAACAAAATAAAACAAAACCAGTAAATATTCCCAAAGTGGGTGAACTTACTGCATTAATTCCCAAGGTTTCCAGTTTCTCCACCAAACTCTGCTCCAAGACAGTTCTTATTTCCTTAGTGAGGGAAGGGTNCCAAATGTAACAGAACTGACAGGCCACCTCCTCTTCTCTGATCATTTATTATTTAAAAAACAAAATAAAACAAAACCAGTAAATATTCCCAAAGTGGGTGAACTTACTGCATTAATTCCCAAGGTTTCCAGTTTCTCCACCAAACTCTGCTCCAAGACAGTTCTTATTTCCTTAGTGAGGGAAGGGTTATTCTTCAAAGTTTTCCTTATATGTATCTTGTTGTCATTTAATTTCTGTTCATTTTCTCTTCCTAAAATAAGTTTTTTATAATGTATAAAAAGGAATTAAACAAATGTATCAAACCTCTAAGCAGAAAATGGCAAAACACAACTTCTAAACAGCAAGCAAGCATTTATAATGTTTTCAAGTCTTTGAATATTTTAGTCATTCAGCATAATATATAATCCCTAATATTATAGCTTTTAAAATTATCTTAAGCCTGCTTCAAAACTTCAGGATCTTCAAAGACTTTTTCTTGATTACTCAACCAAATTATAGCTAGATAAGTAATGTGAGAAATAAGTCTCTAGAGAAGCAAAATGGAAAAAAAGTATTTAAAAGTTTAATGTTTTATCCTAAAATTATTTTTACTACTTCCTAAAGAAATCATCTCTCATAAATCCAGTAAGAATTTAGGTATCATCTAGTGAAGAAAAAGCCTTATTCCTTTTAAATAATTAAGTTTTATGTAATAAATTTAGTGGATGTTAAGTTCACAGAAAATTTCAAAATGTGAAGATTATGATCTCTCTCAAAATACTTACCAAAATGTAAAAGAAATTAACAAAAGTCTTAGGAAAAGTATATTTTGTTTAAAACAACCTAAAGTTTGAAACAAAAAATAACAGGACAGAGTCTCTTATGTGTCCTTCCTTATTCCTTTCATTTCCTTCCAGAAAAAAATGTCTAGTTTAAGAAGGTTTGGAGAAAGGGGCAGGACTGTATGACCTTGAACAACTGAGTGCTTATGTCAAAGGAAAATGAAGGCTTAGGAAACAGCCTCAGTGCTGGGCAGTTCACCACAGGCGGATCTGGAGAAGGTGATGATGGTACTATCGTCACCTTGAAGCCTGTTCACCTAACAAAAGCATTTCACCCAAAGAAAGTGGCACCAAATTCCACTGCCCAGGTCTGGGGCTGCAGGTCCCCACAGAGACTCCACTCTTTCAAGGTCTCACCTGCCTCAGCAGATGGGGATTTTTAGGTTCCCATGGCACGTGGATTTGCAGAATATCTTAACAACATGCCTTTTGGTTAAGATGCTTTCTAAACACTAGTTCAATTCCAACAGTAAAGCATATTTCTGTTCACTGTTAACAAATTTCAGGCAAAATTAGCCACATTATTATCGGCCCATTAAATAGGAGGGAAAAACCTGTATGATGATGCTTTTCTACACTTTGCTACCGTGGCTCGCTAAGTCAAAATTATGAAATTTTATATGAGTCATTATGGATAAATGTCAGATGTAATCTTAAATTTTATAGTCTCAGTATTTTTGCAGCTGTTTTCCCAATATTCTGAAACTATAAAAAAAAAAAGAACTTCTGCCCTAGGAACTGAGTCCATCAAAACCTAGAGGGCTTAGCTGCAGACATGGTTGTCACTGACTTTGGCTGCTGGTTCTCCATCAAGTCTGCAACTGTCTAGGGCTGAAAGTAAAAAGAAGTACCAACAGAGAGCCTGGAAGTCATAGAGCTACTATTGAAATAGATGCACCTCCTGTCTCAATTAGGCAAAGATAATTCTTTGGCCAGCATCTCAGATGCAAAACAACACAGGAGCACAGTCTGAAGAGAGGCTCCGGGACAGGGGGCCACGAGCAGGGGTCAAGCGACACCCGGAACGGACTGGCCAGTCTAGAAGAGTTGCAAGGCCGTTGATAGAGGTAACTGAATTCACTTGCTGGCTGGTCCGAGATCACTTTCAGCCCTGATGACAAGTTCATATTGATGCTTAAGTTCCCCCAAATGATGGAAGATTTCCCTCTGTCCTTATATTCCTTCATAAGTGGGTGCTCACTTTGGAAAGTCATTTGTGAATAATTAGAAAAACTTGTATACAAAGAAGTCTTATGAGCCTGGGACTGGCAAGACAGAAGAAAGAGAAAGAAGGTGGAAGACAGAAGCAAGAGAAAGAAGGTAGAACAGATAGGAAAAGATAATAAAGGTAAAACTTTTCTGTAAAGGTGAATTGAATGACTTGAAAGACATCAGAAATGAAGATTTTAGGTAAAGCACATATTGTTTCACCAAGATCAAGACAAACTATTCTAGAAATCTGCATTTCCTCTAATTAAAAAATGTAAAGCATGCCCAAGCAGATGGCCAGGCTAACGCATAGTAGCCCATACATGTAATCAGTTATATCAGACTCATTAACGCACCATACCATTCATCATAAGCAAATAATTGTAGCACAAAGCAAGCAGTTAAACAAAACAAAAAGCAATACACAACAGAATTTCTGAGTTGGAAGGGACTTCCATCTGGTCCTCAACTTCCTCATTATTCACAGGACTCTAAAACCAGAGAGGTAGAGAATTCCCCAAAGGCCACCCAGCCAGTCCTGCAAAGGCTGGACCTGTTTGCCTTCCTCCATCACTTTGTTCTTTGCATTAAACCATGTAAAACAGAAAACCTGGACGTTAGTCCCAGCCACTGTCACTAATTAAACTCAATGACCTGGAGCAAGCTCCTAATCCCCTTGCGTTCTATGTTGCTGAAAAATAAAATAACCCCAGAGATCCCTCCTGGCCCTCACATTCTAACATCCAACGGAAGTGAGATCAAGTCTGCCTCAAAGGATGAGTTAATTCTTGGTAAAAAGCTGTAGTGTTTTTGCAATCACTGCCAAAATTCAGCTGCACAGGCATTTGTCTGCAAATGTTAGTACAAGTGGAGGAATTTATTGATGGCAATTAGTCTGCTGCTAGCCAGCTGGCTCCACGGAGGCACTAGAAAGATGCAGTCACTGGTTTCTGTAACAGTGCACTGGGACTCAGTTGATCCCAGTGGTCCTCAGCACTCACCCATCACCACCAGAGCTGTGTCTGAACACCTGGTGGGTGGCAAAGATGAGTTTCCCGACTCGGCTCCCTAAATGCAGCAACAGCCAATGATGGTGCCTGCCATCAGCAACGCAAACCTTACATTGTCTGAGTAGAAAAAACCGAAAAGAAGCCCCGGCAGAATATGCAGTGGGTCAAACCTGGAGCTGAAATGGTGATGATGGACAAACCAGGAGTCCTCTTGGAACCTAGCTGACTCATGTGAAATAGTACGAACTATGTAATAGGAGACACTAGTTTCAAAATTTTGGACCCTATCTATGAACCTCCTGACATTTTCATTGGGATTCTTCCAAGAATAAGGGATCTTGTGTTCCAGACATCAATAAATGATACTTATGAAAAAGCAACCACGTTACATGCAAGTAAAATGAGAAAAAATATCATGCAGATGTTACAGATATGCTTGATTTAGTCCCTTCTCAATCTGTATCCTTGTACAAAAAAACATTGGGACAAGTCTAGAGAACACAGAAGTTATAACATTAAGAACATATTAGAATGTATAATTTTACTTTTCTTCCTAACAAAAATGATACAACCACAGCCCATATAAATATTAACAATTTGAGAATTGATGTTTTTGAACTGTGGTGTTGGAGAAGACTCTTTAGAGTCTTGGACTGCAAGGACTGCAAGGAGATCCAACCAANAACTGCAGCAGCTGTTTCTAAAGTTCACTGGAAAACAAAATATGAAAGAACTGCCATGAAATTTTTGAAATAAGACTAATAAAAAGGCATGGCCTGTTTAACAGATACTAAAATACAGGACAAAGTTACTAAAATTAAACCAGTATGGTGTTAGCAAACAAATGCCAAAAAATTGAAAGGATAAAATTATTGAATGTCCAAAAATAAATCCAAATGTATATAAAGATGTCCTTTATGATAAAACCGCTATTTCAAACAAACAAAGAAAGGGTGGATTATTCAACAAAAGATATTGAAACAACTGATCCAACTGGAAATAAGTTTAAATCTCTAACTCAGTGTTTCCAAACTTAATTGTTAAGGCCCAGATAGACAAAAAAGTAAACAAAAAACTATACATTCGATTTTTAAAAAGGGTGTGTTTATACTCACAGGATAAAAGTAAATGTCCCAAATAAAACATATAACCCCAAAACCATATGCAGCTGCAACAGGAGCTCTCACATACTCATAGGGATATTGTCAATGTTTACACTTTGGAAAATTATTTGGCTACACCTACTAAAACTAAACATGTATGAAGGTGAAGGTGAAGTCGCTCAGTCGTGTCCGACTCTTTTCGACCCCGTGGACTGTAACCTACTAGGCTTCTCTGTCCATGGGATTCTCCAGGCAAGAATACTGGAGTGGATTGCCATTTCCTTCTCCAGGGGATCTTCTTGACCCAGGGATCGAACCCGGGTCTCCCGCACTGGAGACAGACGCTTTAACCTCTGAGCCACCAGGGAAGCCCAAACATGTATAGTCTTAGAAATTTCAATCCTAGATACGCATCCAAGAGAAAGGAATGTCCATGTCCACCAAAAGACAGTACAGAGTGTAAAGCCAAAAAGCCCCAAACTGGAAACCCAAATGGCCCTCAACAGGAGAACAGATAAAATGTAGTGTATTTATACAACACAATATTATAGTACAAACCACTGTAAAATGAAATAAGACGAACGAATCTTAAAGAAAAAAATCATAAGCAAAACAAATGACATAAATACTACATGGTGTAGGATTCCACTCATATGAGGTTTAAGAACAAACAAAACTAAATCTGAATAGCCATTGCCTCTGGTTGGGGAGTACAGAGCAATATCGACTTAGGAAAGCCAGAGTCTGCTAGGATACTGGAAATGATGGATTTCTTGACCTGGGTGGTAGTGACAGATCATGCACGTACATCCCACATACATACAAATCTGTAAATACACATCTTTGTATACACACATACATTCAGATACACACAAATGTATGTACATGTGTAGCTACACATACACACATGTCTGCATACAGATTCATGCACCTATGCACACATGAATACATGATATATACATGCAGATCAACATACACAAACACTGCACGCGCATCTGCACACATAAACATGCATGCGTGCATGTACACAATGCACACATGTCTATGTGCACACAACTGCACAAGCCACGCACACAGGTATGCATACTTTCGCATTACACCTTCACACATGCACATGTAATATGTATACTCATACGCAGAAACGGGAATATATAAATTCAGGTTGTTCAATTAAGTTTGTGTATTTTATGTATGTAACCATTCAATCTGGCAACACCATGAGATACAATTCATTCACCCATTCATTTAATAAGTGCTGCTGATTTTGTAATAGACATAGTTTGGAGCGAATATCAGAATGTAAGCAGCTTTGCAACTGCCTAGAGGCAAATCCTGGCTCCTTCATCACTAACGTGTGACCTGCATCAATGACTTCACCTCTGCAAAATGCAGATGAACTGACTGCCACTTACCTCAGAGATCAATCTCTATGTTTAAATGAGTTAACACTGGGAAAGCTCTCTGAAAGGTGTCAGGCACACGGTGAATGCCAGCAAAGTGTTTAATGAATCATGTCACATTAGGCTCTGGTCTCCAAATGTAACAGAACTGACAGGCCACCTCCTCTTCTCTGATCATTTATTATTTAAAAAACAAAATAAAACAAAACCAGTAAATATTCCCAAAGTGGGTGAACTTACTGCATTAATTCCCAAGGTTTCCAGTTTCTCCACCAAACTCTGCTCCAAGACAGTTCTTATTTCCTTAGTGAGGGAAGGGTTATTCTTCAAAGTTTTCCTTATATGTATCTTGTTGTCATTTAATTTCTGTTCATTTTCTCTTCCTAAAATAAGGTTTTTATAATGTATAAAAAGGAATTAAACAAATGTATCAAACCTCTAAGCAGAAAATGGCAAAACACAACTTCTAAACAGCAAGCAAGCATTTATAATGTTTTCAAGTCTTTGAATATTTTAGTCATTCAGCATAATATATAATCCCTAAGTATTATAGCTTTTAAAATTATCTTAAGCCTGCTTCAAAACTTCAGGATCTTCAAAGACTTTTTCTTGATTACTCAACCAAATTATAGCTAGATAAGTAATGTGAGAAATAAGTCTCTAGAGAAGCAAAATGGAAAAAAAGTACTTAAAAGTTTAATGTTTTATCCTAAAATTATTTTTACTACTTCCTAAAGAAATCATCTCTCATAAATCCAGTAAGAATTTAGGTATCATCTAGTGAAGAAAAAGCCTTATTCCTTTTAAATAATTAAGTTTTATGTAATAAATTTAGTGGATGTTAAGTTCACAGAAAATTTCAAAATGTGAAGATTATGATCTCTCTCAAAATACTTACCAAAATGTAAAAGAAATTAACAAAAGTCTTAGGAAAAGTATATTTTGTTTAAAACAACCTAAAGTTTGAAACAAAAAATAACAGGACAGAGTCTCTTATGTGTCCTTCCTTATTCCTTTCATTTCCTTCCAGAAAAAAATGTCTAGTTTAAGAAGGTTTGGAGAAAGGGGCAGGACTGTATGACCTTGAACAACTGAGTGCTTATGTCAAAGGAAAATGAAGGCTTAGGAAACAGCCTCAGTGCTGGGCAGTTCACCACAGGCGGATCTGGAGAAGGTGATGATGGTACTATCGTCACCTTGAAGCCTGTTCACCTAACAAAAGCATTTCACCCAAAGAAAGTGGCACCAAATTCCACTGCCCAGGTCTGGGGCTGCAGGTCCCCACAGAGACTCCACTCTTTCAAGGTCTCACCTGCCTCAGCAGATGGGGATTTTTAGGTTCCCATGGCACGTGGATTTGCAGAATATCTTAACAACATGCCTTTTGGTTAAGATGCTTTCTAAACACTAGTTCAATTCCAACAGTAAAGCATATTTCTGTTCACTGTTAACAAATTTCAGGCAAAATTAGCCACATTATTATCGGCCCATTAAATAGGAGGGAAAAACCTGTATGATGATGCTTTTCTACACTTTGCTACCGTGGCTCGCTAAGTCAAAATTATGAAATTTTATATGAGTCATTATGGATAAATGTCAGATGTAATCTTAAATTTTATAGTCTCAGTATTTTTGCAGCTGTTTTCCCAATATTCTGAAACTATAAAAAAAAAAAGAACTTCTGCCCTAGGAACTGAGTCCATCAAAACCTAGAGGGCTTAGCTGCAGACATGGTTGTCACTGACTTTGGCTGCTGGTTCTCCATCAAGTCTGCAACTGTCTAGGGCTGAAAGTAAAAAGAAGTACCAACAGAGAGCCTGGAAGTCATAGAGCTACTATTGAAATAGATGCACCTCCTGTCTCAATTAGGCAAAGATAATTCTTTGGCCAGCATCTCAGATGCAAAACAACACAGGAGCACAGTCTGAAGAGAGGCTCCGGGACAGGGGGCCACGAGCAGGGGTCAAGCGACACCCGGAACGGACTGGCCAGTCTAGAAGAGTTGCAAGGCCGTTGATAGAGGTAACTGAATTCACTTGCTGGCTGGTCCGAGATCACTTTCAGCCCTGATGACAAGTTCATATTGATGCTTAAGTTCCCCCAAATGATGGAAGATTTCCCTCTGTCCTTATATTCCTTCATAAGTGGGTGCTCACTTTGGAAAGTCATTTGTGAATAATTAGAAAAACTTGTATACAAAGAAGTCTTATGAGCCTGGGACTGGCAAGACAGAAGCAAGAGAAAGAAGGTGGAAAAGATAATAAAGATAAACCTTTTCTGTAAAGGTGAATTGAATGACTTGAAAGACATCAGAAATGAAGATTTTAGGTAAAGCACATATTGTTTCACCAAGATCAAGACAAACTATTCTAGAAATCTGCATTTCCTCTAATTAAAAAATGTAAAGCATGCCCAAGCAGATGGCCAGGCTAACGCATAGTAGCCCATACATGTAATCAGTTATATCAGACTCATTAACGCACCATACCATTCATCGTAAGCAAATAATTGTAGCACAAAGCAAGCAGTTAAACAAAACAAAAAGCAATACACAACAGAATTTCTGAGTTGGAAGGGACTTCCATCTGGTCCTCAACTTCCTCATTATTCACAGGACTCTAAAACCAGAGAGGTAGAGAATTCCCCAAAGGCCACCCAGCCAGTCCTGCAAAGGCTGGACCTGTTTGCCTTCCTCCATCACTTTGTTCTTTGCATTAAACCATGTAAAACAGAAAACCTGGACGTTAGTCCCAGCCACTGTCACTAATTAAACTCAATGACCTGGAGCAAGCTCCTAATCCCCTTGCGTTCTATGTTGCTGAAAAATAAAATAACCCCAGAGATCCCTCCTGGCCCTCACATTCTAACATCCAACGGAAGTGAGATCAAGTCTGCCTCAAAGGATGAGTTAATTCTTGGTAAAAAGCTGTAGTGTTTTTGCAATCACTGCCAAAATTCAGCTGCACAGGCATTTGTCTGCAAATGTTAGTACAAGTGGAGGAATTTATTGATGGCAATTAGTCTGCTGCTAGCCAGCTGGCTCCACGGAGGCACTAGAAAGATGCAGTCACTGGTTTCTGTAACAGTGCGCTGGGACTCAGTTGATCCCAGTGGTCCTCAGCACTCACCCATCACCACCAGAGCTGTGTCTGAACACCTGGTGGGTGGCAAAGATGAGTTTCCCGACTCGGCTCCCTAAATGCAGCAACAGCCAATGATGGTGCCTGCCATCAGCAACGCAAACCTTACATTGTCTGAGTAGAAAAAACCGAAAAGAAGCCCCGGCAGAATATGCAGTGGGTCAAACCTGGAGCTGAAATGGTGATGATGGACAAACCAGGAGTCCTCTTGGAACCTAGCTGACTCATGTGAAATAGTACGAACTATGTAATAGGAGACACTAGTTTCAAAATTTTGGACCCTATCTATGAACCTCCTGACATTTTCATTGGGATTCTTCCAAGAATAAGGGATATTGTGTTCCAGACATCAATAAATGATACTTATGAAAAAGCAACCACGTTACATGCAAGTAAAATGAGAAAAAATATCATGCAGATGTTACAGATATGCTTGATTTAGTCCCTTCTCAATCTGTATCCTTGTACAAAAAAACATTGGGACAAGTCTAGAGAACACAGAAGTTATAACATTAAGAACATATTAGAATGTATAATTTTACTTTTCTTCCTAACAAAAATGATACAACCACAGCCCATATAAATATTAACAATTTGAGAATTGATGTTTTTGAACTGTGGTGTTGGAGAAGACTCTTTAGAGTCTTGGACTGCAAGGACTGCAAGGAGATCCAACCAATCCATTCTGAAGGAGATCAGCCCTGGGATTTCTTTGGACTCTTGAGAGTCTTGGACTCCTTGGACTGCAAGGAGATCCAACCAGTCCATTCTGAAGGAGATCAGCCCTGGGATTTCTTTGGAAGGAATAATGCTAAAGCTGAAACTCCAGTACTCTGGCTACCTCATGCGAAGAGTTGACTCATTGGAAAAGACTCTGACACTGGGAGGGATTGGAGGCAGGAGGAGAAGGGGACAACAGAGGATGAGATGGCTGGATAGCATCACCGACTCGATGGACGTGAGTTTGAGTGAACTCCAGGAGTTGTTGATGGACAGGGAGGCCTGGCGTGCTGCAATTCGTGGAGTTGCAAAGAGTCAGACACGACAGAGCGACTGAACTGAACTGAACTGACTGAAAGAAGTGAAATATGGTAAAGCATAACTAAGGAGAAAATTATGATAAACTGATCCAAATATAATTGTTTTAGGATTTCTAAGTCATTAGAAAATACTATTAATAATGTAAATAAGCATTCACAAACTTTAAAAATTAGTTAATAGGAAATAATTTTTATTATTACTGCCAAATAAAATGAGGAAGCAGTAATAACTTTAATTAACTCCCCAAACCTATAACAGCTCTCAAATTCTGCCATTGAGATATTCTGCATGTAAATATTCCACATTCAGAGCTTAGACATTATGCCTTCCTTACTATTAAAAACAATTTTTGAAATGGGCACTTTACTCATTCACTTGGTAGATTCAGGGTATGAGAAATGACTATTGTGGGGTATTAATATTTTTATATAATCTGGCATACAACTGTGTCAATTTTTCACCTCATCAGAAAATCTTGGCATTGACATATGGCTTAAATTTTTTTTCAAGTTCCCTGACATAGAAAATTTCTTACTCATATGCTAAAAAAACAATAAGGCAGAACGGAACTGTAACAGCACATTATGGGAACAGGATGCCAGAATACTACAGACAGATTGGAAATGTAATCCAAACCTAAATGCCTTCCTACTTTTGATACACTACGATAAAACTCAAGTACTTTCAAAGCTTGGGTTTTAGCATCTAAATGTGATTGATACAGATATAAACCCTGATCAAGCTCATTGTTACCTTTTTCTTCCTCTGAAAGTTCTTCTATTGGTTCCAGTATGTGCGATGAGAATGCCTGTTCTATTAATGAGGAAAAATAAGAATAGTACAGACAGGACAACAGCAAAGTAAAGTTAGTTCCTTTCAAACAATTTTGAAAGACATCGTTCCATAGTACTTTAACCAGGCCTGAAATAGGCCTGAAATGGGAAAAAAATATTAAGGCAAGGCAGTCAGTTAAAGCTGGTTACTTTTCCACAGTATCCACCCTTTCTATGTATTTTCTGTTAACCTCACTCTCAGGAAATTATATTTTTAAATAATTAGGTTAAAATTTCTTGCTCATCAACTTAGTGCCAGACATGATTTCTTTAAGGCACAAGGACACAACTGCAAAAAGTTCTTCTTCACTTAGCCCTAAAAATATTTTTGACACATATATATTTCCCTATATCTTATATATATTTTCTTATATTTTATATATATTTCCTTATATCTTGTATCTACTTTTTTCCTTATATAAAAAAAATTTTTTTCCCTTATATCTTAATCAGGTAGCTAATTAGAAAGTTACTGAAACAATTTCAATTTCCAAAGATAAAAACATAAAAAATTCCCAGGGCCCTGGGGTTCCCACTTCTTGTTAGCCCCAGGGCCTTTGAGTAGAAGGACCAGAATAGTAGAAGGGCAAGGAGAGGTCTCTTGGGGTCAGCAGGAGGACTTAGACCCACTCTCATCATACACCTCTATGTCCCTAAACAACGTTTCACGTGTTCCCAGAGAATCAACAGGGTAAAGCTGTCACCAACAGATGACAGATGAAGGTGGGCTCTTCCCAATCCCACTCCAGAAGAGTGAGCAGGGGAGATGAAGTCTCTGGGTGACTTCCTGGGGAAATGTCACCATGCACGCACAAGAAAACCTGGGGCAGCATGGATAAAGCAAACCCCATCCATCAGCAGAGGGAAGAGGAGGGCAGGGTTTGGCTGAAGGTCTAACTAACCACAGCAGTCAGGCTTTAGGCACAGAGGGAAATGCAACCAAAAGTCTGGCTTAGGAGGTGCCTGCTTCTTTGCAGCCTGGAGGCTGACACAGGTTGCCTGAACAGAGAGCTGTCCACCAGCTCCCACAAACGGAGGCCATTTCATTCCACCACCAGACCCCAGGGTGGGTGACTGAGGAGGGTAATGCTGCTGCCGCTGCTGCTGAGTCGCTTCAGTCGGGTCCGACTCTGTGCGACCCCATAGACGGCAGCCCACCAGGCTCCCCTGTCCCTGGGATTCTCCAGGCGAGAACACTGGAGTGGGTTGCCATTTCCTTCCCCAACGCATGAAAGTGAAAAGTTAAAGTGAAGTCATTGAGTTGTGTCCAACTCTCAGCAACCCCATGGACTGCAGCCTACCAGGCTCCTCTGTCCATGGGAGTTTCCAGGCAAGAGGACTGGAGTGGGGTGCCATTGCCTTCTCCTGGGGAGGGTAATAGTGGCCAACAATCACTCCCTGGGCTTCCAGGCACAGAACTAAGCACTTTGCATGTATTATCTCAGATTTACTACCTCCTACTCTGAAGGTCTTCTAATTTATTAAAGGGTATTTATGGTACTCTATTTTAGGCATATACAAATATATATACATATATACACACACACATATATATAATAGCTATATTTCAGTGTTTATAACTAGGCTCTTAAGGCTAGTTCAGCAATATAGTCAACATCTCTAACACTGACTATATGGGAGAAGTGCATTTTAAACTACTTTCAAATGAACTGTCAGCACACAGTCTATCAGTAAATAGGATTCCACTTTAATTCTGAAACATAAACATGGCCCCACCACAAAGGAGCACGTGATCTGAACCCTGTAATGCAAGTGGTGAACTCCACAAATGTGCTTTTGAATTTATTAATCAGCATCAAGATTTTACAGTGATACATGTGTAACTATGGGTGGTGGTGGACGGTAACTAGATGCGGTGATTATTTTGCAACATATACAAATATCAAATCATTATATTGTATACCTGCAAATAATATAATGTTATATGTTAACTATACTTCAATAAAAAGTTTAAAAATTAAAAAAGTAAGGTTACACAAGTATTCTCCTAATTTGAACTGCTGAAAACAGAGATTTAAGAGGATAGCTAATTTCATTTGTTTAAGTCACATAGTTTATATTTTATTGTAATTTCTGAAAAAGACAAAAATAAAAGTTATGAGGAAAACTTTTATAAATTCTTACAATATCATAATATACATACTTATTATATTATAGGGATAATCCTATCTTTTATCTTTCTTGAGTCAGGATTAATGGTCAAAATCTGACATTTCCTACAGTGATGCAGAAGGCAAGGGAAGGACAGATTCCTGAATCTGGGCTCCTACAATAATAAAGGCTGAGGAAGTGAGGTTGACCAGACCCCAGAGCACCAAAAGTAGGCTGATATCCCAAATTTGGGACGGAAGGCCTGCCATCCTCATGCTTTATAAGCTGAGACCTCCAGGGTAAGAGGTGAAACGCTCAGAGGCTTCCAGAAAAATCTTTTATGTCAATCTCCCACCATTACTCCAGAAAAACCCCCAGTTCTTCACCCAGCCCTTTCTCCACTGGCTGACTTTGTTGGACTTGATCACCCCCACCCTAGAAGCTAATGTTTAGCCTGTGCATGCTCAGCAACTTCTGCTCCAAAGGCCTTGCCTCATCCACCCTAACCACAGCCCAGTGGAGTAGCCAAGACTCTTCTCCCCATCTGGCAAGGAAGGAAACCCAAGTCCACAGTCTCATGACTCAACCATGAATCCAGACTGCTTCCAAACTCCAGGCTCTTGGCCATGAAGCTCCAATGCCTTCCCACTGATGCCTGTTGGGCTTGTCTTCCAAACATCGCCCAGCCAGTACCTGAGCTCATCATGTTCTGGCCTTTCTCTCTCCTTTGCTCCCCAGTCACTCGCACAGCCTTTCCAACAATCCCACAGAACAGATGTTATGTTCACTCCCTCCCATGTCATCACCGTAACCCCAATCCCTAGATAAGGAATCTCATGTTGCTTAGTTGCTCAGTCGTGTCTTACTCTTTGCAATCCCACAGACAGTAGCCCTCCAAGATCCTCTGTCCATGGGATTCTCCAGGCAAGAATACTGGAGTGGGTTGCCATTTCCTTCTCCAGGGGATCTTCCCGACCCAGGGACTGAACCCACATCTCCGGCTTGGCAGGCAGATTCTCTGCCACTGAGCCACCTGGGAAGCCTGTCACAAAGAAGAGGAGACCATTCAAGGACAGACTAGGAATCTCTCAGACTATGTCTAACATCACCAACTGATCTCCCAGCTCAGATTCTTTGAATTCTTCATGCAGCCCAGCTCTGCAATCCTGCCATGCTCAGTCTCTGAACATGCAGCAGCTATGAAACGCCGCAAGAACGACCCAGACCGCTTCAGTCCATCACTCAGTGGTTGCCATAAGCAACCTCAACCAGCATCCCTCCAATCTCTTCTGCACATTCCCCACTCTGTCAACAAATTCATCGGCACCAACAGTTCACATCCAGTGCTCTCCTGCCACCTTTTGCTGCTAATTTTTGCCTGTCTCAGCGGGAAGGAGCAGCCAGTACCCCTCTCCCTAGGGCAACACTTATCTTATAACTGTTCACCTTGATTCTGGACAATTCCACAATGCCCCTCCCACCTCTAAAACTCCCAGTCAGACCTGCTGAGGCCCCTACTGCAGCTGCCTCTGGGATCAACGTCCCTTTAACACCCAACCCTGCTTCTCTCAAGGGTGTCTTCTGAGAGCAGTGCCCAAATCTCACCTGCAAACCTCCACCCTGCAGCCTGTGTCTCAGGGAACTCAACCTCAGCTGGTGAGTAATCATGAGATTTTTCATGGTAAAGGACCTCATCAAGGTTGATGATGGAACAAATGGAAAGACAGATAGGAAGCTGGGCTAATTAATGTTGTGCAATCCGTGACCAATCCTCCTTGTCCCCTCCAATCCCCTGCCCCACCCCCAGCACCTGGGAAAGCTGCCATGGCTAGGGGTGGGGGCAGTGGGCCCCCGCCAAGCCGNGGAAATATGGTAAAGCATAACTAAGGAGAAAATTATGATAAACTGATCCAAATATAATTGTTTTAGGATTTCTAAGTCATTAGAAAATACTATTAATAATGTAAATAAGCATTCACAAACTTTAAAAATTAGTTAATAGGAAATAATTTTTATTATTACTGCCAAATAAAATGAGGAAGCAGTAATAACTTTAATTAACTCCCCAAACCTATAACAGCTCTCAAATTCTGCCATTGAGATATTCTGCATGTAAATATTCCACATTCAGAGCTTAGACATTATGCCTTCCTTACTATTAAAAACAATTTTTGAAATGGGCACTTTACTCATTCACTTGGTAGATTCAGGGTATGAGAAATGACTATTGTGGGGTATTAATATTTTTATATAATCTGGCATACAACTGTGTCAATTTTTCACCTCATCAGAAAATCTTGGCATTGACATATGGCTTAAATTTTTTTTCAAGTTCCCTGACATAGAAAATTTCTTACTCATATGCTAAAAAAACAATAAGGCAGAACGGAACTGTAACAGCACATTATGGGAACAGGATGCCAGAATACTACAGACAGATTGGAAATGTAATCCAAACCTAAATGCCTTCCTACTTTTGATACACTACGATAAAACTCAAGTACTTTCAAAGCTTGGGTTTTAGCATCTAAATGTGATTGATACAGATATAAACCCTGATCAAGCTCATTGTTACCTTTTTCTTCCTCTGAAAGTTCTTCTATTGGTTCCAGTATGTGCGATGAGAATGCCTGTTCTATTAATGAGGAAAAATAAGAATAGTACAGACAGGACAACAGCAAAGTAAAGTTAGTTCCTTTCAAACAATTTTGAAAGACATCGTTCCATAGTACTTTAACCAGGCCTGAAATAGGCCTGAAATGGGAAAAAAATATTAAGGCAAGGCAGTCAGTTAAAGCTGGTTACTTTTCCACAGTATCCACCCTTTCTATGTATTTTCTGTTAACCTCACTCTCAGGAAATTATATTTTTAAATAATTAGGTTAAAATTTCTTGCTCATCAACTTAGTGCCAGACATGATTTCTTTAAGGCACAAGGACACAACTGCAAAAAGTTCTTCTTCACTTAGCCCTAAAAATATTTTTGACACATATATATTTCCCTATATCTTATATATATTTTCTTATATTTTATATATATTTCCTTATATCTTGTATCTACTTTTTTCCTTATATAAAAAAAATTTTTTTCCCTTATATCTTAATCAGGTAGCTAATTAGAAAGTTACTGAAACAATTTCAATTTCCAAAGATAAAAACAAAAAAAATTCCCAGGGCCCTGGGGTTCCCACTTCTTATTAGCCCCAGGGCCTTTGAGTAGAAGGACCGGAATAGTAGAAGGGCAAGGAGAGGTCTCTTGGGGTCAGCAGGAGGACTTAGACCCACTCTCATCATACACCTCTATGTCCCTAAACAACGTTTCACGTGTTCCCAGAGAATCAACAGGGTAAAGCTGTCACCAACAGATGACAGATGAAGGTGGGCTCTTCCCAATCCCACTCCAGAAGAGTGAGCAGGGGAGATGAAGTCTCTGGGTGACTTCCTGGGGAAATGTCACCATGCACGCACAAGAAAACCTGGGGCAGCATGGATAAAGCAAACCCCATCCATCAGCAGAGGGAAGAGGAGGGCAGGGTTTGGCTGAAGGTCTAACTAACCACAGCAGTCAGGCTTTAGGCACAGAGGGAAATGCAACCAAAAGTCTGGCTTAGGAGGTGCCTGCTTCTTTGCAGCCTGGAGGCTGACACAGGTTGCCTGAACAGAGAGCTGTCCACCAGCTCCCACAAACGGAGGCCATTTCATTCCACCACCAGACCCCAGGGTGGGTGACTGAGGAGGGTAATGCTGCTGCCGCTGCTGCTGAGTCGCTTCAGTCGGGTCCGACTCTGTGCGACCCCATAGACGGCAGCCCACCAGGCTCCCCTGTCCCTGGGATTCTCCAGGCGAGAACACTGGAGTGGGTTGCCATTTCCTTCCCCAACGCATGAAAGTGAAAAGTTAAAGTGAAGTCATTGAGTTGTGTCCAACTCTCAGCAACCCCATGGACTGCAGCCTACCAGGCTCCTCTGTCCATGGGAGTTTCCAGGCAAGAGGACTGGAGTGGGGTGCCATTGCCTTCTCCTGGGGAGGGTAATAGTGGCCAACAATCACTCCCTGGGCTTCCAGGCACAGAACTAAGCACTTTGCATGTATTATCTCAGATTTACTACCTCCTACTCTGAAGGTCTTCTAATTTATTAAAGGGTATTTATGGTACTCTATTTTAGGCATATACAAATATATATACATATATACACACACACATATATATAATAGCTATATTTCAGTGTTTATAACTAGGCTCTTAAGGCTAGTTCAGCAATACAGTCAACATCTCTAACACTGACTATATGGGAGAAGTGCATTTTAAACTACTTTCAAATGAACTGTCAGCACACAGTCTATCAGTAAATAGGATTCCACTTTAATTCTGAAACATAAACATGGCCCCACCACAAAGGAGCACGTGATCTGAACCCTGTAATGCAAGTGGTGAACTCCACAAATGTGCTTTTGAATTTATTAATCAGCATTAAGATTTTACAGTGATACATGTGTAACTATGGGTGGTGGTGGACGGTAACTAGATGCGGTGATTATTTTGCAACATATACAAATATCAAATCATTATATTGTATACCTGCAAATAATATAATGTTATATGTTAACTATACTTCAATAAAAAGTTTAAAAATTAAAAAAGTAAGGTTACACAAGTATTCTCCTAATTTGAACTGCTGAAAACAGAGATTTAAGAGGATAGCTAATTTCATTTGTTTAAGTCACATAGTTTATATTTTATTGTAATTTCTGAAAAAGACAAAAATAAAAGTTATGAGGAAAACTTTTATAAATTCTTACAATATCATAATATACATACTTATTATATTATAGGGATAATCCTATCTTTTATCTTTCTTGAGTCAGGATTAATGGTCAAAATCTGACATTTCCTACAGTGATGCAGAAGGCAAGGGAAGGACAGATTCCTGAATCTGGGCTCCTACAATAATAAAGGCTGAGGAAGTGAGGTTGACCAGACCCCAGAGCACCAAAAGTAGGCTGATATCCCAAATTTGGGACGGAAGGCCTGCCATCCTCATGCTTTATAAGCTGAGACCTCCAGGGTAAGAGGTGAAACGCTCAGAGGCTTCCAGAAAAATCTTTTATGTCAATCTCCCACCATTACTCCAGAAAAACCCCCAGTTCTTCACCCAGCCCTTTCTCCACTGGCTGACTTTGTTGGACTTGATCACCCCCACCCTAGAAGCTAATGTTTAGCCTGTGCATGCTCAGCAACTTCTGCTCCAAAGGCCTTGCCTCATCCACCCTAACCACAGCCCAGTGGAGTAGCCAAGACTCNAATGAAGTTGCTCAGGCGTGTCCGACTCTTTGCAACCCCATGGACTGTAGCCGACCAGGCTCCTCTGTCCACGGGATTTTCCAGGCAACAGTCCTGGAGTGGACTGCCATTTCCTTCTCCAGGGGATCTTCCCAGCCCAGGGATCAAACCCGGGTCTCCTGCACTGTAGACAGACGCTTTAGCATCTGAGCCACCAGGGAAGTCTTTGGGGGATAATGACATATCAATATAGATTCATCAGTTGTAACAAATGTATCACTCTGGTACAGGGTATTGATAATGCGGGAGGCTGTACACGGCAGGGGGGTGGGGGATGGGGTATTTGGGAACTCTGTGCATTTCCTCTTCAATGTTTCTGTGAACTTAAAACTACTCTAAAAATAATCTAATTTACATTTAACAGACACATAACAAAAACAACAAAAAATTAAAGCTCTCCATCAATACATAGCAGGGTCTTCCCTCTGAAGGGCTGTGTGCTCATATGAGCCCAGACAAACAATAGGTTGAACCAAGTTACAAAGGTTTCCTGGGTAAAGACTAGAAAGAAACGTTACATATCCCAGTGGATGCTAACAATCTCAATGACAGGAGAACACTGGCAAGAACCTTCCCCACATTTTCAGAGACCACTGTAAGAGTGGCCCTCCCAAGACAGTGTGGGAAATCCTGAGCAAGAAAGTAGAAGAAGCCAGCAAAAATGTCCAGGGGTCTGGGGGGAGGTCTAGGATCAACTACATGGGGACTCACTGCAGGACCCAAAGANCCCTCTGAAGGGCTGTGTGCTCATATGAGCCCAGACAAACAATAGGTTGAACCAAGTTACAAAGGTTTCCTGGGTAAAGACTAGAAAGAAACGTTACATATCCCAGTGGATGCTAACAATCTCAATGACAGGAGAACACTGGCAAGAACCTTCCCCACATTTTCAGAGACCACTGTAAGAGTGGCCCTCCCAAGACAGTGTGGGAAATCCTGAGCAAGAAAGTAGAAGAAGCCAGCAAAAATGTCCAGGGGTCTGGGGGGAGGTCTAGGATCAACGACATGGGGACTCACTGCAGGACCCAAAGAGAAGGAGGACGTAAGAAAAACAATGGGATGGCATCCTTCTGATCCTGGAATTCAGAACTGACCAAGAAGGCACAGAAAGAGTCTGCTGAGAGAGGAATGTGCTAGTCTCAAGATGGGGACTAGCCAGAAGTTATTTCAAAAAGCTAGTAGCCCTGGAGCTCATTTCTTTTCCTTTTTTTAATTAACGAATTCATTAATTTTTGGTTGCAGTGGGTCTTCATTGCTGCAGGAGGGCTTTCTCTAGTTGGGGCGAGCAGGGGCTACTCTTCATTGCAGTGCCTGGGTTTCTCATTCCAGTAGCTTCTCCAGTTGTGGACCACGGGCTCTAGGCAAGGGGGCTTCAGTAGTTGCGGCTCTCGGGACCTAGAGCGCAGGTGCCCAGGCTTAGCTGCCCTGTGGTACGTGAAGTCGTCCTGGACCAGGGATCAAACTCGTGTCCCCTGCATTGGCAGGCAGATTCTTATCCACTATGCCACCAGGGAAGTCCTAGAGTTCACTTCTTGTGACTTTATGCAACTGCGAGTTTTACATTTTTTTTCTCTACCAGCCACATCACCCCATTCTGCTGTCCTTTTACTATATGACCATTCCACAACGTCCCAAGCTCTAAGAGTCTTCTGCTGGGCGGAAAAGGGCATGTCACCATTTACCTGTGGGTCCCTTTGAACTCCTACCATGTTATTTAAAAACAAAACCAAAAAAAAAAAAAGCACTGCCAAGAATTTAGGTAAAGCAATAAAAAGTTGGCAAACACAAGTTCCCATCAGCAGAGAAATACAATATGTGCATTGTAGGAACAGTAGGCAGCAATCATGTGGAATAATTGATAGTCCGGTCTCGGGCACAGATTACTAAACCTGAGGGAATTCGCCCCTCTGCTGGGGTTTAAGAGGAATGAAGGGAGAAGCAAGGAGCTTCTGAACAAGCAAAGCCAATAGACGAGGGAGCAGCGTAGCCTGGTGGCAGCACCAAACCCCTCAGAACAGACCTTGCCTTCCTCTCTGTCGCCACCTGCAGGGGCCAAGTGGGAACGTCTACAGCTTACACAGCAGTCTAGCCAGAAAGCCACCGAAGTTCCCACAGCTGCCTGGAACACAAGAGGCTTAAAGGAGCAAGGGCTCAAATCCTCTATTAAAAACGAAACCTGAGTTTCTGTCCCTAAAGCCCCATCTGCTAAAGAAGCCTTGAAGAATAAAAGTAGGACTTCAAATCGTAAGAGCAGTGGTTCAAACCATGGATCCAAAACACAATGATCTGGGGTCTGCTGCTGTTGTTATTGGTGTTTATTTTTTTCCAAACTCTGCATGTCCCAGACTCACCTGCCAAATGAGTCTCGGGAACTGCTGCCTTAGAGCATCTCAAAGGAAAGACTCAGGGTTCTTATAGAAAAGCAACTGCTCTGAGCTGTCTGTTTCCCTCCCCTGCTGGCTAAGTGCCTCAAGGATGACAGGCGAGCAAGGCAGCGGGGCAGATGAGCAGGGACCTGAGGTTAAGAGGACCTGGATTCAAATGTCACACTCACACTAACAGACAGCTCTTTCCACCCTGCTTTTTTGCCCCCTACAATCAGCATCTCTCTCTCAGCAAAAAAAAAAAAAAAAAAAGGCTGAGTGATCCCCTTGTTGGCCACCTATCAACCTTCTGCATTCATTTAGCAAATATTTAGTAAGCCCCTAAGAATTGATGCTTTCAAACTGTGGTGCTGGAGACGACTCTTCAGAGTTCCTTGGACTGCCAGGAGATCAAACCAGTCAATCCTAAAGGAAATCAACCTTGATGCTAAAGCTCCAATACTTTGGCCACCTGATGCAAAGGGCCAACTCACTGGAAAAAACCCTGATGCTGGGAAAGACTGAGGGCAGGAGGAAAAGTGGGGGGACAGAGGATGAGATGGTCGGATGGCATCACTAACTTGATGGACATGAGTTTGAGCAAACTCAGGGAGATGGTGATGGACAGGGAAGCCTGGCACGCTGCAGTCCATGGGGCCTCAAAGAGTCGAACACAGCTGAGCAACTGAACAACAACAAGCACATTTTAGGAACGCTAGTAGATTCTGGGAATACAGTGGAGGAGTAAACAGAGCCCTTCCCTCGAAAGACTAGTGATCTGGCAGGAGAGACAGACAATAAACAAGTAAACAAATAAACTACTTAAAATAGTGATCAGTCAGAGTTACACTTGTGAAGTGATGAGAATAATTAAGGGAGAGGATCGCTTCTCTGGATGGAGTGGTCTTGGGTGACTTCAAGTGTCTTAAAGGAGGAGAATGAGGCAGGAGGGATGCTCTCCTATTGGCCTTGAAGAAGTCACAGTCAGGCTCTGAACTGAGCAGCTGAGGGTCTCACTCCACCCTGACTCCCACGGCTGACCGTGGGGAACTGGACATTGCCACCCATCTGAACAGGCTTCGGAGAGGCCCCAGAGCCCCAGAGGAGAGGGGCTTGGCTGACACCTCCAATGCAGCTTGTGAAACCCCGAGCAGAAGACCCAGCTAAGCCGTGCCTGGACTCTTATCCCATGGAAACTGTGACACACTAAATCTGTAGTAATTTGCAACATAGCAGAGAAAACTAGGGCTTTTCTGGTAGCTCAGATGGTAAAGAATCTGCCTGCAATGCAGGAGACCTGGGTTTGATCCCTGGGTTGGGAAGACCTCCTGGAGAAGGGGGAGAATGGGAACCCACTCCAGTACTCTTGCCTGGAGAATTCCATGGACAGAGGAGCCTAGTGGGCTACAGTCCATGGGATCACAAAGAGTAGGACACGACTGAGTGACTAACACTTTCACTTTCAGAGAAAACTAAATCAGAGGGGAAGGGGCCGCTGCATAAGGAGCAAGGGGAAGTACCTCCCAGAAGTAAAAAACCACGTGTACAAGGAGAAAAAAGGCTGCGTGTTCTATAAATTACCCGAAGGCCATCATAGCTAAAATAGCAGGTTGAGAGAGAGGATCAGGACGAGCTGAACAGCCAGGTTGTTCTGTCTGCTCTGCAGAGACTAGATTACAAGAGAGGAAGGCTGGAACTGGGAGACTGGATAGACCCAAAAGGGGTTTCCCTTTTGGAAATGCTGGGAGCTCAGTGGAGAAGCAATGGAAGCCATAGAAATGTCCGGAAAAACATGGATATGAGATACTCGGCAGGACCCATCAATAGACTGGAAATGGGAGTTGAGGAGGAGATGGGAATCAATGTCTGCATCTGAGTGGACGAGGATGCCATCAACCAAAAAGAAAAAGATGTCTGGGAAGAAACCCAAGGACCTCATTTCAGACACATCACATTTAAGAAGTTGTGCAAATGCCGAGTGCCAAGCCGGCTATCTCGTCTGGAGCTCAGAAGGGTGGCTTAGGTTGGAGAAATGAATTGGGTGTTATATCCACTCATAGCCCAGCCACTATTCCCCTTTAACAAACTTTCTCTGTCCAATTGCTGTGAACCATGAGAAATAAGTTTCTGTTGTTTTTCAGCCACCCAGTCTATCCTGTTTGCCCAAAAGGGAATACAAAGGGCTACAAAACACATGCAATTTAAAGTGAAAAAATAAATAGATGTTTTCCTACCTAAAAATCTCAAATAAATTTATTTTATATTTTTGCACTATTATAAAAGCATCTTAACACTTAAATTTCTGATGTACCTAGCAGAAAGGAAATAGGTGTTACAATTAATTTTTGTTTTCATTAAAATGACTTAAAAAGTGACTTTAATATGAACAATCCTCATTTTTATAGACAGACCTAGAGATACTGTGGATTAAGTTCCAGATCATAGCAATATAGCCAAATTGCAATAAAATGAGTCACATGAATTTTTTAGTATCCTACTGCATGTAAAAGTTATGTTACACTATGTTGTGGCCCATTAAGTGTGCAATAACATTATGTCTAAAAAACAATGTACATATGTTAATTAAAAATACTTTATTGCTAAAAAATGCATCATCTGACAATGCAGGGTTGCCACAAACCTTCAATTTATAAAAAAAAAAAACACAATTATCTGCCAAGTGCAATAAAACAAGGTAGGCCTGTATTCAAAACTTAGATTGCCACTCTGGAATGTAGAAAAATCAGAAATATGTATTCAACAATGAAGGAGAGATTAAATAACTGATGATACATCAATAAGACCATCATAGAGTCATTAAAAAAAAATCACAATTTTGAAGAATATTTTAAAACATAGGAAAATGTAATTTTGAAGAATATTTTAAAACATAGGAAAATGTTTATGACATATTAAATTAAAATGTATAAAGTTATAGATATAAAGCATAATTTTAAAACTGTGAGACAAATTATATATATGGGTTTCTATACCTAAAGAAGCACATTTACGGCATCAAAAAGACTGAAGAAATTATAACAAAGCAGTAGCACTGATTATCTTTGGTATTGGAATTATAAGTAATTTAAGTTTTTGTTATACATTTTTCTACAAATTGTTTTCACTGGACAAATATTATCTTTATTATAAAGAGAGCAAATACTCTTTTTGGAAAGCCCCAGTTTTTATAGGCCAGTCATTTCTTAATCTTACCCGGCTCTTTTCTTTCTTGTGTTCTTGGTGAAGAGCCTGAACACGAGCTGTCCACTTGCTTTCCTGCAAAACAGGAGAAATTCAGGTCCAACTATAATAATGATGGGCTTCCCAGGTGTCACTAGTGGTAAAGAACCTGCCTACCAATGGAGGAGAAATAAAAGACGTGGGTTTGATCCCCTGGAGGAGGGCATGACAACCCACTCCAGTATTCCTACCTGGAAAATTCATGGACAGAGGATCCTGGTGGGCTATGTCCATAGGGTCGCAAAGTCAGACATGACTGAAGCCACTTAGCACGCACTCATAATAAGGACATCTACTCAGAATGAGAGCTTCTTTTTCAGTGAGTATCTAGGAGACCCAACTATTTGGGTAATATTTTAGCAGCCATTTTTCAAGACGAATACAGTCAGAAATGTTTAATCACACTTGCACCTGGTTTCCACCTTACACTCTGAGGCAGGTGTCAGCAAATATTTTCTATTAAGGGGCTAATAGAAAATATGTTAGACTCAGGGGGCCAGATGACTCACTACTACCAGGAATGGGAGAACAGCCGTAAGTAATATGTGAATGAATAGCCACAGATGATACATAGCAGCAAGGCTGCTTTTTAGTGCTTAGCTGTTCAGTCTAGTCTTACTTTTTGCAATCCCATGGACTGTAGCCCGCCAGGCTCCCCTGTCCATGAGGATTCTCCAGGCAAGAATACTGGAATGGGTTGCCATGCCCTCCTCCAGGGGATCTTCCCTACCCAGGTATAGAACCGAGGTCTCCCGCATTGCAGGCAGATTCTTTACCATCTGAGCCACCAGGGAAGCTCTGTGTTTCAATAAAACTTCATTTAAAAAAAACAGGTGTTAGCCTGCCAACCTAAGAAGTCAAAAGGAAACGTCACGGTTTCTGAGTCTATGGGTTATGAACTGACAGAGCTCGCAGGAAGGCCTCAGACAAAAGAAATTCATGTGGCACCTGAGAGTTTCATAGCCGAGTCCCTCAGCTAGGGAGAGAGCAGCCTGCCGGGAGCAGCCATCAGGACCCAATTCCTGATTCCCTACCGTGTACCTGCACCTCACTGGGCAGCCGCAGCAGGCTGTGTGCGTGCATGCTAAGTCACAACACTTGTGTCCAACTCTGTGACCCCCTGGACTGTAGCCCTCCAGGCTCTTCTGTCCATGGGATTTCCCAGGCAAGAATACTGGCGTGGGTTGCCATGCCCTCCTGCACGGGATCTTCCCAACCCAGGGACTGAACCAGCGCCTCTTATGTCTCCTGCATCGGCAGGCGGGTTCTTTACCACTGGTGCCACCAGGCTGGGAGAGGACTAAGAGGCAGGCCCTAACCTCCCTGGAGGCGGTCAGGGGGAAGGTGGACATAACAATGGGAGGTTTCCATATAATGTGCACGTGGTCAGGTCCAGCTTGGAGGACTGTGGCATGCATTAACCCAGAGGCCCAGGAGAACTTTCCAGAAGAGATGTCATTCCAGCTGAGTAAGTGACGGGGCCTGAAAACTAGGAAAAACATGACAAAGAAAGCTGGAACCAGGCGCTTTTAGGCGATGCTGGTGTGTCGAGTTAAAGCCAACAACAGTGGGAGATAGCNAATGTGCACGTGGTCAGGTCCAGCTTGGAGGACTGTGGCATGCATTAACCCAGAGGCCCAGGAGAACTTTCCAGAAGAGATATCGTTCTAGCTGAGTAAGTGACAACGGGGCCTAAAAACTAGGAGAAACATGACAAAGAAAGCTAGAACCAGGCGCTTTTAGGCGATGCTGGTGTGTCGAGTTAAAGCCAACAACAGTGGGAGATAGCAGGACCAGATCCCCAGGGAGTCTGAATGCTGGCTAACGGTTCTAGAGTTTGTTCTGTGAAAAAGGGGGAGTCACCAAAGGATTTTAGGCAGGGTGGTGATGTGTTCAGCCTGGCTGCAATGCAGAAGACAGATTTGGGGGAGAGAGGCAAGACAAGAAGCTGTGGTTGTAGTCCATATTCACAAACACATCTATTTTTTAAAAATTTTTTTAATTTTGTTTTAGGGTATAGCTGAGTGGGCTTCCCAACTGGCACTAGTGGTAACTCCTACCAATGCAGGAGACAAAACANTTTGTTCTGTGAAAAAGGGGGAGTCACCAAAGGATTTTAGGCAGGGTGGTGATGTGTTCAGCCTGGCTGCAATGCAGAAGATAGATGTGGGGGAGAGAGGCAAGACAAGAAGCTGTGGTTGTAGTCGATATTCACAAACACATCTACTTTTTTTAAATTTTTTAAATTTTGTTTTAGGGTATAGCTGATTGGGCTTCCCAACTGGCACTAGTGGTAACTCCTACCAATGCAGGAGACAAAACAGATGCTGGTTTGATCCTTTGGTTGGGAAGATCCCCTGGAGGAGGGCATGGCAATCCACTCCAAGTATTCTTGCCTGGGAAATCCCATGGACAGAGGAACTTGGTGGGCTACAGTCCAGGGGGTCACACACAGTCAGACACAACTAAAATGACTTAGCACACACACGCAGAACCGTTTACCAATGTTGTAATAGCTTCAGGGGAACAGCGAAGGGACTCAGCCATTCACATACATGTATCCATTTTCCCCCAGACCCCCTCTCATCCAGGCTGCCACACAACATTGAACAGTTCCATGTGTTATACAATAGGTCCCTGAAAAACATATTTACTTTTAAAAATGATGTAATACTTGCTTTTGAAAAAAAAAATCGTGACTTCATAAGCTTTAATCTCTATGTTTTCTGGCTAAAAAAAGTTCTCCTAAGTCAGTGTGACCAAAAGAGCCAGGATGAGGGCCGTACTGATTACTGAGGTTCACTTCCAGATGACTGTAATTCATCTGACACGTGTAAAAGATCATCAGTTCACCAGGATGAGGGCCGTACTGATTACTGAGGTTCACTTCCAGATGACTGTAATTCATCTGACATGTGTAAAAGAGCATTAGTTCACCAGTGCAGCTGTATAAGCTCTGAAAAAATAGTCTGTGCTTCAAAA
Organism: Raphicerus campestris; assembly: GCA_006410735.1. Lineage (NCBI taxonomy): Eukaryota > Metazoa > Chordata > Mammalia > Artiodactyla > Bovidae > Raphicerus > Raphicerus campestris. The sequence continues at coordinate 22,074 of SJYW01000104.1, read as the reverse complement.
TGCCTTTCTATGCCTTTTGAAAGTAGGCCTTCATCTGAAACATGAAAAATAACTACTAAAGTAATATGAACTAATTCAAACAGATATCATTCCAGGAAAAATTAAACAACTTTGCCAGATGTCCTGTATCCACATCTATTAGTCAATGAGTANCGTGTAAAAGAGCATTAGTTCACCAGTGCAGCTGTATACGCTCTGAAAAAACAGTCTGTGCTTCAAAATGCCTTTCTATGCCTTTGGAAAGTAGGCCTTCATCTGAAACATGAAAAATAACTACTAAAGTAATATGAACTAATTCAAACAGATAACATTCCAGGAAAAATTAAACAACTTTGCCAGATGTCCTGTATCCACATCTATTAGTCAATCAGTGAGTATCTAATAAAGAAGGCTGAGTGCCAAAGAATTGATGCTTTTGAACTGTGGTGTTGGAGAAGACTCTTGAAGAGTCCCTTGGACAGCAAGGAGATCCAACCAGTCCACCCTAAAGTAAATCAGCCCTGAATAATCACTGGAAGGGCTGATGCTGAAGCTGAAACTCCAATACTTTGGCCACCTGATGTGAAGAACTGACTCATTTGAAAAGACCCTGATGCTGGGAAAGATTGAAGGCAGGAGGAGAAGGAGACAACAGAGGATGAGATGCTTGGATGGCATCACTGACTCAATGGACGTGAGTTTGAGTAAGCTCCAAGAGTTGGTGATGGACAGGGAAGCCTGGCGTGCTGCAGTCCATGGCGTTGTAAAGAATTGGACACGACTGAGTGACTGAACTGAAGTATCTAATGAACATCTATTATGAATTACACATGCAATAGAAGACAAGAAAAAAAGAATTAGTCACTGTTCCCATCACTGAAAGAGACACTTTTTCTTAGATGTTGTCTCCTATAAACTACTTTATCATGAAAAATCAGCAGTCACCCACTTCTACATACCTGACTGTCAAGCAGCTGCATCACATTTTGGAAATCCTGGGGATGCTGTGGACGTTCTTCTTTAAACTCATGTGCATCTTTTAGCGTGCCTATGTTAGACTTGATCTGCATATTGGACTTCTGGATTTCTGACAATTGCTATAAAATAAAAGGAAAAATCACTGGTAAAAATGTTCAAACTTCTATAAGACTGAAACAGAGGGCCTCCCTGGTGGCTCAGTGGTAAAGACTCCACCTGCGAATGCAGGAGAGGCAGGTTCAATCCCTGATCCGTGAAGATCCCACATGCCACGGAGCAACTAAGCCTGTGCTCTAGAGCCTGGGAGCCGCAACTACTGAGCCCACGGGCCACAACTACCGAAGCGGGCGTGTCTTAGAGTCCACGCTCTGCAGCGAGAAGCCACTGCAATGAGAAGCTTGAGCTTCACAGCTAGAGCAGAGCCGCAGCTCTCCCCAGCTAGAGAACAGCCTGCAGAGCGACGAAGACCCAGCACAGCCAAAAAAATAATGTTTTTAATTTTTAATTAAGAAATAAAGACTGAAACAGAACAAAATCGGGGCGCCTGTAGCCACATATTAAATCTGTCCTACAAGACACTCACCGTGCTTTTCTTCACAGTGGTTTTCCTGTTTTACTTCTTCCAATAAAAGAATATGCACAGGGTGAAAAAGGGAAAGGGAAACCTAACTTTCTAATCTTAGGCGATGGGCAGGTTAACAGTTGCCAGAAACAGGAATTGGGTGCAGTTGATTGACTGGGTGATTTAGCGAGACGGCCAGAAGGGGGCGACAGAGGATGAGATGGTTGGATCACCAGCTCCGAGTTTGAGCAAACTGCAGGAGATGGTGCAGGACGGCGAAGCCTGGCGTGCTGCAGTCCACGGTGTTGCAAAGAGTCAGACACGACTGAGCAACTGAACAAACAACGACTATCCAAGAGCTCTGACGCTCAGACCCAAGGGAGGTGATGGGGGACACCTGAAGCAACAGGGAGCTGCCTGAAGGAAGCCCTACAGCAAAGCCACGACGAGCCACCCCATGTTAATTTCCCCTCAGCTTCTTATCTGCAAACAACTTACGGAAAAGTTGAAAGGACAGGATAATGACCATCCATTTCACTGCCACCAATAGCTAACTAACCCTGGGCCACAGTTGCTCTAGGAAGATATGACAGCGGCTGGCAAGCTTTTTCTGTAAAGAGCCAGATAGTATTTGACTTTGGAGACACGTAAGGTCTCGGTCACAGCGACTCAACTCCATGGCGGCAGCACAAAAGCTCCATAGAGAAAGTATAAGGAAACCGCACAGCTGTATTCCAAAATACTCTCTTGTAGACACACTGGAAGGTCAATTGAGACCATTTTCATGTCATGAAATATATTTCCTTTTGACTTTATTCAGCCACTTTAAAGCGTAAAAACCTTTCTTAGATCAAGGGCCATACAAAATCAGGTGGTTTGCTAGATTTGGGTCCCAAGTCATAGTTTGCCCATCCCCATGAGAGGGTTCAGGGCGTTTTAGAGAAGGATCTTCACAGTTTTCCCAAACTACCCCTCTATTTCAGTTTATAAAACATGTTGCCCCTAGAGGGAGCTCAAGAATCTTCCCTGGTCTCCTTTGCTTCCCTGGGACCAAGGCTGCTCAAACAGGGAAGCAGGAGGGGCTGCATTTAATCACATCCAGGTCACCCACCTCACTCAGACTGAACAGACCTGTCTTTCTGGGTCAGCTTCTTTCTCCTACATTGGGGATCTGTGTCAGCCTTTCTAGAAAGTTCCTTTGGAACTTTGGAAAGCTCCAAAACTTGGGGAAGGGATTATGGTTTCAGGCTATCCAAACCTAATGAGTTAAGCGAGAGGGCCCTTCTCTGATCTGGCCCAAATGTACCAAGTGTTCTGGACTGGGGTTTGGGGCCAGAGCTCCTGCTCTTAAGGACTTGCTCTGTTTTCCATATGCCCGAGCTCCCTAGACTGTTAGGGAGGCTGGGAGTCTGGGCCAGGGCACGATAAGGGAACCTGTGGATCTGAGGGCCATACTGCCACTGTTACGTCACCTCTAAAGGCCACAACTCTGTCAATGCTATGAGGACTCCTAGGTTTAATACTCACGTATTCTAATGCTGAGTTCTTAGAAGTCAGTTCTTTAAACTCCTTCATAAACATTTCCTTGACTTTTTCCATTTCATCAACTAGCTTCTCCTTTTCTTCTTCTTTCCATCTATCGAATAACTTCAGAAATTCTTCCTCTTTTGTTTTCTGCATTTCATATTCCTGAAATTGATTTAATACATGGCTTTAAAAGCTCTGACATGAAGCAAGCCTGCAGAATTTTAAATAAATGGGCACAGCTTCACCTCACATGGGTCGGCGAGACTTGCAAATTTCAGTTAGGCCTTTCTTGTTTTGTTGCAAAAAACACTGCGTATAAAGGCAGGTCTGTGCACAATGATTTTCCCAAACCAGAGGCAGCACATAGCATCCTTTTGTCCTTACATCTCTTAAAGTATAGACACAGAGGTCCAAAGTCTCAAAAATTCCTAGAGACTATACAATCTGCCAAGACTGAATCATGAAAAAACAGAATATCCGAGCAGACCAATGAGGAGGAGAGATTGAATCGGTAATCAAGAGAAATTCCCAACGAAGAAAAGTTCAGGACCTGATGGTTTCACTGGTGAACTCTACTGAATATTTAAAAGGAATGAACCCCAATCCTTCCCAACACATCACTGCTTCAGAATTCAGCGTCATACCTTGGAGAGCCTGACTGCGTGGGCGTGCTGCGCAGCCTCTAGCTGAGACTTGGTGAGCTGCAGCTGCTCCTTCAACATGTCGATCTCACTTTGGAGCTTGTCCGTCTGCGCCCTTGTCTTATACTCTGTTGTAACAGAAACATCGTTAACATACCATCTCTTAGAAACCCATTGGAAAACTTACAGGGTGCAGTGCTACTAATAAGACAAAGACAAAGGAAACTGCTTTTTCTGGGGATATCACTCTTTTTCATGCTGCACGAGCCAACTTTACTCTTTACTTTGTATTTTCAGCCCTTTGCATCGTTGGGCACCGAATTATTTTTAAGCAGATTCTTTCAGCCACTGGGTTGAGGTTGGATTAACCCTGCAGAGGCAGGGTGAGAGCCCATTCAGGGAGCAAAGGAATAATTCTGGGCTCTTCTCCAAGACGCCTGTCTCAATCAGAGAAAGGAAATCAACAGCTTCGACCACAGGTACCGCAGCATTGAAATCTCTACGGTCACCATCTTTCTGGCTCCCACGGAACTCTGCTGAACACGTCATCCGTGCTCAGACAAGCAGAGGCTGACACTCAAAATGCAAACTTGGGCCACAACCCGTCCACGGGGCAAAAATGAACTACTGAGCAGTTGTAAAAGGAAGCAACAAGTGAAGGGAAGAACACTTATGTTCATGTACTTACATGCAGATGTACACATGACTGAATGGATATACATGTGTCTGTGAGTGTAGACATGAAAGGTATGGAAACCAAAGTAGAAAGTCAGAATCTCAAAGATGACCTGAAGAGATAATACTCATTTCAGAGTCTGAAATACTCTCTGAAACGAGTATGAGATAGAATAAGATACTGAAACAGAAGAGAAAGAAGGTCAGTTTCACCCTGAAGAATGGTAGATTAATTTAAAAAATATTTAATCTTCCCAATCTCTCCAATATACCGTTAAACTGTATCCACGATTCCTGGCTTGTTANATGAGATAGAATAAGATACTGAAACAGAAGAGAAAGAAGGTCAGTTTCACCCTGAAGAATGGTAGATTAATTTAAAAAATATTTAATCTTCCCAATCTCTCCAATATACCGTTAAACTGTATCCGCGATTCCTGGCTTGTTAAGTGTAATTTTATGCCATTCATATTGTTTATACAAAGCTCAGCTGTTTCCTAAATAAATCTATCAGAAATAGGCAGAAAAGGGAGGGAAAAGGAGGTACAGGCGGTGAGTAACAAGCTAGAAGTATAAACGTCCAGGTACCAAAAACATTTAGATCATAATGAGCGTTTCTATGGGTTACTGTGGCAATCTGTAGAGTTGCTCTCATCTGCTCATGGAGAAACAGGCCTTGCATTCTTCACTTCTGACAACATTTAGATTAGTTGCAAACCTGGTTCCTTGCAAGCCACAGAGCCCCTCCCCTCTTCTGCTCCTTCAATTAGCCCCTCTAGGCACTGGTTAATTCACACTGGCACCCAAACACATCTTAGTATCTCCCACTGCAAATAAGATAATAACCTTCCCTTGGTCCCACTTTCCCTCCAGAGACTGCCTCTGGTCCCTGCTTTCTCTCCCAGCAAACGTTACTGAAATAAATGGCTGTAATCGACATGACCACTTCCTTGCCGGATCCTCAGCTCAGCCTACTCCAGTCCAGCTTTTGTCCCCAGCAGTTCACTGCCGCTATGTCAAGGCCACCAACGGCCATTTGGTTACTTCTTGGTCTTTATCTTACTCTGTGCCTCAAGATCATTGGGGGTCACTGCCTCCTTCTTAAAACCCTCATGCCCCTTGGTTTCCATGACAACACACTCTCCACTTCCCTCCTGCCTCCATCACTGCAATTTCTCACTGTCAGCTGCTCCTTCTGGGCTCCTAGTGGTGGGCTGGCCCTGAGATGACTTCTCTTTTTAAGTGACCTCATCCAGCCCAGTTCTGCTAACTTCTCCCAGGTTTTTATCTCCAGCCTGGGCCTCTACCTTGACCTCCAGCATCCTCACATGCATGGAGACTGTATGTGTGACTTGAGTGTACCCAGAGCCAACTCAAATTCCCCATCCTTCTTCCTCCCTCAATGTGCTCCCTTCCTGGTCCTCCCCTCAGTAAACATGACAACCATTCACCCATTTGTAAAGGAGAGTAGCTCAGGATCATCTTTACTTCATCTCCAGCTCCCATGTGGAGTCACATCTCTGTGGGCTCTGTGTCCAGAATAAATCCTCTCCATCTCCACGTCTCCCACTTCCCGTCCTGGTCCAGCTGCCGCCTTCTCTCCCCTGGGCTACCTGTTGCAGCCTCTTCACGCTTCAACCTGCTTCCACCTCCATCCCTACCGTCTGTTCCCCACCCACTAGTAGATGGGCCATGTAAAGGTACAAATTGGAGGGAATTCCATGGCCATCCCATGGCTAGGACTGCTTTCACTGGCAGTGCTTTGGATCTCTGGTCAGGGAACTAAGATCCCATCAGCTGAGTGGCTCAGCCAAGAAAATATAAAAATAGCAGTCCAAATTACATCATGTCCCCACCCCTCCAACTTAAAATCCTCCCGTGGCTTCTCATTATGCTAATTAAATCGCCCACATTCCTACCCAGGGCATTTGAGGTCCTACATGACCTGGCCCCTTCCTAGCCCACCTCTGCTCCAGCCAACTTTTATCTGTTCCCCAAACACACAGGCCTGCCCCGCCCCCCAAACACAGCTGACAGTGAGAATTCCCTTTGCCTGAGACCTTCATTTCCTAGATTTCCTGCATGCCGGGACCCCCTCATCATTCTGGTTTCTGATCAAATATCACCTCCTTAATGAGGCCTTGGATGACTACCAGGAGTCACTCTCAGTCCCATTCTCCTACTTTATTTTCTTCACTGCACTTGCTGCCACTTGAAAACATCACTCATTTGTTTAGATGTGACTCCTCCATCCCCTCTGTTAGGATGTAAGAGAGCCAGACAGGGTCTGTTTTGCTTATGGCTGCATCCTTGAGCCCTAATGCAGTGCATGGCACATCACAGAGGATCAATATTCACTTAATGAGTGTTCAAACAAGGACTATGACACTTTCTTTTAAAAGATGCCTTGGACCATGTCTCGCTGAAAAAAGAAAAAGCTACCAGAAATAGTCCCTTTATTATAGGGCTAAAGAAAATAGCTCTCTGAAGCAGAGCTCACTACTCACCAAGATGCGAATCTTCAGGGTGGCGGCGCTGAATATGACTTTGTAGGAAAGCTTGGTTCATAAAGGCCTTGTCACAGAAATGACACTGAAAAGGAGAGAGCAATGAATCCAGGTGTCTCTAGCAAGTGCCCTTCCACCTAATTCGAATTAAAATCTGGGTACCTGAAGCACTCCCTCTTGGGGGCTTTTCCCCAAGAGATACCAGCCTGGCAAGTGATGCTGAAAGCATAACTAAAAAGACATTTACAACCGGGGTGTTCTTCCCAAACTGAACACATACCAGTGAAAACCATCTCTGTTAACGGAGCCCAACATAGTGGTTTCTGGAACCCCTGAGGCTGCTCCCGTTAGACAGCTGGTTCCCGGCCCACCAGCACCAACTTGGCCATGACACTCCAGCCACGCCAGCCTTCTTCCTGTCCCTCACGCAGGCCGGCTTCAGACACTCCGCATTGGCCAGTCCCCTGCCTGAATTTTCCCCAGACGTTCTCGCGAAAGTCTGGCTCCTTCCCAACACTGGAGATGTCATTTATGGAACACCTTCCATGCTGGGGCTGTGCTGCACGTCCTTAAGAAATCTTCCTGGATACGCTCCCTGCCAGGCACTGTCTTATTTGCATCACTGTCCATCTCACCACTTAATATTATCAGGTTTAGTTACTTCCTTTGCTTCTTATCTTCTGTCCAGTTCCTCTAGGATCTAGAATGTCAGCTTCCTGAGAGTATGAACTCTCTTTAGTCACAGCTTTATCCCCAGAGCCCAGCATTAACAGATCACTGATCACATGCTTAGGAATATTTGACCTCCTAAAATGAACTTACTGAAAAAAAAAATCTTGCCAATATCTCTATTCTCTACTTTTTAACATAATTTTTAAACAAACAACAACAAAAAACAATCAACTTGTTCATCTATATCCTTCCCCAGGACTATTCTTAGTAAATCCTAGATATTATGTATTTCATCTGCCAATATTTCAGAATCTATCTCCAAAAGGATTTTCTTTTAACATGATCATAATATTATCATCCCACCTTTTAAAATGTGTAAATTCCTTAATTATTGACAAATATCCAACCATTTTACTTTTTTCCCCAATATTTCACACATTGCCTTAGAAAACATTTTTGCATTTAAAAAATAATAATTATTTATTTGACGGTACCGGGTCTTAGTTGTGGTATGTGGAATCTAGTTCCCTGACAAGGGATGGAACCTGGGCCCCCCGCATTGGGAGCACAGGGTCTTAGCCACTGGACCACCAGGGACATCCTTTGCACTTTGTTTTGAATCAGGACCCAAATAAAGTTATATCTTGCAATTAGTTGTTTTGTCTCTTAATTCTCTGCTAGTCTATAGGTTGAACCTTCAGCTCTCTTTTCCTTATAACTTTCTTGATAAAGAAAATGAACATTTGTCCTGCTGAGTTTCTCTAGGTCTGGATTTTGCTGCTTCAGTCCTACTGTGCTATTTACATGCTTTCCTATTCAGGTTTTGCCTTAGGCTTATTCATTATAATTATATCACAAAGACATAGATCATAGGTAACCACAGCTCACTATGGAGAAGCCCCTGCAGATATCAACGTCCACTTGTCAGATGCTATTTACTGAGCCTTCCTCATGCTATTGGAGAAGGAAATGGCAAGCCACTCCAGTATTCTTGCCTGGAGAATCCTAAGGACAGAGGAAACTGGAGGGCTACAGTCCATGGGGTCACAAGNCCCATCCTTCTTCCTTCCTCAATGTGCTCCCTTCCTGGTCCTCCCCTCAGTAAACATGACAACCATTCACCCATTTGTAAAGGAGAGTAGCTCAGGATCATCTTTACTTCATCTCCAGCTCCCATGTGGAGTCACATCTCTGTGGGCTCTGTGTCCAGAATAAATCCTCTCCATCTCCACGTCTCCCACTTCCCGTCCTGGTCCAGCTGCCGCCTTCTCTCCCCTGGGCTACCTGTTGCAGCCTCTTCACGCTTCAACCTGCTTCCACCTCCATCCCTACCGTCTGTTCCCCACCCACTAGTAGATGGGCCATGTAAAGGTACAAATTGGAGGGAATTCCATGGCCATCCCATGGCTAGGACTGCTTTCACTGGCAGTGCTTTGGATCTCTGGTCAGGGAACTAAGATCCCATCAGCTGAGTGGCTCAGCCAAGAAAATATAAAAATAGCAGTCCAAATTACATCATGTCCCCACCCCTCCAACTTAAAATCCTCCCGTGGCTTCTCATTATGCTAATTAAATCGCCCACATTCCTACCCAGGGCATTTGAGGTCCTACATGACCTGGCCCCTTCCTAGCCCACCTCTGCTCCAGCCAACTTTTATCTGTTCCCCAAACACACAGGCCTGCCCCGCCCCCCAAACACAGCTGACAGTGAGAATTCCCTTTGCCTGAGACCTTCATTTCCTAGATTTCCTGCATGCTGGGACCCCCTCATCATTCTGGTTTCTGATCAAATATCACCTCCTTAATGAGGCCTTGGATGACTACCAGGAGTCACGCTCAGTCCCATTCTCCTACTTTATTTTCTTCATTGCACTTGCTGCCACTTGAAAACATCACTCATTTGTTTAGATGTGACTCCTCCATCCCCTCTGTTAGGATGTAAGAGAGCCAGACAGGGTCTGTTTTGCTTATGGCTGCATCCTTGAGCCCTAATGCAGTGCATGGCACATCACAGGGGATCAATATTCACTTAATGAGCGTTCAAACAAGGACTATGACGCTTTCTTTTAAAAGATGCCTTGGACCATGTCTCGCTGAAAAAAGAAAAAGCTACCAGAAATAGTCCCTTTATTATAGGGCTAAAGAAAATAGCTCTCTGAAGCAGAGCTCACTACTCACCAAGATGCGAATCTTCAGGGTGGCGGCGCTGAATATGACTTTGTAGGAAAGCTTGGTTCATAAAGGCCTTGTCACAGAAATGACACTGAAAAGGAGAGAGCAATGAATCCAGTTGTCTCTAGCAAGTGCCCTTCCACCTAATTCGAATTAAAATCTGGGTACCTGAAGCACTCCCTCTTGGGGGCTTTTCCACAAGAGATACCAGCCTGGCAAGCGATGCTGAAAGCATAACTAAAAAGACATTTACAACCGGGGTGTTCTTCCCAAACTGAACACATACCAGTGAAAACCATCTCTGTTAACGGAGCCCAACATGGTGGTTTCTGGAACCCCTGAGGCTGCTCCCGTTAGACAGCTGGTTCCCGGCCCACCAGCACCAACTTGGCCATGACACTCCAGCCATGCCAGCCTTCTTCCTGTCCCTCACGCAGGCCGGCTTCAGACACTCCGCATTGGCCAGTCCCCTGCCTGAATTTCCCCCAGACGTTCTCGCGCAAGTCTGGCTCCTTCCCAACACTGGAGATGTCATTTATGGAACACCTTCCATGCTGGGGCTGTGCTGCACGTCCTTAAGAAATCTTCCTGGATACGCTCCCTGCCAGGCACTGTCTTATTTGCATCACTGTCCATCTCACCACTTAATATTATCAGGTTTAGTTACTTTCTTTGCTTCTTATCTTCTGTCCAGTTCCTCTAGGATCTAGAATGTCAGCTTCCTGAGAGTATGAACTCTCTTTAGTCACAGCTTTATCCCCAGAGCCCAGCATTAACAGATTACTGATCACATGCTTAGGAATATTTGACCTCCTAAAATGAACTTACTGAAAAAAAAAATCTTGCCAATATCTCTATTCTCTACTTTTTAACATAATTTTTAAACAAACAACAACAAAAAACAATCAACTTGTTCATCTATATCCTTCCCCAGGACTATTCTTAGTAAATCCTAGATATTATGTATTTCATCTGCCAATATTTCAGAATCTATCTCCAAAAGGATTTTCTTTTAACACGATCATAATATTATCATCCCACCTTTTAAAATGTGTAAATTCCTTAATTATTGACAAATATCCAACCATTTTACTTTTTTCCCCAATATTTCACACATTGCCTTAGAAAACATTTTTGCATTTAAAAAATAATAATTATTTATTTGACGGTACCGGGTCTTAGTTGTGGTATGTGGAATCTAGTTCCCTGACAAGGGAAGGAACCTGGGCCCCCCGCATTGGGAGCACAGGGTCTTAGCCACTGGACCACCAGGGACATCCTTTGCACTTTGTTTTGAATCAGGACCCAAATAAAGTTATATCTTGCAATTAGTTGTTTTGTCTCTTAATTCTCTGCTAGTCTATAGGTTGAACCTTCAGCTCTCTTTTCCTTATAACTTTCTTGATAAAGAAAATGAACATTTGTCCTGCTGAGTTTCTCTAGGTCTGGATTTTGCTGCTTCAGTCCTACTGTGCTATTTACATGCTTTCCTATTCAGGTTTTGCCTTAGGCTTATTCATTATAATTATATCACAAAGACATAGATCATAGGTAACCACAGCTCACTATGGAGAAGCCCCTGCAGATATCAACGTCCACTTGTCAGATGCTATTTACTGAGCCTTCCTCATGCTATTGGAGAAGGAAATGGCAAGCCACTCCAGTATTCTTGCCTGGAGAATCCTAAGGACAGAGGAAACTGGAGGGCTACAGTCCATGGGGTCACAAGAGTCAGACACGACTGAGCAACTAAACCCCCTAAACCGACCACTTCATGCTACACGTGCATTATCTCGTGGGATTCGGCTCCTAAGGCTCTTGTTTTCCAGATGAGGAAACTAAGGTTTAGAAGTTAAATGACGTGTGCAGAGGAATAGCTGGGATTCAAACCCAAGTAGAATAACTCTGGAGTTGTCACCCTAAATGCTCTCACAGCTTAAGAGCTCCACAAAGAGACCACGGCGATTCACTGAATAGAGGGCAGAGTGTACCTACACCAAATACACCAAGCAGGAAACGGTGGTGTGGTCTTTCCTGCCTCTTCCTGGCCACCCCCTGGGCACACCATGCAGCTACCACCACCACTCAGAGAGTCTGCTGAGTGGTCAAGAGCTGGCAGGTTCCACTCATTTGATAGAAGTGTGCCATTAGTTTATTATCCTCATACATCATTAACATTTTACAGTCATTTACTAACAGCTGTTTCTATGTAACCAAAAGAACGAAAAAATGTTTATAAACATAAAATTCCTATGTTACAGGTTTTAATGTTTCACTGCTTAACATCAAAGCTAGTTGTACTTTCTTTAAAGGTTTTAAACAGAACCCATTCTATCCACTTTACAATAATATATTTCTGGAGAACCATCTCGGCACTATTTATCAATATTTAGTTTTTAAATAGCATTTATGAAACAAACAGGCAATTATCGATACCCGGGATCGTTGATGATTTCACCTAGGGGTTGTGTACCCAAGGCTAAACATTAAGACTTTCTAACAGGATTCTTTCCTGGCTGTTCACCTAGTGTAAGTACACTTCTCCCAAGGCTCCTATTGGGATGGTCCCGAGGACAATTCATCACGCTGCTTTCTGCACCTACACCCATTTCTTCACACTCTCTCCTGCTTTGGCTCCACCATTCCCTAAATCCACTAAGGCCTGTTCAGCCCTATTTAGCCAAAATGACTGGGCGTGAAATCAGTCTCTGTCAGTCTATTGCCTACTCTGATATCTTCAAGCATTCTTCCTTTCTCCACCTAATTCATAAAAGATACAAACACTGACTTCATTACACTCAAAAATGACAAGATTTGAGTTCAAAACAAATAGTTGGAGATTAAGAACAAAAGGCAAGAATTTTAAAACAGTGCTGTTATACTAGCAAGTATTCTTCTTCATTTAGGACTCTGCAACTCACTGCCAGACGGCTTAACAGTAATAGCATGATACAGAGACAGAGGAAATAAAGCCAATGTGGCAAACGCTAATAATTGGTGGATTTAGTTGAAGGGTATAAGAAGTCTTAGCACTGTTCTTGCAATCTTCCTGTAAATTTTACAACATTTCAAAATTTAAAAATGAGGGGGATAAAATCCACAAGATGCAAGAATTCCGTATCATTGCGGTTGGGGCCCAACCTCAACTGCAATTTGCACCTGGTTTATTTTTCATTACACCTGTTAGGAGGAGGAAACAGCTTCTTGAACCACCAGCTTTTAGATAATTCAATAAAGCACTGCAGACAAGGCTGCTCGTTAAATTATTAACCCTGTGTTAGTCTGCACAAGGTAATGAGCCATGTCATCTGTTAGTTAAAAGTACTCTTTCACTTAAAGAGTACTTTCTCCTGATTTAAACAAATCTTAAACAAACACAAAGGGCAGAGCTATAGGAAAGGACTCTCAATATCCCAGCCAGTAGGCACTGAGGGTTCTACTGGCCAATCGCGAGGCAGCGTCCCACCTGGTAATAGCTGGCTTTGGCCTCGATCATCAGCTGCTGGGTAGAGATCAACTTCTTCCTGCGTTTACACTCTTCCTTGAGCAGCTTGATCTCTCCGGCCTGCTTGGTGAGGAGCTTCTTGCTGTGCTCGCCTTCCGCCAGGCTCCGGCGCAGCCGCTCCTCCAGGCCGTGCAGCTGCGAGGTGAGGAACTCCTGCGAGTGCAGCAGGTACTCGATGGTGAGCTGCGCCAGGCGGATGAGCTTCAGCAGCACTGGGTCCACGCCCGACTGGCAGTGCGGGCACTTCTCGTCCTCCAGCTTGCAGAAGGTGATGTTCATGATGTTCTCCTGCAGCGTGAGCACGTCCACGGCGCCCGCCACCTTGTCCACGTCGATGGCGCTCAGCCGCCGCCAGTCCACGCTCTCCAGCCGCGGGCGGAACTGGAAGAAGGGCAGGGGGCCCGACGCCGCGCTGGGGGGGCCACAGGCCATGGCGGCCCCGCCTGCCGCAGCCGCTGCGGAGGCGTCGGGTGCCTCCAAGCCGTCGGCAGCGGCGAGCGGGTAGTAGACGTGCTTCTGAAAGGGCTGCGGGAAGGAGAGAGAAGCAGGGGGAGGCGGAGGGAGCTGGGGGTCCCGCCGTCCCCCACATCGTTCCCCCCACCCCACTACACCGCATCCGCAGACGGGCATCCCCGGGTTCCCGGCTCCTTACCATGCTTGGAAGCAAATCCGCCGCCTCTGCTGGCATCGGGGGAGGGGGTAGTCCCTTCTTCCTGGCCCTGGCCGCCGCCGCCCCACCCTTCGGGAGCGGGAGAAGACCGGGTCCCGGCGGCGGCGGCCTAAGGTCTGGGCGTCCAGGCCGTTGCTATGGCAGCGCCCCGGGCGGGCACCTGGAGCGAAGTGCGAGGCGGCCAGCGCGCGGTCAGCGGGCGCCCAGAGTCCTGCGGGACCAAGAAGTCGTCGTGGGCCCCAGAGGACAGAGGACCACCCCTCCAGGGGACACACTTCCCAGTTCCCCAGACGCCACCCTCCAAGTCCTTAAGGCTTGGGGAACCACATCCTAGCCGCCAGCCTCTGACCCTCGACTTAGGTTTTGGGATGAGAAATAGCCATTCATCCTCATCTTTCACACGCAGCTCAGAAAAACGTTAAGCCACAAATCTTTGTAAAAATCAATGGGATGGAGGGGGGCTGGCTGCCAGAGGGCATAAAGACACTTTGGGGGTATAATAAAAAATGTTTTCTATTCTGATTGGGCTGTTGATATAGCCAGGGGTATATATACATTTGTCAAAACTCATTGAATGGTACACTGAATAATAATGGTCCATTTTGTATAGTATACTTAATAGTTGTTTTAAGAATTAAATTTGTAGTGTAGTCAATTATATTTGATGGAGCGGTGTGTGTTAGTCCTTCAGTCATGCCTGACTCTTTGCAATCCCATGGGCTGTAGCCCGCCAGGATCCCCTGTGTATGAGATTCTCCAGGGAAGAAGACTAGAGTGAGTTGCTATTCCCTTCTCCAAGAGATCTTTCTAACCCAAGGGTAAAACCTGGGTCTCCTGCATTGCAGGCAGATTCTTTACTGTCTGAGCCACAAAGAAAGTTCTTACAAACCAGAGAACTTCCCAGAATGTGTAATACTTTACTTGTCTTTCCAAAAGGATACATTTTCAAAACATGAAGATGTAAACAATTATATGGAGGGGAAACTTTATAGGGCCCTGATATTTACCTTACAAACTTGTGTGGCAGCTGCATTCTGTTTTCTGGAGGGGCTAAAATATTTCTAGCAGCAACCTGTAGACCTCAGGCCTCTCATTCTCCAGGTCTGGGGTCTGCCTGAGATGCATGAATTGAGGAAAAGCCAGCCATCCCTCAGTCCACCAGGGAGTCCCTGTTTGGACCAACCATCAGGAAAATTTCTGTCTTTCCTAACAGCCAAAGAACAGAAGAAAGGAAAATACAGTTGAGAGTAACTGGAAGCAACTTTGTACTATCAATCATTTCTAGCCCTTTCTAAACACTGAGAACTACAAATAAGTCCGCAGGAAAGCATCCAAAAATTTAAGCATACACTTCATAAGATTTCACAAAACCATACATCCCAATAATTTTGAATGGGATTTTGGGTGTAAAAAAGAGCTAGTACCAAATTCACTGCAGCCAGCGTACAAATCTTACAGATCTAGCTTCAGGGTCTGATTCTTCCACGTGCAGACCTAAAACAAGTTATATCAGCCCTAGGCCTCAGTTTCCCAGTCTGCTTAAAAGGCGTCAGGACACCAACCTGGCAGGTCTAGGTACCGTGGACTCCATCCACTGGGCTGCAGGATCAGCGGGAACAAGGGCGGTGGTCTCTCTTGCTCACCGTTATATCCCCAGCACCTAGTATACGTCAGGCAGAGAAAAGGTGTTAAGAATTTGCCAAAAGGACACGTGGATAAAGGATGATCCGAATGAATTAGGCGCTTGGTTAGGTAAAACGTCAGCTCCCGGCCCCTGTCCCTCGTACTTCCTGTGCCTCTGGCCTGTTAGGGGAATTCACCCGGGCTCTGGGTTCAAGCCCTCGGAAATGAAGGTGAGGGTCTCTCCGCGCGCTCCCTCTGTATCGGGGAAGGAGGTGCGCGGGGCCCCGAGGCGCTCATCTCCACTCCCCGCCACCAGCCTGGCCCCGAGCGCCGCGTTGTTGGCCACGCTGGCTCCTAGGCTGAATGTGAGTCGCAAGATGGCCAGAACAGGAAAGAAGGGGGACCGCTTTCCCATTCCCTCTGGCCCCCAAGCCTCAGCGGGGCCGCCAGCCGGGTGCAGCGTCTCCCGCCCCGGGCGCACCGCTGGACCGACCCGCCGAATCCACAAAGACAAAGGCCCGGGAACGCGGGCCCCAGTGGGGCCTCGGCGCCGCCCCTCGAAGGCAAGACAAACGAGGAGTGAGGATTGCGGCAGGCAGGCCCCTCGGTGTCTGCAGCGCTTTGGCTCGCTTTGGCGAAAAAGACGGAGGAGGCCACGGCTTCGCGGGCACCGAGATGCTCCGGCCTTTCCTGCACGCCTGGCGCATCCCGGACTTAGACTCACCCCAGCCGCGCGCTCCTGGGCGGGCGCCGGGCGCTGCAGGCGGACGAGGGCAAGGCTGGGGACGCAGATTCCAGGGGTGCTCCTGGCGCAGGCGGGCCCGTGGAGGCCGAAGAGCAGCCAAGCGGGAAGCGGTGGGCCGGCTCCTTCCAGCGCGCAGGGTGAGGCCTGTGTATTCTGGGCAAGTTGTGGCGAGGCGAGCCTCCTGGCGCCGCTCCGGACCCTCCCAGATTCCCGGGCACGGGCGCCTCCGGATCCCCCACCCCCCNCAGGGGACACACTTCCCAGTTCCCCAGACGCCACCCTCCAAGTCCTTAAGGCTGGGAACCACATCCTAGCCGCCAGCCTCTGACCCTCGACTTAGGTTTTGGGATGAGAAATAGCCATTCATCCTCATCTTTCACACGCAGCTCAGAAAAACGTTAAGCCACAAATCTTTGTAAAAATCAATGGGATGGAGGGGGGCTGGCTGCCAGAGGGCATAAAGACACTTTGGGGGTATAATAAAAAATGTTTTCTATTCTGATTGGGCTGTTGATATAGCCAGGGGTATATATACATTTGTCAAAACTCATTGAATGGTACACTGAATAATAATGGTCCATTTTGTATAGTATACTTAATAGTTGTTTTAAGAATTAAATTTGTAGTGTAGTCAATTATATTTGATGGAGCGGTGTGTGTTAGTCCTTCAGTCATGCCTGACTCTTTGCAATCCCATGGGCTGTAGCCCGCCAGGATCCCCTGTGTATGAGATTCTCCAGGGAAGAAGACTGGAGTGAGTTGCTATTCCCTTCTCCAAGAGATCTTTCTAACCCAAGGGTAAAACCTGGGTCTCCTGCATTGCAGGCAGATTCTTTACTGTCTGAGCCACAAAGAAAGCTCTTACAAACCAGAGAACTTCCCAGAATGTGTAATACTTTACTTGTCTTTCCAAAAGGATACATTTTCAAAACATGAAGATGTAAACAATTATATGGAGGGGAAACTTTATAGGGCCCTGATATTTACCTTACAAACTTGTGTGGCAGCTGCATTCTGTTTTCTGGAGGGGCTAAAATATTTCTAGCAGCAACCTGTAGACCTCAGGCCTCTCATTCTCCAGGTCTGGGGTCTGCCTGAGATGCATGAATTGAGGAAAAGCCAGCCATCCCTCAGTCCACCAGGGAGTCCCTGTTTGGACCAACCATCAGGAAAATTTCTGTCTTTCCTAACAGCCAAAGAACAGAAGAAAGGAAAATACAGTTGAGTAACTGGAAGCAACTTTGTACTATCAATCATTTCTAGCCCTTTCTAAACACTGAGAACTACGAATAAGTCTGCAGGAAAGCATCCAAAAATTTAAGCATACACTTCATAAGATTTCACAAAACCATACATCCCAATAATTTTGAATGGGATTTTGGGTGTAAAAAAGAGCTAGTACCAAATTCACTGCAGCCAGCGTACAAATCTTACAGATCTAGCTTCAGGGTCTGATTCTTCCACGTGCAGACCTAAAACAAGTTATATCAGCCCTAGGCCTCAGTTTCCCAGTCTGCTTAAAAGGCGTCAGGACACCAACCTGGCAGGTCTAGGTACCGTGGACTCCATCCACTGGGCTGCAGGATCAGCGGGAACAAGGGCGGTGGTCTCTCTTGCTCACCGTTATATCCCCAGCACCTAGTATACGTCAGGCAGAGAAAAGGTGTTAAGAATTTGCCAAAAGGACACGTGGATAAAGGATGATCCGAATGAATTAGGCGCTTGGTTAGGTAAAACGTCAGCTCCCGGCCCCTGTCCCTCGTACTTCCTGTGCCTCTGGCCTGTTAGGGGAATTCACCCGGGCTCTGGGTTCAAGCCCTCGGAAATGAAGGCGAAGGTCTCTCCGCGCGCTCCCTCTGTATCGGGGAAGGAGGTGCGCGGGGCCCCGAGGCGCTCATCTCCACTCCCCGCCACCAGCCTGGCCCCGAGCGCCGCGTTGTTGGCCACGCTGGCTCCTAGACTGAATCTGAGTCGCAAGATGGCCAGAACAGGAAAGAAGGGGGACCGCTTTCCCATTCCCTCTGGCCCCCAAGCCTCAGCGGGGCCGCCAGCCGGGTGCAGCGTCTCCCGCCCCGGGCGCACCGCTGGACCGACCCGCCGAATCCACAAAGACAAAGGCCCGGGAACGCGGGCCCCAGTGGGGCCTCGGCGCCGCCCCTCGAAGGCAAGACAAACGAGGAGTGAGGATTGCGGCAGGCAGGCCCCTCGGTGTCTGCAGCGCTTTAGCTCGCTTTGGCGAAAAAGACGGAGGAGGCCACGGCTTCGCGGGCACCGAGATGCTCCGGCCTTTCCTGCACGCCTGGCGCATCCCGGACTTAGACTCACCCCAGCCGCGCGCTCCTGGGCGGGCGCCGGGCGCTGCAGGCGGACGAGGGCAAGGCTGGGGACGCAGATTCCAGGGGTGCTCCTGGCGCAGGCGGGCCCGTGGAGGCCGAAGAGCAGCCAAGCGGGAAGCGGTGGGCCGGCTCCTTCCAGCGCGCAGGGTGAGGCCTGTGTATTCTGGGCAAGTTGTGGCGAGGCGAGCCTCCTGGCGCCGCTCCGGACCCTCCCAGATTCCCGGGCACGGGCGCCTCCGGATCCCCCACCCCCCTCCCGCCCCCTCCCCTCCACGATCTCCCTCCAGCCTCTTCTCTCGGCCTCCAGGCTCCTCTGGCAGCTGGGCGGGACCGTGTGCGTCTAGACCGCAGAGCTAAAATGCGCTGGGCCAATCCTGCTGTTGGTGCAGACACGTGGTACCTCGGCGCGCTCTGTTGCTGGCGGGGGATGCTAGCCCCTGGAAGGTTTTTCAGAGAGACCAGATTCACTCCTACCCTGTGGTTAGCCTAAACCCTCAGCTAGCTAATTTCCCATAGAGTCAGGAGCTTTATGTGAATTCCTTATACGTTTTAATCGCAGTAGTCTGTAGATGCAAGAGACCTTGAAGAGTCTAGTTAATGCAACCTTGGGAAAACCGGAATAAAGACCATGTGCCAAAGCACACAAGAATTTAAGATTTCTGTGCCTTGGGACGTGATTTCCCTTCTCTTTTGGTTATGCCCATTTTAGGGCGAAAAGCATGAGTCTCTGTTGACAGGAAGCTTGTCAATGGGGTAGAGGGGATGGATGTTCTGGGTCAAGAGCAAGGTTACATCTTTGAAGCTAAAAGTGGAACACAGTCTCTAACAATGGGACAAAATTCCATATTTTTAAATAATGAGTAATCTTTAACAACCTTGAGGTTGACCAGGTTGAGAAATCTGAGTGCATCTTTTGGAAAATCTTAGTGCCTGTTATAGCAAAATTGTTCTTCGGTTAGAAAGGATTGACTACTGAAACTCCAGTACTTTGGCCACCTCATGCTAAGAGTTGACTCATTGGAAAAGACTCTGATGCTGGGAGGGGTTGGGGGCAGGAGGAGAAGGGGACGACAGAGGATGAGATGTCTGGATGGCATCACTGACTCGATGGATGGGAGTCTGAGTGAACTCCGGGAGTTGATAATGGACAGGGAGGCCTGGCGTGCTGCGATTCATGGGGTCGCAAAGAGTCGGACACGACTGAGCGACTGCGCTGAACTGACAGAATTTTTATTAGATGTTATGTTACTGTAAAAGGCCTTTCCTTGTGTTTCTCCTTGATGGAATTTGCTTTAGAGACTATTTAACATGAGGCTTCAAACATAGCAATAGCTCAGTGTGTATTTATGTTGAATTCCTTCCTTGTTTTAGTTTTTACTTAAAATCATAAGGACTTGGGCTTCCCAGGTGGCTCAGTGGGTGAGGAATCCACCTGCAGTACAGAAGAGGTGGGTTTGATCCTAGGGTCAGGAAGATCCTCTGAAGACGCTCATGGCTACCCACTCCATATTCTTGCCTGGAGAAACCCATGGACAGAGGAGCGTGGTGGCTATTGTCCATGGGGGCACAGAGGCTGGACAGGAAGCGAAAGGAGGGACAGCCTTGGCGGTTTTTGTTTTTTTAATTTGTTCAATTTCAGTTTAATGCATAAATTGGAAAGATCCACAATCCCATAAAAATGTTCCAAAGTAGTGAAGGAGATGTGGCCACTGCTTTGCAAAATCTATATTTTGTAGCACTTCGTGGGGGGCGGAGCGCGGTGGAGTGCTGAGCGCGCGCATGCGCGCGCATAGGGATGATTACTTCATCAACATGATTCGATAATACACCTTTTGTGTTATGGGTATTCCCATTACCAACTCTGAATATATTATGACACATGTGCAGAATTGGAAGAGGTAAGATGAACCAGTGACAGGCCTTTATTTGTCACAACACAGTCCCGTGTCATGACAGAGGCAAACGTAATTTTCCGTCTGGGAAATTTGTGGTCTTAAAGGCTAGAGGCTTAGCTCCAGGCAGAACCCTCTGCCAGCTCAGGCGGACCTGCCACATAAAGGAAAGTCAGTTGGATTGGGAGCTTAAAAGTAAAGAACGTTTTGATAGTCGCTCAGTCCTGTGGGACTCTTTGCAGTCCCATGGACTGTAGCCTGCCCGGCTCCTCTGTCCATGCAATTCTCTGGGCAAGAATACTGGAGTGGGTTGCCATGCTCTCCTTCACGGGATCTTCCCAAATCAAGGATCAAACCTCTACGTCCTGTGCCTCCTGCCTTGGAGATGGATTCTTTACAGCTGAGCCACTGGGGAAGCCCTGCAAACTCTCTAGGGCAACCACTAACAAATTTAAAAGAGTAGTGTGATTAATATGCTAAGAGAGGAGATAATGGAATGATATAAACTGCTCCATTAGAAGCAGAAAAGGCAGGAAAAGGGGGCAAAAAGAAAGAATAAGCAGAATGAATAGAAAACAGTTGCAAACATGGACGATATTAACCCAATGATATTAATAATCATTTTATATGTGAATGGTCTAAATGAAGCAATTAAAAAACAAGAGCCTTCTCAGAGTGGATTAAAAAAGTAAAACAAAGACCCAACAGTCTGTTATCTATAGGAAACTCACTGCAAATATAAAACTTAAGATAGTGTGAAAGTAAAGGGATGGAAAAAGATACATCACAATTCAAAAGAAATCGAGAGCAGCCAAATTAGTTTCAGATGAAGGAGACCTCAGAACAAGAAAAATGTTCAGGGATGAAGAGGAATATTGTATAATGTTGAAGGGGGTCAATGTTCCAAGAAGACATAATGCTAAACAGGTATGTATGTACTTGTATGTACGTAAGAACAGAGCATGAAAATAAATGAGGCAAAACATAACTGCAAAGAGAAATAGACAAATCCACAATTACACCTGGAGGTTTCAACATCTCTCTTTAACAATAAATAGATCAGCTAGGACAAAATTGACCTGAATAGCATTATCAACTTGATCTGATTGGCAATTATAAAATACTGCATTCAAGCTGGTTTTAGAAAAGGCAGAGGAACCAGAGACCAAATTGCCAACATCTGCTGGATCATCGAAAAAGCAAGAGAGTTCCAGAAAAACATCTATTTCTGCTTTATTGACGAGGCCAAAGCCTTTGACTGCGTGGATCACAATAAACTGTGGAAAATTCTGAAAGAGATAGGAATATCAGACCACCTGACCTGTCTCTGGAGAAACCTGTATACAGGTCAAGAAGCAACAGTTAGAACTGGACATGGAACAGACTGGTTCTAAATAGGAAAAGAAGTATGTCAAGGCTGTATATTGTCACCCTGCTTATTTAATTTATATGCAAAGTACATCACATGAGAAACGCTGGGCTGGAGGAAGCACAAGCTGGAAGCAAGATTTCCAGAAGAAATATCAATAACCTCAGATATGCAAATGACACCACCCTTATGGCAGAAAGTGAAGAAGAACTAAAGAGCCT